>ML681997.1:24314077-24360631 GCA_007922195.1 Podocnemis expansa
GGAAAAGTCAAACAGACAAACACACACAGTTAGCAAACCCTCACCCATCTTCCAGCTCTGCACCACCTGATAAACTTCAAGGGCCACCAATGAACAAATATGTTTCCCAGAGTTGGCTGTGCCCCAATGCTGGGATATAGATCCCTGGCTCAGCCCCTACTGGACATCAGTGCCCTACCCATGTCAGTGGCCTTTTTGGAGTAAGGGAGGTGCTCCTTGCTTGAGGAGATCCTGCACCTCATCCCATTCAAAGGTGAAGTCTGTGGGGCAAGTGTAGATCATTGGAGTGCTCATTCTGGGTAAGTCTTTCTAAGAGCAAGAGCTAGTTGTGGCCCAGCCAAGACCCTCATCTTCATCACTGGGTAATGCTGTGTGGCCTCACTCATCATCCACCTTCTAATCTGGAGGACTTTAAGGTGTACCAGGACATTTTATGCTGCATAGCTGCATTCCTCAGCATCCAAGTGGATTTTATCCAGAAGAACACATGCACACTGGTAGATGTTCCACAGCCTACCTTCCCTGAAGAGTGGCTCTTCCAGTTAATGGTACACCCCTTGAGCTGGAGTGGGCTTTCTGGAGTGCAGCAGCTTTGAAACCGGCAGTGATTATGTTCATGAAAAACTACTATTTTGTTCCTGTGCAGGGATTTGAGAGGTTGCATTCCCATGTGGCCAGAAATTCTCTGGTCATAATGGTGGGAACCGAAAGGGCTGAGCAATGTAGATTCAAAGGACAGACACTTCAGGCAGTTGGATCTTTTTATTTTCTTTTGGGAGGTGGGGGTGGGGAATCCATACCTCATTGTCCCTACAGATGAGAACTGCAGTCAGCAAGATTTGCTGTCCAAATATGATTTCCTAAATGTCAGCCATGTCTAAACTGGAGGATCAGTTGTCCAAGGCCTCTTGTGAGGAGTTCTGGATATTTGTTGCAGAAGGCAGCTTGGTGGCCATAATGTCCCTGCAGTCCACCCTTGCATTATGGGCACCTTAGACAGAATGATGACCTTGGTAGTAACAGTGAAAACCGAAATGATAGGGACTTCCATCCAGGACCTCTTTGAGTATCTATTACATCTTCAGATATTGGGCCTTATGCTCAGTTTGCTGAGAGTGCATTTGGCTGTGTCTGTGTTTCATCCCTTTATTCTGGGGAAATCAGTTTTTTTCCAATGCCATGGTGAGGAAATTGCTGAAAGGGCATCTCCGCTTGCATCCTCTAGTCCCAGAGTTGGTTTGCTTGTAGGACTTAAACATGGTTCCGGCCGCTCTGACAGGTCTTCCATTTGATCCCCATGTATCTTTGTCCACTATCCTTGGTGTCTTAGAAAATCACATTCCTGATAGCCATCACTTTGCAAGAAGGGTTTGTGAACTGCAGGGCCAACTGGCTGAGCCACCTTATGCTTAGTTCTCTAAGAACAAGGTAATGCTGTGACCATAGCAGAAATTTTTATCCACGGTCATCTCTGTTTCAGCTGAATCAGGTGCTGTATTAACTTGTGTTTTCCCCTAAAGCCTAAGCCACACTCTTTCCCAGAAGAACAGCTCTGGATTTCAGGTGATGTCTAACACCTTTTTTTCCTCTAGACAGTACTAACCCATTTTGTGTTTCACCTCACCTATTTGCCTCTTCCAGTTAATGATGCACCTATTTGCATCAAATGTGGACTGCACAAAGGGGCGAGCGGTCTCTACACAGACCATCTCTTAATGCCAAAACAAGAATCCTATAGCACCTTATAGACCAGAGGTGGCCAAACTTACGGAACTCAAGAGCCACACAAGTCGATTATTAAACCTTCAAGAGCCGCACTGAGGCATATAACCACATATTTTTACCTACTCCAAAATTACTAAGCTTAAAATTCATTGCACACTTTAATTTTATCATACAAATAGGGCAAATATTGATCCACTGTCAGATTCTAATAATTATGTAAGATTACCATGAAACTAGGCCTATACAGTAATAATTTAGCTGTCACTAGATGTAGAATACTACAGGCATGTGACAAGTTTTTTTTTAAATCTGGGCAGCAACTTGTCAATGCAGCAGGTAAAAACTCTCCAAGATGCTGATCTCTAAGTATCGCACAATGTTTTGAATTTCATTGTGGAATATGATGCTTCACAGCAGTAAGTAGTGCCAAAAATTGAAAGTAATCTATGTTCAGTTTTATACTTCTCTCCTTTGTACTTTCATTTCTTAGTATTCCACATCATGTTTAGGACCTGTAAAACATGATTTTATTTTAACAACAAGTATGCTGCATTAGGGCCTATGAGAGAACCTAAACATGCTGTTGCTTCTCTGACCATGTCACGCTTCTCTCCCCCAGCCCCCATTGCCGCTTCCCTGCCGTCTCTTACCACGCTGCTGCTGCTCTGCTCTCCCCAACTATGCCGCACTTCTGCCCCGCACCCCATCCTGGCACCTACCATGGCCCCACTTCCCTGTCAATATTTCTGCCAGTAAACTTGTTCACTAAAATACTCATGGACAGTGAAGACAAAAGGTCTGAGGAGTCAGATGCAATTAATTTTAAAATGAGAGTAATAGTAAGGGAAAATACTGCTCTCATCTGAGAAGACATGGACACAGAGACACCTTTTCAACTGTTCAGAATCACAACAGATCAATGAGAATTTATGGGGACGGAAAGTGCAAGATCAGAGCCTGTTTCAGTAAGTGCTTTGGAGTCCATGCACAGAAGATACTATGGAAAAAAGCGCATTGAGTTTATTCAGTTTGGGGTCAGGCCCTGTATAAATTCTAAATATCAATATTTGGTTTTTATAATGCAAAGTAAAATCTTTATTGTTGAGAGTTTTTTTTTTTTTCAGAAAGTTTACAACACAATTTTCTATCCTCAGCCCTTCACAACAATTACTCTCTTGTGTAATGGGCTCACATACCCATAGAATCATTCATGAAGACTACACTGAAATATAAATAGATTTTGACAATACAACAAAAAAGAATTAATACATGTTGAATGCTATTTAATCAGTAGAAGTATAGTGTTACTACTGAACTTTGCAGTGAATGTAAACTATCTTGGTAATTGACTTAGTCATATTAATTAAAATTTTCTTATAAAATAAATGTGCTAGCAGTTCCTTCTGCAAACAGATGACATACTGATGTCTCAGGCACAGTTGTTCAATGGACTTAAGGAATTTTTTTCTAAAGCCATTTTTCAGTAGTGGTGGTCTATCTAAAGTCTAAATCATTTTGCATGCTGAAAATGAACCATAATCCATAATAAGTACTTGTAACATTCTTTAAATAGAGGGTTTTTTTTAATAGCCTTTTGACAATAGTCAGTGGTTTTGGATGTAACACTTGTGTCAATTTTCAGTCATTTCTGATGATTGTTCTTTAATTCTCAAAATAGAAATACAAGAGAAATAATTTTGCATTATATTACAATATCTGGAAATGTCAGGTGATTTTTAAAAAAAGTAAGTTAATTTACAATTGCTTTTCAGGTTTAAATTGCCAATTGTCATCCCTTATCTGTAGTTCATTGTAGACTTGTTCTTGATCAATTTATGTTGCCAGTTTTAAAAATATTTACCCAGAAAACAATATAAAAAAAGAAAAGTATTTAAAAAATCATGCACTGATATAATTAAAGACTGTGTCATTATGCACACAGACAAGGAGGGTAGAAATTAATATTGTGTGGGTAAACTGTAGAATCTGGGAGTTACTTGCTCTGAATGCTTGCCTTTACCTGCTGGCTCTCTCAATGCCACCCCTCCCCTGCGGGCTCTCTCATCGCGGCCCCTCCCTTCCCTTCCCCGCTGTTCCCAGGCTGCTTTTTCCCTGTGGGCTCTCACACCACTGCCCCTCCCCCGGCTCTGACCACACTGCTTTTTCCTGCAGCTCTCACAAGGCTGCTCCTCTACCGCCGGCTCTCACCCTGGTGCCGCTGCCTCTCTGCTGTCCCCGACCACTGCAAATTTCTTGTCCCTGGCTCCCGCCATACCGCCCTTCCCTGCTGCACTCTCCCGGGAGCTGCAATTTTTCTTTAAAGTGCTGCATGCGGCTTGCGAGCTGCAGTTTGGCCATGTCTGTTATAGACTAACAGATTTCTTCAGGCATTAAGCTTTTGTGGTGCCAGCCAACCCACTTCATCAGATGTGAAGTGGGTTGGAGCCCATGAAAGCTTCTGCCTGAAGAAATCTGTTACTCTGTGAGGGGCCACAGGACTCTTGTTTTTGCTATACACAGACTAACATGGCTACCCCACTAGACTTCTCTTAATGGATACCATCCTATATCAAGACTGAATATGAGACAGCTTCAGCTACACCTCCTCAGCACAAGTGACAACAATAGCACACTACAGTGACTTTTCCATTCTGGACATTTTCATGGCAGCTGTATTGTCATCCATATGTGCATGTAAGGACCATTTACTCTTGTTGCATTTTCCAAAACAGAATCAGGCCTTGGAAGAGCAGTCCTGTGAGCCCTATTTCAGCAAACACGGAGCCCCGGTTCCAGATTGGTGTGTTACTTGTGAGTCACCTAAGTGGAATACATGACTGCATCTGCCTGAAGAAGAAGAGATGGTTACTTGTCTTAATTGTATTTCTTCAAGATATAATGCAGTCATGTGTTCCAAGACCTGCCTTTCCCTTTGCATCAGAGTCTCCTTCTATGGACTTTCAGTGTGAAGGAACTGAGGGGGATTGGGGTGATGCTGCCTTATAATCAAAGGGGACCATAGCCACAAGTGTCACCCCTTTTTAGGTACTACTAGGCAAAAAGTGTCTGACTCTGGTGCTAGGTATATACACACTCAAGTGAAACACCTTCTAAGAGGAATAAATAACTGCATCGTATCTCAAAGAACCACGCTTACAGTAAGCAACTGTTTCTTCATCAGATTTTGGGTACCTACATATATCTTCAGCATCTTGCAAACTGGTCACAAGATGTCTCGGGTCGGGAACCCAAAAACTGAAGCAGTATTAGTGAACACTTCTGAGAATTTGTGAGCATAGATATACAAAGTTTTGGAGCTATGGATAAACAAATTATTTTTCTCAGCCTTTCTTATAGGGTATGTATAGTTAATAATTTTAAAGTTAAATCAAATGCAGATCTTGCAAAAGGAATTGTACCCTAAATGTATAGACAAATAGTAAAATGTTACTATTATATTGAAATAGTATTTACATCCAACTGTCACTGTAAATATGGTCAACAATGAGATTTTCTTAGAAATTGTTATTCCCTTTTGACTATATTGTATTTTCTTCTTAATATGTAAACAGCCTAACATCACTCACTTCCCTTGCTGCAAAAATGTACAAGCTGTATAATTCTGTGTAGGATTTCTGTTAAAATTCCACAGATGCTTCTGCAATCTTATGAATGCATAGAAATTGCAAAGATTTACCTGAGCTTTGAGAATTTTACTCAGTCTCTCATCAAGAAGAGCAGTGCCTTTTTACCAAAAATCTTTACTCCTGACTTTCTTTTTAATGATTTATTTGTTAGGTTTAGCCAACTATAGAACTATATATATCTTCTATAATTGGAGCATTTTACAAACATCACTATTTTTTGGGGGGGGGGGGGGAAGAAGCCACTTATTTAATAGGCTGTTTGAAATTACTGTGAAAGACTATGAATTTTTTGTTTACTGTATGTAATTTTTTATCATCTCAGTTAAAAAGTCTCCAGGCGCTGATGTAACCTGTAGTTTGCCCAAACATGTTGGCAGCTTCAAGGACCCAAGCCCAGTCATTTCTTTCTCCATGCAAAAGCAAACAAGTCAAAACGGTAGTGTTGATTCTGTGGATATGATTAATGGAGAGGCCCATCATTTTTCACATGAAGAGACATCATTCAGTGATCAACCAGTCTTTTTCAGGTAAAATTTGGTCACAAGATTTCCAGAAAAGCAAACTTTTCTACCATTTTTATTGCTTTTCTGTATAAAATAAAGTATAATAATAATTTCTATGCTGCCTTAATGGGCCTTATCTTTTTCTTCCAGAATTTAAATATAGTACTATGATGTATCATTGGGAAATAACCATTTGTTGAATTTCCTCTTAGCTTTTCAAATTGTTACATGCACCTGAAGAAATGAAATTCACTAGACATTCTGAGAAGGCACTAGAAATGAGTAAAGTGTGTTGCCAACAGATAAAATTATTGGTCCCTGCACTGAAGAGCTGAGTCTAAATTAAAAGTAACACAACCAAGGATGACAGTAAACGAAGGGAGAGTATGGTATCATGGGAGAGATGAGGCTTACATTAGTGTAATATCACAAGATGAGCTTCAAGTTCAGTTCTACCTTGAAAAGTGACTATAGAAATTGCACCTTCTTATTCAACAGTTCCATCATACATATCATGTCTACTTATGTTGTAACAATTAACTTCTTTTTTGTTAGTGCTGTAGAATCATGCTGGTTTAGAGTGAGCTAGATTCTTTTCCAGAATGCACATTACCAACAGAATTGATAACTATAGTTCTATTGCAAGGCCAAATTCTCTTATTTTCATGTGTACAAAGCCACTGAAAGCAACAGAGTTACAGAGTTGGCCCATGGATATGATTTTTTTGGTGCAGTATTCATCAGGAATACTTTCTGAATGACTTTCTGATCTGAGGGTGACTTTTTTGGGCTGCCAGTTAGAAAAGGACGTTATAAACTTTTATGGTAGCTAGATTTATCTGGAAGTTGTTGATACAATGAACACAGAACCACACCTTGCTTTTTAAGCTCCCTCTTTGGAATAGAACAGCAATCTAAGGTGCATGGTGGTTATATACAGTTACGATTTATGCCTTACAAAAACCTGAAGGCAATCATATTATGTGACATGCAGCTATCTGTGATTCACACTTTGGTTTTCCTTTTGAATGGCTTATTTTATTTCCTATTTCAGTTTCTCACTGTAATAAATTGAATTTTTCCTCTCTGTATTTCAGAGAATTCCGATTTACATCTGAAGTTCCGATACGTCTTGATTACCATGGCAAACATGTCTCAATGGATCAGGTTTGTTAACAACACTGAGCCTATCAGATGAAACTGATGCATTGTTTTTTTTCCATGAGTGAAACTATCCTTTGAGCTAACTAACAATCATCAGTGTAGTGTAGAAAATTTTTGAGTATTGATTATTTGAACTTTCAGTTAAATTAAGTTATGTGGAATTCTTACGTGAGAATAACTGGATAGATCCTTGGGTCTGAACCATCTGGTTCACCAGTACTTAGCACAGAACATTGCAGGGTTGGGGCTAAAGGGAATTAATTTAAACTGGCTTTATATGTTGTCTTTGCTGAATCCTGGCATTCATTTGGTGTTGAATGCCAACTGCTTTTACCCAGCAGAAATAGCGCTTAAGGGGACCATGTCATCACCTGAGGATGCTTGAAGTTCATTAGGGCTCCAGCTTATACCCCTGGGTGTACCACTTGATTGATACACAACACTACAGCTAGAGAGACCTGCACCACCTAAAGATTTCCCTTGTGCCAGTTCACTAAACTAGTACTGCAACTTCTTTATGCAAAGCACCATGTGTCAGTTTTCATCTGTCGTTGTTCAAAATTCTGTAATAAAAATAAGGGTTTTGGAGGGACAGAATTAGTTTGTTTTATTTCTTTGTATACAATTTAAAATATATTCAATACAATTTGAGTTTAAACCTAGGTTCTTAAGTATTTTATTTTCCAACTTCAAATTGCATATCGTAGACTGGCTTTTAGATTGACTGACTATTTAATTTGCAGGGTACGTTAGCTGGGATTTTGATTGGTCTTGCACAATTAAATTGCTCAGAGTTAAAGTTGAAGAGACTTTGCTATAGACATGGGTGAGTTTACAAAATTTGAATGTGGTTTGTTTTTTTTTTTTTCTGGAAATTGGATATGGATGTTGCCAGTAACTGGGTATAGTCAGCAAAAAGCAAATTCTCATATTAAGCCTATTTAAAAACTAGAGCACATTGTAATGATTTTTAGAAGGAGAAACTTCATTCGTAATGCACTTAATCCTTTCATTTTTAGACATTTGTGCTGTGAATGTGCTAATCTGGCTCCGGTTCAGGAAAACAGTCCTATTCAGCACAATGCTTAAGGGTGTGCTGAACTTGATCAAAAAGTCTTGCTATTAAATATGTACATAAGGAGCTTTTCTTATACAGAGCCTATGAGGGTAACATGAAGTTCTGGTTCTTCTCTATTAATTTTTCCTTACACACTTTCTTCCACTATCAAACATAATTCAGAGTGCAGTTGTAATTTTTTTTTTTTTTTAAATTGCTGGCCAGATCACAGAGATGAAATATCTGGCTTCTCTGGGAATAGTCAAGTATGGTATTAGAGGAGTGTCAAACGTGTGGCCTGTGGGCTGAATATGGCCAATGAATCTCTTCCACCTGGCCCATGACTGCGCTTGGCGCATACCCAGCACTCTGCAGTGCCGTGAGAGTGTCAGGTCTTGCGACATCATAAAGTGCTGGGTATTCAGGACTGTGCTGTATGAGACCACAGTCTCTCCCTAATAGAGAAAGAGTGGTATCTCAGAGTGCAGTTTTTTATACACAGTGCTCTGCAGTGCCGCAAGAGTGCCGTAGTATTTCTATTTATGGTATGAATGGCCTGCTTGAAGTAAATTTAAGGCAAATCTGGCCCATCACAGCAAAGAGTTTGACATCCCTGTATTAGAGCCTTGACTTCCCCATCTTCAAAGCGTCCAATGAAGTGGGATTTTCTCCTATGAAAGCTCATGCAATAACTGAATCTGTTAGTCTTTAAGTGCCACAGGATTCCTTGCAATGTTCCCTCTAAGCTGCGTGTGTGCATGCGCGTGCAGCAACCCCAACTCTTCCGCACACTCCTTACTGCCAGTGGTGCAGGGCCTCAGCTGTGGCTCCTTCTGGCTGGAACACACACTCTTTAGGGCTGGCAGGCAGCTGTTGTGCAGAGTTTAAAATCTTCCCTGAACATGCTCAGGGCAGGAGATTTTAAACTTCCCGGCACAGCTTCCTGCCGCCTGGAAGAATGGTGGCAGTGAGGGGAATGCTCTGCGTGGGAGCGGCTCTGGCAATCGAGGTAGCAGCCTGAGGAAGTCGGGGCCTTGGGGGAAGGGGAGCCTGGGGGACTTGTGGAAGTTGGCTGGAGGGCGCATGTAGAAGGCGCCCAGCTGTGGGACTCTGGGAATCCCCCCTACCGCCTGCGAGGGAAAGTGCTGCGGAGGAGCAAGCAGCTTCCCCAGGACTAGGGTTGCCAGACAAAAGGAGGACATATCCTCCTTTTTTTACCTTCATGTCCTCCAGGCATTCTAAAAATAGGTGACCCCCCCCCCTCCGGGCATGTTACTTTTTATGAGTAGAATTTAAAAAAAACCATGCCTAACCCAGGACTCGAACACATGAGCCTGAGGCTATGTCTCCTGTACGCAGGAAACAAAGGGTAGTGGAACATACAGTTCCCCTGATTCCCAGAGGCTTTTGTAACACCAGCCTCTGTAGTTCGGTTGGTAAAGCAACAGACTCTGAAACTGAGGATCATGGGTTTGAGTCCTGTCTTGGATATTTTGATTTTCTTTGGGCTGTTGCTCGCTACAAAAGGGCTACATTGGGGGTGGGATGGAGAAGGAAACTGTAATAAAATGAAGGAAAATAAAGTATACTGTGAATAAAATTACTAATAGGGACCAGTTAAGTAAAACAAATAAAGGGGCACATTTGAATTGGTTTGAAACAATGTAGGACATTTTTTTTTTTTTTAAATTGTAAAACAGCTGCTGTGGAAAATGAAAAAGAAGCAAGTCATCTTTTTAAAACTTTTTAGGTGTTTAATCGAGTTTATATTTGCAAATTTAGGTTTTTTTAACTTTTTTTAGTCTCATGAACATTAATGAAAGGGTCATGAAAAATTTTCATTTACTGAAAAAATCAATTTTCAGTAAAATAAGACATTTTGGTTTTTTTTTTTTATTTTAAAATAATTTTTAAAACACATGACTTTGCACTGTTTTAATGCTGTGTTCATTATCATTACCATTTTCCATGACACAATATGGTAATGACAGCAGTCTTCCCTCTGAGCTGATGATGCAGCTGAGCAAGTTATGGATATGCTTTGGGGGCCAGCAGGCAATGGGAAAGGGCCCGATACAGGTTGAGGAACTTGCTCAGCTGCATCATCACCTTAGAGGAAACATAGATTCCTTGCTTTTTTTGCTGGACTAGACTAACACAGCTGCCCCTTTGGAACTTGACTTTTTCCCTTATTTTAATGTTTAAATGTCATTTCTTGTCCTCATTCAGTAGAAAATACATCCTGCAAGCCATGTAATCATTACTTTTTGTAAGTACTGATAACTCTGTCTGTTCCAGTTTGTTAGGTGTGGATAAGCTAATCTCCTATGCCATCTCTGAATGGCTTAATGACATAAAGAAAAACCAGCTACCAGGAATTCTGGGAGGAGTGGGGCCTATGCATTCATTAGTGCAATTAGGTGAGTTCAGTTCTGTTGCTGTTCAGACACCTATCACACTGGTAAAATAACCTGAATACAGCCTTTAACAGCTTTCCAAGCTACAGAAGTTTATATAACAAGTTGCTCTGTGTTTTGGATTCTGGCTGTAATTTCAGTTCAAGGTCTGAAGGACTTAGTGTGGTTACCAATAGAACAGTACCGAAAAGATGGTCGTATTGTGAGAGGCTTTCAAAGAGGAGCGGCTTCCTTTGGTACTTGCACTGCAATGGCTGCGTTAGAGCTAACAAACAGAATGGTTCAAACCATACAGGTACATTTTATATTATGGCTGAAGTTAGAAAAGGGAACAAGATCTTAAGTAATAAACACTATGGTAGTCTCCAGTGACCTCACTTGGGATCAGGGCTTTGCTGTATGAACCTGGAACAGAGATGACTTCTACCCAGAGGGTTTATTTGATTTCAGATGACATCAAATAAATCAAGGCAGATAAAAATCATGGTTGAAAAAGAAAAAGGAATATTTTTAGAGGTTTTTATTATGATTTTTTATGTATATATTGCTTTCTAACCATCTTCCCATTTTATAGTCTTAAGTTGCTAAAGTGGATATTTTGTCCTTGTTACTAAAATTACATATTTAAGGATTCACTTGGGAATTTTTTTCTGCTAAGAAGTTTGTCTTAAATTGCTTGTTGATGCTGAGAGAGACAAGCCCAGAGGCTCATCCCTCTTGTGAGATCAGCACTAAATTCATAAGCAAACAGCCTGTGCTGTATTTGCAACCTATACCCCCTTCTGATATATTGAACATATAAGAGTCAGAAGAATCAAAATGCTTGTACAAAGCTGTATTCTTTCATTAGTATCTGTGATTTTGAAATTGGTGGGACTTGTGCTCCTGAGTCAGTTAGGTGCTTTTGAAAACTCCAGTCCAAACTTCTAAATATGGGTTTCGAAGCCTAGCGTTAGGCTCCTACTTCTGAAAATTTTGGCCTCTCTATATAAAACATTCCCACTAACTTTGCAACTATTTTCAAAGCCTGAATGACTTTCTGCTGTTAATATTGAATAATTTTGTTTTGAAATGAAAACAGTTCTGTATACTAAAAGTAACGAGTTTGTTAAAATTGCAGTTCTAGTCCCTGCAACTGCAAATACTTCCATGTTTTTTAATTCTGTGCATATGAGTTGTCCCATTAAAATCAATGATATTATTCATGAGTAAAGTTATATATCTGCATATATGTTGTAGAAAAAGAGCCCTAATTTTCAACTAAAGCAGTTTTGTGAAATTCAAATAAAGATATAAATCTTACCACTAGCAACAATTAAAAAGCAGCATTTATAATTTAGTTCGTTATAAGATTATTTGAAGTTGCAATGACAAAAATTTTCAAATTAGTTTTATATGGCCCCAACCTGATTTAAATAATTAAAAAAAAAATAAAAAGTTGCATAAATTATGACTTTAGTCATTGATTTAAGTCACCTGGATTTAAAATCACTCCACCATGAAACAAAATAAAAAAGGACTTGTAACATTTATGGTATCTGTGTATACTGAGATAAGAGAGGGGAAGAGGCAGAACATAACTTCTGTTGTTTTTGTACATGGTGGTTCAGGATGTAAAAGTGATGAAATTGTTTTAGTAATATGCAAAGTAATGTAGAACATAATATAAACATTCCGAGGCCATGTTTGCCTGTCTGTTTTTAATTCACATTTGGCCAGTATTGTGGTGAGAACTGAAGGAGAGAGGAATATGTGTACAGTGCAAAGTTATATCTTAAAAAAAAAAAAAAAGAACTTGCTGGATCATATAAAATTCTACCTACCTTGTAATTTTTGTAAATTGAGTTGTTCAGGTATGTGAGCAAATGCTATCTTAAGAATGTATTGATTTATTTTGCATTTGAATTGATCCCTAGGCAGCTGCAGAAACTGCTTATGACATGGTCTCCCCAGGTCCTAGTTGTATTGAGACTAAAAAGATCAAACGATTTTCTCGGCATCGCTTAGCTCATCAGCCAGTAGATCTACGAGAAGGTGTGGCTAAAGCATACAGTGTGGTAAAGGAGGTATGCAAAAATGTTGCTGTTTATGACCAAAGTGCTGTTAAATCTTTTTAAGGAAAATATGTAAAATGGTATTAAAAAGTTCTTATTTTGAAATTTCAACTAGAGAGAAGTGTTAGATAAGTTGAAATACACAATATAATTTAGTAGCCTAAACCCTATAGACACATCATACTTAGGGAAAATCTGAGTAACAGAATAAGGCCAAACTGTGGTCAGTTCAAATTGTGGTCAGTTTGCAAGTCACCTTGCAGACAAGATGCATTCTAACCTCGGTCAGTAAAAAAAGCTGTGTTTTACAAATTTGCACTCATAGAATCATAACATTGTAGGGCTGGAAGGGACCTCAGCAGGTGATCTACTTTCCTATGAGATGATGCAGGATGAAGTATACCTAGATCACTTGACGGGTATTTATCCAACCTATTCATCGGCCTGGTCTACACTGCCAGCACAATTTGGCGGCAGTCAACAGGAGTTAGACAAGCTGTGCAGGGAGTTACGTATCTCCCTTCGACTTCATAACTTCCCTGTAGCATTCTGTCTACGCTGTGGTGCACCAAGAGGAAATCTGTTCCTGTCAGTGAATTGCTACACTTTTTTTGAAGGTAGTTCTATTAGATCAGTTGAGCTTGTCTTCAGTGCCAGTCAGTTGAACCAGAAAAATTGATCTGACAACTGTGAATTTGCCACCATCAGTGTAGGCATAGCTCTAGAAATTTCCACAGCCTCACTAGTTAATTTGTTCCCATGCTTAACTGTCCTTATAATTATGGAAACTTCTTCATAATATACAACCTGAATCTCCCTGAATAACATTCTGCTGAATTGTTTTAGTGAATATCAACAACCTTAGAAGGATCAAGGAGGCTTGCCCAACCTGCAGCCTGCGGACCAGAATCTGGCCCGCCAAGGGCTCTTAGCCAGCCTGTGGAGCCACCACATACACTTGTGTGGGCTGTGTGAGGCTAGGAATGTAAAATAAAAATTAAAAAAAAAAAAGAAAGAAAATGGTCACAGGCCCCTGAGTGAGAAAAGAATTGGTGTGGCCCCTCATCCAAAAAGTTTGGACACCCTGAAGGGTTATTCTAATTTTTATGGCATCTAAAAGCATCTGACAATTGACCACAGTTAAAACTGAATTTCAGGCATTATGATTAAGGCAGCAGCCTGTGCATGAAACAATTGAAATGTCTTTTTCCCATCTTGCTAGTGTGTTAAAAAGTTGAATGATTAGCTTTGTTATAGCTAGTTGTATTGTGATTTCATGTGTCCACCTATTATTTCATTCTTGTCATTATTTGGGGTGATACTTGGGTGATAACGATAAATGGAGAGCAGGTAAGTTTGACTGAAGTGAGGAAGTTTCAGGGAATTCCGTCATATTGGAACAGCCCACATTTGCTACCTACACTGCCCAAGAAGTTCCCTGGTAACCTGATTCTTTATGATCTGGATTGGGATTGTCAATACATCTTGCCAGGGCATTTGGGTTCAAGTCTGAATCTGACCACACAAACTACAGAACCTCTAGTGAATATCTAAGAACAGTTGTCACACACATACCTTAAATTACTTTATAAAATCCTTTATCGCTAGAAGCATAAAGCATAGACTTGAGAAGAGGCTAGTTGATGAATATGCAATGTAATAATTAGCTCATGCATGCAGAATGCATCTAGGAAAGCTTATTTTATAATTTGGTGGGTTTTGTTTCCTGTAAAAACTTCTGGTTGCTGTACTCATACCCTGGAACTAAGGATGCCCAGTGCCTTAAATTGACATGAAGAGTGTAGAGTCTAGCAACCCTGTTATATTTAAACTTATTAAAACACCAAAGACTAGGTAGCTAAGAAAGAGCAAGATGAGTCTGGTGATCTTTCTTGAGAAAGGCTGAGCTGGAAAACTGAGGACTTGAAGCTTCACTGCTCTTGAAATCTGAAGGCCTTAAATCCTCTTTTTTTCCCACTAGCAACAAGGTCTTTACACCTTTTTATTATACCCTTCTAAAAATAGGTTAGAGTAGATCATATACTTCATCACCCAAATATGGGTCCTTACCCTAGAAATTTTCCATGTGCACCTGTGTCACTGGTTAAGGGGTTTGTGCATACAATTGACATATGATTAACATATACCCGCCCTTCAGAATGTTCCATTATTTTGCCCTTTTCTCATTTATGAATTTTGTGGGTTTTGTGGTGTTCTACAAAATGTTAAAGGTCCTACACTGAGATGTTATTCACCTGCTGACCTATATATCATGATCCAAAATAGCTTATCTGGGGTTCTCAATCAGAGATTGTTGAACAAACAGCCCCACCCTATCTGATGTTTTGAAAACCTCAAAATAAATGATAACTCTATCCTTTTGCAGAGCTCTTACATATAGGCTGCTTGTAATTTCTTATAGTCAACCTGTAAGCACCTTGTGTTTCAGCTACCAAGATAAAAGTTATGCTAACTTACCCACTTATGTTAAGTGTACTACTATAAAATCAGGATTTCTTAAACTTATAAAGAAAGATGTGTATGTTTGAAATGAGATACAGTATATGGGTGTAAAGTGATATATGTATGCAAGCCAAGTGTGGGTAAAGTTAAGGGCTACAGCCCATAGCAATTATATTAAATCAGTCATCCTACATTTTAATAAGAAACAGGATTTTAATAAGAAAAATATCAAAATAACCACATTAAATTTGTCCAGTTACAGTGACAGTTTAGTGATGATGTAATATATACAAATAATTTACTGCTGAGCAAGGCCTTCTCTACACAGTGAATAATGTGCTCCTTATGGGTTTGAGTTGTAAAGCCCACTAATGTGTTGCACATTAATTGTCCATGTAGGCTCTGCTGGTGCAGTTCTCATAGCGTTGTTCAAATCACTGCTACATTCAAGTGCACTAGAGAGCTGCCAATGCACAGCAGCAGGGTCTACACAGACCAGTTTATATACAGCATGTTAGTATGTCTTAGAAATCACACTCCAATAGAGTGCATTACCCCATCATGTAGACAAGCCATAACTGAAATTATCTATAAAATTAGAAGAGGAAGGATTTTCTTCTCAGTTAACTGTGGGGTTTTTTTTGTTTTTTGTTTTAAATTTCTCAAGGGGATTACAGACACTGCCCAGACCATCTATGAAACTGCTGCTCGAGAGCATGAGAACAGAGGCGTAACTGGAGCAGTAGGAGGAGTCCTCCGCCAAATTCCACCAGCTGTGGTGAAACCGTTCATTGTTGCAACTGAAGCAACCTCAAATGTTTTAGGTGGAATGAGAAACCAAATCCGGCCAGATGTGCGTCAAGAAGAGTCACAGAAATGGCGCCTAGGAGAGGACTGATATTTTAAATATGGCTTGGCATGAGGATAAACAATGCTGGAAATACAGGACATTATGACCCAAAGGCAGCTTTAGATGGAACTCATTTCATTTTGCTCATCTCAGGAACAAGTTGGTTTTTGAACAATTTAATTTCAAAACATCCAACCAAAAAGTTCAGAAGTGAAAAGCAAATTGGTACGTGCTTGTGGACATGCTGCATGTTACCAGTACATTTGATGGCTAGTGTCAGACATAGTGAAGCATTTGCTGCCAAGTCAGAGACATGCTTGCTGTATTTCAGTTGCCATGTTTTTCTTGGTTTGTTTGACTTAACCATTAGAAGCAATCAGCCCTTTGTGACTCTGTGTATATATATTTAAAGTTTTTCCAAGCATGCTCAAAAAACTGTCTTCAATAAAAGACTCCATATATGCTCTTCAGTAAATGTAGGAATTTCATTTTGGACATTAAACATGGAAGCCATATAATAAGGAGTCAGAGAGCATTTTATAATTTTATGAGTCATGAGCTTTCTTTTTAGTGTGGCACTTGCAACAACGATAGTCTCAGAAATTACACTCAGTGTCCATGTACTTGTGAACAATAATTGTTCCCCCTAAACTGCAAATTCCTGCTTCTATGGGTTTTTGGAAAACCTGAATGTTGCACATGTGTTCTGTTGTGTTGCACTTTAAAGAATATGGCGTGTATATTGTGCTTTTTTATAGTGTGAATAAACAGTAATGTGCATTATCCTTTGTGATTTAGAAACTTATGCAAATTATTGAAAAGGACAGCACTTGATGAAAATCTTAGAGGAAGAAAAACAATGCAACGTGTCTGACTTTTGTTTAAACCCATTAAATGAAAATTATAGTTTCTTTGTCTTCTGAGCTACTGACAACTGTCATTAAATAACAATAAATAAAATGCAGTTACAGTACTAATGTAAGAGGTTTCTGTTTAGATGAAGTATCCTAAACAGAGTACAAAAATATAATTTCATAATTTAGTTTTAAATGCTGTGCAGAATATATTTTAATATCTCCCTTTATTTTAAGGTTCTATTATTACAAACTCTTGTTTTGCCGTGCTCACTACTGACATTTTGATATTAATATTGTTACAAACCATTGTTTTGCCATTCTTACTACATGGCATGTTTCAAGCTCCTATAATAAAATGTTTAAATGTCATGAGGGGTATTAAATACATTAGGGGCATTGATGTTCCATTTTTTGAGTGGTTTTTTTTAATCAAAATTGATATTGATGTTGTTGCCAGTGGCATTTGGGAGCCTGATTTTGTTTTTCCCATGAGAGCAGGAACCGAGCACAGTTTAGTAATGACATGTCGAACAGCAGAAAAGCAGGCAGCTGCTTTGTGCTATCAGCTGTGTAGTAAACCCTATCTCCGTACTTTTCTTGCTTCTCTGCCCCTCCTAGACTTCAATAGCTTGAGTGTGTGGGATGACTAGCAAATGTATCAATTTGAAGTGTTGCTGCTCTTGCTCTAAGCAGAGGCAGTGGAGGCATACCATGTCCAATTGTCTGATTAAAAAAAAGGGGCCAGCTGAGTGTCTTTGACCTTGCCTGAACCTCTAGTGCTAGAAAGAAATGGAACGCCCTGTCTCTTATTTCTTAGTACCTCCTCCAGTATTCTGCATGGCTGTTAGGAGCAGGTACTGTTGGGGTGCAGACGAAGAATCAATGCCTCCTTGCACCAGCAGCTTGGTGCCTGTTTGTAGGTACTAACTGACTCCAGTTGGATTCATGACTAAATGATTTTTAAACATCCTTTAGGCAAAGCTATTGCAATTCAGCTTCTGCTTTATTATTGTTAGCTTCAGCAATATGTTATTCACAAAAAAAATTCTTGTATTCGAAAGTGGCACATTTTACTGTTGGGTTCGTTAGATACACTAGAGTCCTCTTGATGGGGCTTCCCTGTTGCTGGCTGTATCAATTAAGCATCGTTTTATGACTGAGAGGTGATGCCATTTAGCAACTCCAAAAAAGCTGAAGATTTAATGACGTGAATTCTAGTGAAATAGAATGCATACTGTGCTTCATCTTGGGGGTGGTATTTCTTTGTTGTCTAATTATTTAATATTATCTTTATTAAAAGATCAGATGGGAGCATTTCACACCTGGGTGAAATCATCAAGTCATTTGGCATCACTTGGTTGCATCCTCATACGTGGAAATATGTTTATAGGTAGTATTTTGTAGCTGCAGTTGTTATCATCTGCTACGGATAGGTTAGTATCCCAAGATGTCACTCATGTTGGTAAAGGTGTGTTCCAGTTAATTATGTATTGTAACAGATGGCATAGATCTGTCTATCATATACACAAACTATTTTTGACAGTTGAATTTGAAGAAATGTCACTTTATGTATAGATTCCCCAGCATCAAAGTGTACAGGTAGATGCCCTTAAAATATTACTTTCTACACAGTCATGCTGTCAAGGTAAAATGTTTTTGTAAGTTCTCTTTTTCACTAAGTCTCTTAATAGCACAGATTTTCAAACTTTTTTTTACCTTTTATGCTGTCTGTTCACTGTTTTGAACTTCACTCAGCCTGCTCAGTAAAACTGCTCTGTTTATGGGTAGTTTCTTGGTTCTCATCAGTTAGAACAGTTCTGTGTTTAGGTTGTAAACATTGCACAGGAAGGTTTAAATTCAAATAAAAAAATCCAGCCTTTAAACTAGAACACTCCTTAAGATGTGTTGCTGACATGATACCCTGGATTCTTAATACAAGGAATTGTGTAGGATATAGAAAAAGGGATTCACCAAATTCCAACCCTATGATTCTGTGAAATTGTGCTGTACTTGGGGGCATGTTACAAAAGACGCAGAATAAGGTTTAACTAAAACTTTCATTTTAGTGGGTGATATGTCTGTCTATATAATTCCAAATCCAGTGCTTTATTATTTCTGTTAGCGTGATGATGTCTGTGGGAAGTTCCAAAGGGGCAGTTGTGTTAGTCTAGTTCAGCAGAACAAACAAGGAGTCCTGTGGCGCTTAAAAAGTAACAGTTTATTGCATGAATTTTCATAGGAGAAAGTCCCACTTCATCAGACACTTTGAAGGTGGAGGAACTTACAGAATGGGAAGGAATAAATGCAAGAAAGCGTAAGTCATGGGATCAGGTCCCATTGTAACAGCAAATCAAAGCAGTTGTAAAGATTCAAGCACTGGGGAACTGCTGTAATGAGAATAAAAACTAAAGTCCTTAGTAAACCCTGAAGCAGTGCAATCTGTGGGAAGGTTATTGTACTTGGTCTCTTCACTGTAAAAACTGATGTTATAGTTATTAACACTTCTCATAACTCCTAGTGAACTTAAACAGAGCTGAACATACTGTAAGCGTGCAGATGTAAAACAGCACACACAGTTTTGTTTTTTCTTCCCTACACACGTTTGTTGTAAAGGTGTTCATTGACTTATGCTACTTTTAATAACATTTAGTCTGATGCTATCCAAGGATTCGGACTCAAAACAATCATCTTTATTTTCTTAAGCATCTTGGTACTTATAATGTTATAGTGGCAAGTACCCTGTAAATACCTGGTATAAACTAGAGCAATCGCTTCCATCATTCTTAAAAAAACTTTTCATGAACATCTCTTCTGTGACTAAGAGGAGCCTATAGCTGGCTCCACTCAGAGAGAGCTTCCATTTCCTTTCAGTTATTAGTTGGCAGTCTTTACTAGAGTTGATCCAGATGACTGCAAATCTGAGACCTGAATTTTAAGCACATTGGAATGTTTTTGCCGTGTTTTGGGGTATATTTAGTTTAGCTTAAGTGTATATTCCTAGACATCTTAGCTGTCAGAGTAATATAAGCTTTTTCAAGAAGGGTATATGTTAAATAATTTTGCACCCATCTTTTCATTTTGTCCCATTCTTTTCTAGTTTTCTCAATGTATGCTTCTCTCAACTATTTTAACTTGCTACCAATCTTGTTTACAGATTTAAAAATCAGTTCACATTAATCATATATTTATATTGGATTTCCTTAAAAAAAAAAAAAAAAAACTAATACAGCTAGACAAAAAAAGGAACTGTGTGTATATTTGTGTATATTTTTTACATATTTACAGTTAAAGTAATGTGGCTTTTTGTATATAATTTGCTTATGTGAAGACTGTATAATCTTATGAAGTAAGAATTCACTCTTGAAATTAATTAAAATATTTAATCTTCCTTTATTTTGCTTAAAGTAGTAGTTGTGCCCTCTGTTTGAGAGTTATTTTTAGATCATAACATATCTGTGCCAATTTCAATGTATATTTTTAGTACATTAAAATGATAAAGACCTCATATAAATACCTCTTCTGTTAAATATACTTAATGGGAAAGCTGTGGATTGGTATCAATATATAATAAACATCTTACTCTGTCTCAAGTCACTTTTCTAATCCTTATGTATACATTTAATATAGCAAATGACCTCTTTAAAAAGCAGAAATGGCTGTGAGGAAAATGTAAAAGCAATTTGCCTCTTGCCTGACTTAGATATGCAGCATTAAGTTTAAAAAAGAGCAACAAAGCCAACCTATGTGAAAAGAACATTTAAGGTTTCAAAATCTTAAATTAGAAAATGCCAGAATTAAGGTTGCCAATGCCTCTTTAATTCAGCCCTATTGTGCACGTGCATTATAAAAGTTATGTTCACATATATTGTTTTTTTCACACATCCTTGCCTCTTTTGATGAATGGGAATTTACTCCATGCTGTTTACTCCCCACACTCGATGTTTGGCACTAGATCTTTATTACTGCATATCAGTGAACCCCGCCCTGAGTATAAAATTAATTTCCTTATGATTGTTTACTGTGCTTTCCCTGCGACATCAGTGCTTCACAAACACTAAATAATCAAGCTTCTCAACAGCTGTAAGAATAGGTGGTGAACAGTCATGGTGCAGCCTTTGTCCCCACATCTTGTTAATGTAGCATCCTGTTCACCAGGGGCCTTCCTGAGTCATTATTGTAGCATTCCACCCACCTAGTGGTTGTCCTCCTCTTTGAGCTTCCTTGCAGCATTTCTCCCAAGGTGCTGTGCCGAAGATATAGCTGAAACAGTGACCCACAGAGAAATGGCATATAGCAAAAATGCGTTTCTAAAATGATGGGGTGGAAGGGTTAAGAGGATTTTAGGTCTGTGTTCTGGCATGGCCCATGCATTAGATAAAGGCCTGAATCCCAGCTGATAAAGGCCAGCAAAAGCTGTGTGCTGGGTAATGTGAGGGGAAAGAGGACAGGGGACTGATCATTACTCTATTAGAAATGATGAAGTTGTAAGGAGAAATGTAGTCATTAATTGAATCAGCCTGTTTTGTATACTTAAATCATCAGCTTCAGTGGACAGAGAGGGGCCTGCAAAGGGGCTGCACATTAAGCAACAAATAAATGTCAGGTCACAGAGAGGTGTTCTTTTTAAGCACTGTCTTCTTATTGCTGCTCCTATGTTATAAACCAGTGGTTCCCAACCTTTTCTCTGCCATGGCATACCTTGATACCTTCACATTTTTTGAGGCACACCACTATTAAAAAACTATGAATATTCAAATTAACTTAAATTACTTAGGAATATTCATGACCATGGCACAGTGTTTCGGAAATGCTGGTATGAGGGGTGGTAGGCGTGGCAAAACATGGGAGGTCAGGAGTTGTGTTCAGTGGCAAGAGTGAGTGTGGGGAGCTGCGCAGGGCAGGGTTGGCAAAAGAGAACAAGGGCAGCCATGTGAGGAACAGCACAAGAGTGGCGAGAGAGGAAGGCAGAACAAGAGTGGCTTTGTGGGGAGCAGGGGGAACCTGGCAAGTAGGA
Organism: Podocnemis expansa; assembly: GCA_007922195.1. NCBI lineage: Eukaryota > Metazoa > Chordata > Testudines > Podocnemididae > Podocnemis > Podocnemis expansa. Next base: position 24,335,829 of record ML681997.1, read on the forward strand.
GGGTAGGGCAGGGGAGCGTGGTGCAGCACCCACTTCCCCCTTCTCCACAGTGACTCCCTGCCACCCAGGGCAAATCCTCACCCCACTGCTGCTCCCTCCCACTCCACTGGGTCCTGTCCTCTCCTCCCCCAGCCCCCTGTTGCGTGTGATGGACCCTCCCATCAGTGCAGGGGCCAGAACCAGGCTTACAGCTCCCAGCTACACCCCCCGCACACAGCCGCCCCACCCCCAGCTATGACACACTGCTACACAGCCACTCTCACCCACCTCTGCTACACACACACACTTCTGCCCCACACAACTCCCAGAAGCCCTGTCCCCCAAAGCCGTTACTTGGGCTGTTTGCAGGCTGCTGACACAAGCTGCTCCGCCCTGCAGAGGGAGATTCACACACTCCCTCCTGCAGCTCTCTGCTGGCTGGGTTAAGGTGGAGCCACCAGAACTCTGCGTTCCAGCTGCTCCTGCTATTTTTAGGCAGACCCCTGGAACACTTCCTGTGCATTCCTCTATTTTTAGGGGGGCCCAAATGCTGCCTGCCTTCCCCCTTCCTTTAACCCCTGCCTCTCCCCAGCCCTTCACAGCCCATGTGGCTGGACTGAGCAAAGAGGGAACTTTAACTCCAGCTCTCGGGGACGCTCACAGCACACTTTGGGTGGGGTGTTGCTGCGGCACAGCAGTTGGGACCCACTGTTATAGACCCCTCCCCCAACTTTTTTCACATCACTTCAAGCTCTTTGGGGCAGTGACCTTTCTGTTCAGTCTGTACAGCACCTAGCACAATGGGGTTCTGGTCTATTACTAGGACTCCTAGGTGCTACCACAATACACATGACAAATAATAATAAGGCTGGGCCACACTCAAGGATGATGATCACTGAATAGTAAATACTATTTAAAGAGAATCCATACATATTTAGAAGTCCTGTTGTTTCTATGCATGCGTCCTGTTTTATTAGGGTATGTAGCTTCTAGTGTCGTGCCTTTATGATAATGTTTAATTCTTCTGTACGTAGACTTTTGAATTTCCTGGATGCCCTCAACAATACAAAATATTGTAGCACTAACATCACACACCCCTAGCTACCCAGTGCCAAGGGCATAATTTTGAGGACTAAAATAATCTCATGGCCTCAAGTTATTTTTGAGCTCAAGGTCACCCATCCCTGTTGGTGCTATTAACTCAATTTCCACTGGGCTTTCCATTGTTTAATACTTTGCAAGTGATACTGAACCTTTTCTCATTTACTGCTTGCTACTGCTGCCTCTGAGGCTAATAGTACAGTCTTCTTAAAATCAAGAAGTCAATGGGCCAAAGTCTTCTGGTATAAAGGAGAGTGCAGTTACATATATTTTGTTACTTAAATTGTACAGTCCTTGGAGCAAAGCCTGTCTTTGTTTTGTGCTTGTAGAGCATCTTGTACTATTAGGCATTGCAAAGTTGTCCTGTCCCATGACTGGGGATGCTAGGCACCAATAATAAATGGAGGCGTGACTTTTACTTTAGGGCTGAATTTGGCTAACTGTGGTGATCATCATTGCAGAACACTGCTTTATTTTTTTTCCTGTTCTTGTTTCCTCAGAGCTGCACTTTAGGACCATGGAGATCATCCTTCTCAGTACTAGAGGTGAGGTGTCCCTGAAGACATTCTGTGTTCATACAGTGCTTATTGACATTTTTTTTCTGAAAAACATCCCTAAAGCTTGAGAATGTTTGTGGACATGGAAATGCAAACTGGGCCCTGTCTCTTTGGACTATCCCTCAGAAATGACAAGAGGCAATTACAGAGGAACACATCCCCCTACATTAACCATTAGTGCCTCTACATCATCCCCTAAAGCCCTTTTTACCACTTAATGTGCAGATCCATGTTGACATATGTAGAGAAGGTTTTCAAAATCTGTTTTCATCATAGCCCTTTTTCTCCACTGGCCTCTGCTGTTTTACTGACGCTTCCATCTATTAAGTGTGAAGTCCTAAGAACAGCTGTAAAATATATTTAGATAGTTGCAAAAATGGCTAGTAAATCTGATGAATAAAGCTGCACAGTCTTTTTGTTTCCTCTGTCCAAAGGATCTGAAGGCTATAGTGCATCACAGGTTGAACATGAGTCAACAGTGCAATGCAGCTATGAAATAGGCTAACAACTTTCTGGGGTGTATTAACAGCTCTGTTGTAAGAAAGAAACAGGAAGTCATTATACCACACCGCTCAGAACTAGTGAAGCCTCAGCTGGAGTACTACGTCCAGTTTGGGTGCAATACTTTAGGAAAGACACAGACAACTGGAGAGAGCCCAGAGGACAAGGCTGTAACTATGGTGGAGAGAGCAGGGCTTTGCCCCAGCCGCACTGGAGTGGTTCCATTGAGCTGCTCCATTAAAGGGCATGTTTGTCGCCGCTCACTCCCGGCGCCGGCCATTGTAAGGGGTACAGAATTCTTTATTTATGGCTCTGCCAGAGGAAACCAACAAAAAAAGATAAAAGTTTAAAAAATCTGACCTATGAGGAAAGGTTAAAAAAACTTGCTATGTTTCGAAAGAAAAAAAGACATGCTTGAGGGGAAAAAAAAAGACTGAGGTGGGACCTGATGATAGTCTTCAAATATGTTGATAGCTGTTATAAGGAGAACAGTGATCAATTGTTCTATATGCCCACTGAAGGTAGGTCAAGAATTTAAGCTACAGCAAGGGAGATTTTGGTTAGCTAGTAAGAAAAGCTTTCTAACTATCCGGGATATTAAGCACTGGAATAGGTTTCCAAAAAAATGCTGGGAATTCTCATTATTGGAGTTTTTCAAAAACAGGTTAGACAAAGGCCTGTTAGGAATGGTCTAGGTTTATTTGGTCCTTCCACAGCTCAGGAGACTGGATTTGATGACTTCTCAAACTCCTTCCCAATCTTAAATCTTTATGCTTCTATTACTGAAACTTGCTGATATTTTGCCAGTTTTAGGTCTTGATTACTTGATCAGTACAACTATGTCCAGGACAACATTTTGAATTTAAACCAGCTATGAACATGGCATGATATGGAAGATATGTTATAAAGTGCAGCAGTGTAAGCAACAGGAATCTGTCACAGATTCATAGAGTTTAAGGCCAGAAGTCACTATTGGGTGAACTAACCTGACCTTGTGACTATCACTAGCCATTAACTTTCACCCAGTTATCCCTCTGTGGATTCCAGTGAATTTGTGTTGACTGAAGCATAACTTGTCTTTGGTTAAATCACAGCTTCCAGAAAGGCCTTCAGTCTTGATTTGAAGACACCAAGAGTATGTCTACACTTGCAAGTTAGTTTGAATTAAGGAGGCTTAATCTGAACTAACTTGGTCCCTGTCTACACTAGGCTTTTATCAGTTCGAAGTAAGGTATTCCTTAATTCAAACTAATGGAAGCTTAGTTTGAATTAGTAAAACCTGCTGGTTAGTTCAAACTAAGCCCTTAGTTCTATCCTTAGTTTGAAATAAGGATGGTACACATGAGGATTAATCCTTAGTTCGAAGTTAATAAGTTTGAACTAAGGGCAGTTAGTTCAAATGAACAAAGTGGATTAATTCAACCTAACGGTTCAAATTAGTCCAAGTTGTTAATTCGAACTTATAAATTCGAGTTTAGTTTGAACTAACCTTGAACTTATTAGTTCAAATTAACAAATTCGAGCTAACTTTTCCTAGTATAGACATAGCCCAAGAGATAGCGAATCCCTTATTTTCTTTTGGTAGTTTGTTGCAATGTTTAAACAATGCACTGTTAAAAAATTGTGCCTTATTCCTGAATGTGCTTGTACACCATAATTGTCTCCGTTCGATCCTATTTTTGATAAGCTAAACTGATCAAACTCTTTGCATCTGAAGATATGGTATTCTCTTCAACTCTCAAAACATTTTTGTGACTCTTTTCTGTTCTGTCTCCTATTTTTCTGCATCCCTTTAAAATGTGGCCATGTCTAATGAAGAGGGCATCTGTTGGTCTGGGTTCTGTGTGAAAAAGTGGGAAGGGGAGTTATCAGAGCCCTTAGAAAAAAACCCAATGGCAGCATGTATTATGGAGTGTTAAAAATGCTTATGTGCATCTCAGGCTTGGCTTGATACTGCAAAATATTTTATCCAAAATGTTTTGGATGCCACAGAAGTAGTACATTGAAGGGAGGGTCTCTGTACCCCAATGTGTTTGCTCAGTATTAAAGAGAAAAGCATCCTGATGCATATAGGATAGCCCTTTCCAGCAGTCAAGCAGCTATGGAAAAAGGTAGACAGCAAAGTGAAAAGTGCTTTGCTCCAGTAACCCAAACTCATCTTAAAATTATATTCTAGGTTGTGTGCTTCCTATGATGGCCTTAACTCCACCACAAGGACTTTGGCTCTTGAAGACTACTGTGATTACCAACTCCATGAGTTTACAAATATAGAGGGGTACAGTTATGACAAGAATAGATCAGTGATATTTACAGCTGCTAGAGTTAACAGTGACAGAAAGAACAGCATACCGATTGTAGTAATCCTTGAGGAGGAAGGGGTTAACACTCTGGTCAGTGAGTCCCAGGACAGCCAATAGGAACAAAGCACAGCTTTTTGAATTGGAGCAGCAGCCTTACCTCTTCCTGTTTGGATGCAGCAGAGCTCCTGAGAGGATCCGGAGGAGGCCAGAGGGGCCTGAGGACGTATCCAACGACATCCTTACCCAAGACAAGCTGAAGTTTGTTACTGACCAGGTGTGAGTAGAACAGGGAACGTTTACTTAGATGCAGTCAGGGTATTCCTTTGTTTTGGTTTGTTTCTGGATTTCTCTGTTCTGAGCACATGTATCCCCTCCCCCTACCCTGTAACTACCTAAGTTAAATCCCAGAGAAGCAACTCTCTATGTTCTTATCTGTTCTTTTTAATTAAAGATTTTACCTTTTAAGTAAGCCCTGGTTCTGTGTCCTGAAAGGCAAGAGGTTTGTGTGCATGTGCCTCAGACTGCACAGCCAGCTACTAAAGGGGATTCTGTTCCAGTTTCAGCTGATATCCCAGCTGGGGTTCAGTCACTCTCCTGAGAGAGGAATAAAAGTGATTGAGGATACCTCACAGGAAGGAATTCCCAAGTGCGCTTTCCTGGGCTTCAAGAGGTTTTTGCATTTGGGTGGTGGCAGCGATACCACTCCAGGGCCAGGAATTGGAGGCCTTGGAGAGTTTTAAGACCAGGCTTAAAGGCCAGTGGCTTTTAAGGCTGTTGCTGTCCTGCACCTTCTGCATTCAGACAGAGTGGGGAAACAGCCTTGACACCAATGAAGAGAGCAATTTTATGAAGTTGAAGAATTATTGATCCTGTTTCTTACATTTGGTAGAGAATGCTGAGATAGCTCAAATAATGGCATTTTCATTCCATCTGACCTCTGCTTTTTCCCTTGCCCCTTCTGGTTCCCTAGCCCCTCCTTCCCATTTTTTGCCTTTTTGTGTACATCTTTTTTATTATTATTATAAATACCCTCACCCCAACATGTTATGTCGGTAATAGTCTCTAATGTCTAGTTTTGCAGCTTTGGCAAGTTGGATAGCTGTGTAGCTGCATAATGCTATTGGATATCTGTGGAATATGGGTTATTTTGTAACTTACACATTGTTGTTCATCTTTTTGCAGTTTTGATCTGTTTCTTTATGAAAACTAATTTTAAAAACTTAATTACAGAAAATGTGAGCACCAGAACTGTATGCCCTAGTCCTCTATGAGTCTCACCAATGCTATATACAGAGAGAAGATTACTTCTCCACTCCAACTCTATTTTTATTACATAGAAAGACTGTATTTGCCTTTTTTGTCACTTATTGGGAGCTTGTGTTCAGTTGCTTGTTAACTATGACTCCCACATCCTTTACAGAGTGATTGCTTCCCAGAATACACTCACACATTCTGTATCCGTGGCCTGCAATCCCTATATGCCTCAGTGCAGCTCTCAAAGGTTTAATAAGCAACTTGTGTGGCTCTTGAGTTCTATAAGTTTGGCCACCCCTGTTATATAGCTTGAGGAGAAAAGTGCACTGAGTCCAACCTAACCAAGCAGATATACCCCATCTGCTGAGGTAAGTTCTTTAGAGAGGGACCTGCTACCATTACTGCTGCTCCCAAATGGTGATGGGATCATGGTGCTGCTCCTAGTGGAAAAAGGGACCTTGGCCACTCCATGTGGGGGTATGACAAGGACACAGCCATGTGGGCTCAATGTTATAAAGTACCTTGTGCCCAGATTACTTCAGTCCATCCCTCCTATGTATTGTATTTTGAGAATGGGACTAGAACACTGGCCTTCCTGAGCCCGAAACAGCCTTCTTACAACTAACATTAAAGGAGACAAGTCTGGGTGTTTGTAGTTTGCACACACAGCTGAGCGTGTAAGATACTTTCCCCTAGATGGCAGCATATACCAGTGGCATAGCTATCTGTGGGCACAAGTGGGCATGGGCAAGCGCACCCGGTCAGCTGTCAGGCCCACCTACCCACCCTGCCGAAACTCCTGGCAGCGGTGCAGCTTGCTGCCCATGACTGGATCAGCCAGCAGCTGGCAGCCAGAGCTGGGAGCGGCAGTACTGCAGGCAGAAAGATGGGGGTGGGCTGTGCTCTGCTTTCACAGCTCCAGCCATGGGCAGCCCCTGCAGCTTTGAGCAGCAGAGGCTGGGCTGTCTTTCCACCTCCCTCCTTTTCCTAATGCTGTAATTGCTAGGCAACTGAGTATCATCAGGAAGTTTCTGATCACATGACCGGGAGCAGGCTTAGCGGTCCTACCCTGGAGAGTCAGGGGCCCAGTCGGAAAACGGGCTGGTTACGCTCCTGGTCTATACCTGTAAACCCAGTTCACTACTTCATTACTTGAGGATTTTTGATCATGCCTTTTCATTTTCTCTTGAAATTATTTGCTGGGCCCTCATAATGACTCTGATGTCACCAAGCTTTTAAGTGTTAGTGCCCTAGCCTACTGACTCCCATTAACAATCACTGTATTTTGCCTTGCTGTGTATGCGCCTATACATCCCTTGCTTCTTCTCTTGGCTGATTTCCTATCCATCCCTGCTGTCAGTTTAACATTTGCACTCTTACATGAAATGTTATCACTCAGATTGTTCCTTCTTATCTTTCTCCTCTGGTTACTCACTAGCTTCTTGCTCTCCCCCTTGCTTCATTTGCTTGCTGCCATTCACCATGCTATTGCCATTTCCAAATGTTCCAAACATTCTTCATACTATTGCCATTTCCAAATGTTGTGCTCTCCTACTCTTCTAAGAGCCCATTTTTTGCGAGTCTCTTTATCTTTCTGACTCTATCCTTTTCACTCCCACCTCAAAGCCTCTTCCTTGTGCTGCTTCAAATGATTTGTTGTCTTTTCTTTTCCTTTCACTGTAAGCTCAGTAGTTTGTGCCCACTCATTACTGACCTGATTTCTTTTATTAGCTTTGTTGCTATTGCTGTGTGCTTCTGTTACCCTTCCACTGTCATTTGACACAAAAGAAATACAGAAAAAGGCCAGTTATGAGGAAGTTTGAACAGTTCCTTTACACCTGTGTTGGGGATAAGAGTGGAATCAGTATCTCTATTTTAAAATAAGGAGATGGAAGGGGCGAAGAGTGGAGAGAGCACTTGGTTGGGTAGGGGTGACTGGAGGCTACTTGAGAGCAGGGAGTGAATAGCAAGAGTTTTTTGGTGCAGTGAGGGGATGGGGTGGAGATGAATAAACTGGCACAGATGCCTCCCTCCACCGACAAGTTCTCCTCTTTCCCCACATGTATGTAAGACTGGCTTAGTGCGTGTGGCAGTCAAGGAACTGTGATGTGGTTCTTACGGCTGCAATTCTAGTAGATCTTACTGTAATAGAACATGATGGTGTCGGGGAAGCAAATACCAAGTATGGGTTCTATTCTTAAAAGTGGAGGCCAGGGGGAAACCAGCATCCTGGGCTGCCAGTTTAAATGAGTGAAGTGCAGGCTTTGGTAGCAATCATTCTGGTTGTGCAATAAATATATTTGTTAGTCTTTAAGTGCCACAGGACTCTTTGTTTTGCTTAACTAGATGAATATGGCTACTCCTTTGGAACTTGGCAAATCATTCTGGTGAGTTTCTCACCTGGTGAAAGACAGTCTCACACCATCAGACTAAAGGTACAGACTAGTCCAGTTTTCTTGGAACACAAAATACTAATCATATGGGAAGCTTCATTATAAAAGCTTTGGCTAAAATTTCAAAACTCATGATCTGGGGTTTCTTCAATTTTTGGTTGTTCAACTTGAGACGGTTTAAAAGGGCTTGATTTTCAGAGTTCTCTTCACTTTCTGAAAATCAGGTCTCTATATGGTGACTCGAAGGGTATACCCAAAGTCATTAGTCACTCTTGCCTGGGGAAACACAAATGTGGGCTTGGCCTCTGAGTGCTGGTAGGTGCAGGTCACCCTTGCTATGCCAGGGGCGGTACTGGATAAGAAAACGATCCAGGGCACAGGAGGGCTTCTTCCTGTATTGCCCAGACCCCCATCCAAGAAGCCATTTGCACTTCTCAGCCCCCCCGCCCCCCCCAGCTCCCTACCCCACCCATAACCCCCACCCCATGCAAGTGTGGGGGGAAAACTGGTCCGGGTCCTCCGCCTGGAAAGAGAAACCACGAATCCTCCCCAAAGATGAAGGCCCGTTCCCAGCTGAGACTCAAATAAGCAGAGAACGAGGTGTGGTTCAGAGTTTATTATTCAGCTGAATAATAAAAGGAACTGCACCAGAGGGAAGCAAAGAGAAGCTAGCCTCTCTGAGCAAGACCCCCAGTAGAGGGGTTACAGGTCATACATACCTTCTAACATGCAAAATACAATATACTTAATGCAACAAGCTTATGCATAATACAACAAGTTACATCATGCCTAAAATCCCTACATGGTGTTACTACTCTTAATATGCAAGTTACACAATTAGATTATACTTAATAGGCAGCATATAGTTAGCCCGCCCCTGTTGTTGTTTACAGCTTTTTTGGGTAACAGTTACTGTCCTTGACCAATGAGAGTGGCCAGACTTCTGTGACCCCTCGGCTACCTGGCCCCCGTCAACCTGTTTACCAGACTAGGTTGATAGCTTCCCATCAGGGTCCAGACAGGAGGGATTGTTTTATAATCTAAATTTGTGGATTACCTTTTTTATCTATAGAAACAGTCTACCTTTTTATCTATCTAAGTCACTAGCTCCCCTGACTTGATATACATTCTGTAATTAATGTTTTAGCAAACACAGAGACTCTCACAGAGAACTTCCAAACAGAACTTACTCCATCTTGCAATTTTCTTTACACAACCCTGAGCAGCATGCCCCCGCCCCTATATCACCCAAGTCTAAGCTAGGCCCTTCCTTTAAAAAAAAAAATCATATTTTTCTAGTTGTATCTTAAATTTATTGGCTAAACTGCAGTTGTATCTATGATCTACTTACCCACTGAAAGTTACAGGGTATCACCCCGTGCCACCAGAGGCTGAATTTCAATAACACAAGACTATTCAAGTTAGATGACTGTATAACTCAAGGCTGATTTTGGCTGGTTGGTGCTGTATGAAAAAGAAAGGATAGGTATTGTCATGTCTGGGGAGAAGTTACTAAATGAAAGTTATCTGAACAAATTTTGTACAAAGCATTGTCACTGCTTTGAAGAACAGCTGTGCTGTGATGCTTCTCTAGGCAGGGACTAAGGATTTAATGACAAAAATGGATTAGTCAGGAAAAAATTAGACAGTTGCTCCTGGATTTAGCCTCAGTCTGCCAGTCCTGGCAGCTTCTAAAACCAGTCTGTGTAAATGTCTGGATGGGGGCAGGACAGGTTAATGATGGAAGTTCAACCCTTATGATTTGGGCTACTGGTACATATGCAAAAACATATCCTGTACTTCTAATAATATGTTTCATGTTTATAAAATACAAAGTTGGTATACTTGCTTAGGGGTGTGTGACAAAGATATAGCAAAGAAATGGTAAGTCCTTCGTAAGAGCAATCTAACTTAGACTTAGGACAAAATAAACCTGGAGTTAAGGGCTAAGAAGAACATATAGAATTTCTTTGGTTATCTTTATTATTGTATAGCATGACTAACTAAACATCTGTATTGCTATATTTCCAAACATCTTGGGTGTAACATACTTATAGCTATACCTTAGGTTTCAGTAAAGGTGTGAACAAGTTTGTAACCCCAAATCAATCCCTGCCACACCAGGTCCAGGCCCCGCCCCGACCCCCCTCAATTGCTGCCACACTGTCAGCCCCCCTCAGCTAGCCCAGGCCCTGCCCTGGTTCCCCAATTGCCACCGGCCCCCCCTCAGCCCCTGGTCCCCCACCATTAGCCCAGGCCCTGCCCTGGTCCCCCAATTGCCCCCAGCCCCTGCTGCCCCCCCATTCCCAGCACGCCGGCCCTGGGGTTACCTGGTGTCCTGGGTGCCGGCTTCTGCCATGAAGAAACAAACTAATTTCTCCCAGCCATGTGGGAGCTCAGCTGCGCCCCCACCTCCTCGCAATGAGCTGTGGGCTGGGCTGGAGCTTCCCTCCTCCCTCCCCGGCAGTACATGCTTCCTCAGCATGTACCGCCATGCCTGCCGGTGCCCAGGAAAATTTATGGGGTGCACTGGGGTGCTGGCGCTGGGCAAAAATACATCAGGGGCACCAGCCCCAAGATTCGGGGCACGTGCCTGGGCGTGCCCAGTGCTAGTGACACCACTGGCAAGCTCAGCAATGGTTTGGAGAATCTGTCTGTGTAATGTATGAATTCTGGTGGTTATGAAGTTATTATATATCACTGAATGTCTCTGTGGGTATGAAATCCAAACATTTTCTGTCAGAGCTGTCTGGTATATCATAGACCTGGAAGAATGGAAGGTCATTAAATCCTGATGACTCCACTTCAAATGAAAGCACCTCAGGGCAACTGGATGTCTGAAGGCTGAGGAAGAAAGCCATTGTGACCAAGTTTGCAGTCAGAAGGTCTGGAGTGGCTGAATTTGCAGAGAAATAGGGAACAAACAAGCCAGGCGTTAGTGTAAGAAGGCAGTTGCAGAAAGAGTGATAAAGGAAGCAGGAGAGAGGAACAGATGGGCATGCTCTTGTAGCAGAGGAGTCTTTTTTTTAACTGCAGGACCAGCCAAAGTCAAAGGAAACTGGTTGGAAGAGAGGCTTCATGATCTGGAGGAAAAACCATGAGCCACAATGGGGGGATCCTGGATAACCCAGATGACTCTGGAGCATACTCGGTACTTATATCAGAGTAGAAGGAAACTGAAGTAGTATGTTGCCACGATCCAAAGGAGCAGCTGTGTTAGTCTAGTTCAGTGAAACAAACAAGGAGTCCTGTGGCACTTAAATACTAACAAATAAATAAATCTGTTAGTTTTTAAGAACCACAGGACTCCTTGTTTGAGGTAGTATGTAGTTTCTTACTGAGCAGTAAGGCAACCGAATCAGGCAAATGCATACAGGTGTTTGTTATTTTGTCTGAGTTTGTATCTGTTTTGTTTTGTCTGAAAGTTTTTTGGCAAAGTCTTTGTGTTCTAGGCTTCAACTGTTGTTTGTCCTTGAAGACCTAACCCACAAGGCTGGAAGTGTGGGATAAAGTGTGCTTAAAAAACTGAGGGTTGGCCCTGGTCCCAGTGGCCTAGGGCAGCTAGATTTCTGTGAAGGAGTAATAAGTATGCCAGAGAGGCCAAATTAAGAGACTATGCTGGAGTTAACCCAGATTCAGAATGCTTAAAGCACACAAGGCCTAGTGTGCTGAGCCTCAAACACAGAAGCTTGGGCCCAGGATGTGCTTTACCAGGCTTCTAGCGCCTAAAGTGCTTTTCTGAATATGGAAGGATTGCCTAACCAGAGCTATAAGCAACTGCACCTAATGTATGGAATTCACTGCAATGTTGGTGTTTCAACCTGATAAGGTATTCTAGGACATGGGCTTCTTTAAGCAATGAGATTAATTTTTTCAGCTTTTTTTCATGTGAAGAGAACATTGCACCATAGCTATCAATTGATCTAATAGATGAGTAACTGCACAATGCCTTGTGTAAACTCAGCTAGGTTTGTATTGACAGCATAAGCAGAAGGGAACAAAACCTGTTCAGAGTGATCTTGTAAGAATTTATGGTGCCTTAGGCGTTAAGATGTACAGTACTATTAAACAGCACTAATTCAAAATTTCCAGTAGAGGGTGATCAGGTACTGTTTCTTGGTCAAACACTTTGAGTTCTGAAAGACCTTGTATGCCTCTGTACAACTTGCTTCGATAAAACAAAATGCAGACTTCAGCATTGCCCATCTCAAACGTTAAAAACTCACAAGCTGGGGTCCCGTAATCATGAAATGAACTTAAAGAGAATATGTTTTTATTTGAAATAACTGTTAAGGTCTCTTGCTCCTTTCTGATTTCTTAGCCTGCAGGCTGTGCTCATCTCACTTTTTCAAGTTTTTCTTTACAGCCACCAGGGCTAGAAAAAAAAATTCTCTAAATGAAAGCTTATTCTCATGCAACCAGGTTGTTCCAGCAGTCAAGCTTTCAGAAGAACTCCAAACTATGTGAGCCTCAGAGAACTGGCAACACTGACTGGTTTGTTTAAAATCGGGGAAGCATAGAATCCACCATTACTTGCCTACTTATAGTTATGGTTGTCTAACTGGCATCCTGAGCTACTTCCAAAGTATGCTTGGCTGGGCTCACAGTAAAGGAAAACTGACTTTATGCCACCTTTCAGTCCCACTTCACCTCAGATTCAGAGGCCCACCAAGGAGTTGCTCAGCCTGTAGCATATTTTAGAGCAGCCTCAGGTCTGCTCTGATTTACTCCCAGCATCCCATGGCCCCAAGGGAATACTCCAGCAGTGAGGGATTACATGGGCAAAGCTATGCCCCCACCGCTTCCTGTTCCCTCCAGACTCATCCTTTACTCTGGGGCCAATGTAGGTGCAGCAAAGGCTCCATAGTCCTGCACGCTATTCAGGGACCCTACCTCTATTGGTTTGCAGCAGGTGTGTGCCCACTAGGAGGCATAGGACAGACATAGAGACCCATGTATATCCAATTCTAAATGCCTTGCCACAGCAATGGTAGCTTTTACCCAGTGTTTCAACTGCTTATTTGAAACCTGCATAATTTGGATGTATGATCTAAATACACTCACTGGCAAAAATCTTCACCAGCTTTTAGCCTTCTACCCTATAGCCAAATGCTTCATGCTAATACATTCTGGATGTCACTGGCGATATATGCTTTGATCACCAAATAAATTTATAGATCAGACTGAATTTCAGGGTACGACTGCAGGGGTTAAAGTTAGCCAGAACGTGCCAGAATGGCATTCCAGGGCCAACTAGTTTTAGGGGCTCAGTGTTCCTTGCCCCCTACAAATAGAAAATGGATCTGGAACACTGCATTTGGAGGCTCACCATTTAAAAATACTGGGCACTGGCACACAGCATTCTGGTTTCATTTTCTCTTTTTAGGGGCCTGCTGAATGCTGAGCCCCTAAAAATAACAGGCCCCCAGAACACCATTCTGGCGTGTTCTGGCAGGGCAGGGAGCTGCCTTGGGCTGGGAGATTTTAAATCTCCCGCCCGGAGCCTGCTGTCACTGAGCATGTTCGGAGCCTCTGAGTATGCTCACTGAGAGCAGGCTGCAGGCTGGAGCCTCAGCCTGGGGTAGAGCAGTTCCCTGCTGGCTGGAAGACTCTGTCTTCTGTCCAGGTAGTGGAGGGGGCGGGTTTTGGAGACAGGTGAGCTGGTCCAGTGGGGAAAGGGCATGGGAGAGGGGGCCGGCCTGGAGCAATGGTGGAAGATGGCATGGCACAATGGGGGATTGGGGACCAGCAGCAGGAGGGGTTGGGGAAAGGTTTGGGGACCAGCATTGGGATGGGGTCTGGGGGCAGCAGCTGGGGTGGGCAGTAGGCATATGGGGATTAGTAGCTGTGGTGGTGGGAAGGCATGTGGGGAGCAGTAGCTGGAGTGAGGGGCAGTCATTTGGGGGCAGTAACTGCGTTGGCAGCATTAGAGGGCAGTAGCTGGGATGGGGGTAGGCATGTGAGGAGCAGTAGCTGGGGTTGGGGGCAGGCATTTGGGGGGCAGTAGCTGGGGTGGGTGAAGGGACATTCTTGAGGGGATCTGGAAATTTAGGAGGGTTCCAGGGCCCACCAAATTATACTTTAACCCTTGTATGACTGCTTAGATATTGCACTGTCCAGTGTTATCATAGACTGATAACGAGACACCAGAGTAGAGAGATTTGTTACTCGCTACTGGCAGAAACATGAAGTATAAACAGTAGCTTAAAAGTCATCCATCTCTGCATATGGGCATGAATGGAGGGGCCCAATCAGCAGAGGCCCAGCCAAGGCAAGAGCTAACTGTTGTGGGGGAGTGGGTGCAGGGGGTATGATCCCCACACTGCAAGAAGGACCCACAATTGAGAGGCAAGAGACCAAACCACAATTTTTTGGGTTAACTACTTTCTATGTGACTTTTATTGAGATAAATAAAATTACAGAAAAGAAAGAAGAAAAAAAGGTTAAATAAGAGGTTAATATTATCTAATTACTAATATTTCTACTACAAAAATTTTAAAACTTGCAATTCCTATTAAATTACACTTATTAAAACTCATACAAACTGCGGTTTTAGAACTCTATTTCTTTAAAGATCTTCCAAGTACAAATGAATAGCCTAATAAACAGAAAATAGAGCACAAATACCACTACAACATCTATTCCAGTCCTTGTGCCCAACCCTGAATTAAACCCCCCAGTTCCAATCCTGCTTGGTATAATTTAGCAGAGTGGGGTTTATGGGAGACACAGATAGAGCACACAATCTGTGGGCAAAAAGGCTTTGCTATTTACCACACAAACTAAAACATCATGTACAGCCCAGGACAGCACGAACACCTTGCTTCTCCCCCTTGCTCTCCAGACACCATGGGTCACAGCCTGGTGGGGCTAGCCATGGCCTGTTTGCAGCTAGGAGTTACAAGGGTCAGCTGGGGTGCCTGGTGGGGAACGCAAGTGGATTTATTCTTTCGTCACACTCTTTTACACTGCTGTTTCCCAATTTGATTGTGGAACACCAGCTTGATTCTGATCTGTGAGGTTAATAGGTTCAGAGCAGTAATAATACATATACACGTCCTCAAAAAGCATTTATCAATTTAAATCCCAAATTTGACCAGGTTATATTTACCACATCTGTATGTTATCTCCGGAGTGACAGACAGCAGATCTGTTTCCTTGAGAAAGACAGAGAGATAGCAAAATGTGATAGAACAGCTCGGTGTTAAAACGGCTTGACCAACAGGCAGCCTTGTGGCTCTTGCCTGCAGCCTTAAAATCCAGAGCTGACCGTGACCAGCTGCAGTGGTTGAACACCCCCGGCCACCCCTTCAGAATGCCTGAGGGCTATGGCCCACCTCCCATTCCAGTGTGAACAGGTGAAAATTAAAGAATTCAAAACGAAAAAGAAAAAGATCTGCCAAAAGAGAAAAAAAAACTGCAGGCTCCCTTGGTGATCAGTCAAGGGGTTTAACACTCTTCCTGGTGAAGAGTGGGGAGATGCCTAGGGGTTGGCCAGATCCCTTGGCAACACGACAGGCTGCTGACCTCTCACTTCTCCAACGTGCCTAGACCAGAACCCCAGCTTTATGGCTGAGACCTCAAAAATTAGCATATCACTTGTTGGCATGGAAACTTACTGACCTTGGTCAGTAGATCTTTCTCATGAGCTCATGGGCTGTGCAGGTGTCTCTTATCACTTTCCAGGGTTCAGTTTGAACTGGTCTGGGGTTACTTGCAGTTAGTTTTCTTAAAAAAGTATTACTGTCTGCAGTTTTCTGACCTTGGAAGATAACACTACATAATTATTTCTTTTCCCAATTAGAGGACTAACAAGCTAAACTCCATAAGCCAGGCTGGAATTTGGCCATAGGAAAAAGAAAAACAAGGAGGGGTGGAAAAATCCACCTCTCACACTAACAAAGCTGTTATGTGTAGCACTGCTGAGCAGCCAGATCCCCTCCTCCAGTAGCTGACCTTGTCTGGAGCTTACCCACACCTCCCCTTCTCTGCAGCCAGATAACAAACTCAGTGTGTAGATAAAAAAAAAAAAAAGCAGTATATGAAATTGCAAAACAACAAAATCTCTTCAGCTGGGATCAGTGCTCTGGGCCTGATTCTTCAATTGCAAATCCAAGGAAGTTTCATTGCAGCCAGTGGAGTTGGACTCATGTAAAATCTGTGTGAGGGGAAACCTGGGCCCTATTGCATTACAGCCCTTTATGTGTTGTGCTTGCAGCACCTGTTGCTGTAGTTTAGGCTGTAGGAAAGCCTAGCTTGCAGATGGCACCTTATGGAAAATAATTGCAGGGAAAAGGTGCCCTTGCTGAAACAAAGTCATTTTTTGTTTTCCAGTGGTGGTGCTATGTGTTTGATTTAAAGGTGGTGTGACATTCAGCCTTGGTTAAGAGTGAATATGTTGGACTAGCTACTTGCTGGTGTAAATCAGCATAATTCTGGTGAAGTTGCCTGAGCTAGGTTAACAGACACCAACTGAGGATTAGGCTCCTTCTGATTCCAAATGGTGTTAAATAGAATATGCATTAGCTAGTGATTCAACAGACAGCTGCTAAGATCACTTCAATGTCATTGGCTTACTCTAAAATCAAATGTTTTGGAGCATTACTTTGTTCACTTCATTGTCATCTCTGCATGAGTTGGACTTAGCTTTTTGGTGCTACAGTGCTGTCTGCACTATCTATGCCCCCATTACATCATAAGAGCACATCACAATTCTTGATGATTTCCACAAGGATTCTACCACAGGATGCCTGTGGTAGATCAGGAAGTTGAAAGCAGGTCTCCCAAGATTACTGCCCTAACCACTGAACAACCCTTTCATTCTTGGATATTCTTGAACCTTAGCATTTCCCTCAAAGGATGCATCTACACTGCAACAAAGAACTGCTACCTTGGGCATGTGAGACTTGGCCTGAAGGGCTAAAATTTGCAGTTCAGACTTATAGGGGCAGAGTGAAGCCTGAGCTCTGAAACACCATAAGAGGGGTGTGTGTTTTGAACCCTGAACTCCAGCCCAAGCCCTGAGTATCTTCACAACAATTTTTACTGCCAAAGCATAAGACGTGCCAGCCTGAGTCAATTGACAAAGGTTTGGAGACTTGGTGCCATTTTTTTTATTTTTGCATTTAGAGGTACCCTTAGAAGGGAACAGCCACAGAAGCACATCACTTAACAGGAAGCTGCAAGAAAATGCTGAATCACTGTGTAGATCTTGGGTGACCACCATTAATTAAGCACTTGCATATATATATATTTCATTAGCATTTGGTTGGGAACAGAGAGCATGGAATAACATATCCTTTGATATAAAATTTAGGGAAAGCAACTAAAATATTGACTTCAGCAACATTATCTATTTAGTAATAGTTAACAGAGCAAAGTTTCAAAGGAATTTAGTGACCACAAAGCTCTGCAAAAATATTCTTGATGTAACCCTTCTGCTGGGGTGAGCTGGCAGAACAAGGGCCAGGTTCTATACCTAGGCGTTTCCCAATAATGCAGCACCACCAACTGGCTCGAAGCTCCACCCAGATTTCTGGGAAATCCTGCACTGTTCCCTGGGCACCCCAAAAAGAGTAAGGCTTCCCCACTTGCAAGCATGAGACTGAGTGTAGTAAACAGAACTTTTAATAGTAGTAAAATGGAGTGTAAAAGGCCAAATAACACAAATCAGCGCTGATCTAGCAAATCAGTACAGAGCGAAGTTCCCAACAACCCACAACGCATAACAGAACATAAAAGACTTAATGGCAAAACCGGCACCGATCTGGAGAATCAGTGCTAACTAGGCTCCCAACCAACCCTAGTGTACATAGGGAGTGTCTTTCTAGCCAGCTGTCCACAGGCACCAGCTACTGGCCACTCACTCCATCTGATAGCACCATCCCTTGGCTCCACCCGCTGTCTGCTGGCTCCACTCACCAGTCACTCTCACCACCCAGCTCGCCGCTGGCAGCTCTCACCGTCTGTCGGCTCCACCCACTGTCCGCCAGCTCAGCCCATTGGTCACTCACACTGCCCAGCTCGCCGCTGGCTGCTCTCACCGTACTCTGGCTCTACCCTCTGTCTGCTGGCTCTGTCCACTGGTCACTCACACCACCCCGCTCACCACTGGCCACTCTCCCCATCTGCTGCTCATCTGCAGTGATTTCAGCTCAGTGAGAAAGTTTGTTTCTCTCTCAAGTGATTCCAGCTCTTAACTTCAAGTAGCTGCAAACAGCTACCTCTATTTAAATGACAAAGGCCTCAGAAGAAGCTTAGCCAGATCTATCATTAGACAGAGGAGGCAAGGCAGATATCACCTCAAACCCTCACCCCTGTTTTCGGCTGAAACATGCGGTTGCCTTTCCTACAAATCTCCTTTTAAGTAAGAGTAACTTTTAGCCTTTAACTAACCCAGACAGATTTGAAACAAACAGAGTAGCAATTCACAAAAAGATAGTATTTCCCCTCAGTAGAATTACAGATATTGACAGATTTGTGAGATTGACCCCAAATACCATTACCCACTATGCCCTGCACCCAGTATGCTAATACCTAATTGTGCTCTTTGTGTTCACGCTAATACAGGACCCATGCAGTTTAAGTGCCCCCCCCCCCGAAGCTGTTAGGCACAGCTTCTAAGCCTAGCTTACATTGATAACACTGCATTCCTACCACGCTCATCCATGGCACTTCAAGTATATGTTGGGTGGAAGACAATTAGATCCTTTAGTGTTACTGTGGGACCTCATCTCCAACTTTGACAGAATTGTGTAGATAGCATTCATTTTCCCACATCTGCATATACATATTATACTTCCTTCTTCCTCTGCCCTCCCCCCCACTCTGTGGCCTTACAACTCATTTACCACATTTCAGGACAGGCCCTATGCAAAGCTCCATTTGGAGACCATCAGGGTCACCCTGAAGTGATTAGAACATGGCTGTGTTTCTCCTTTCCCCTGGAGTCTGGAAGCAATGACTCTCCTTTGTGCCTGCCCTAGGAAAGGCAATATCTTCAGTTATTTTGGTTTTATTTGCATCCTCTTGTCTTGCTCTTTAGTGCAGAGGTCTTCAATCTGTGGGGCACACTCTCCAGGGGAATGTGGAAGAACTGCAAGGGTGCAGCAAGTCCCAGACAGCCCCATGGGGATGGGGAGGGAGCACTTGCCTCAGTCTGCCCCCCTCTCTGCTCTGGTCCCTTCCCCATTATGGCTCTGGCCTCAGTTCCTGGGCCTAGCTGCTGGCCATGGTTTCCTGGCTAGGCCCCTGGTCTCCCTCCCAACCATCAGCTGCAAGTTGTCAGGGCTTTGGACTCCATCTGCAGCCTTCATCCTGGTGCCTAGCCTTGGCACCTGGCCTTGGTCCCTGGCTGCTGTTCCCCACTCAGCCCCAGATTCATGTGGATCCTCTCCCACCTGCAACCCCTGACTTTGACTATGTCCCCATTCCCATCCCTGGCTGGGAAGTGGGGAAAAGCTGGTGTAGTGTATTTAAGATAAGTAAGGGGGGTCATGACCTAAAAAGTCTGGGGCCCACTACTGTAGTATTTCAGCACATAAATATTCTGTAACACCCGTGGATTGTGTCAGTTGCATACCTAACATGTGCATTCAATAGGTGCAAAATGGCTCAACCGCACAGAATGGGTTTTGTCTGTGGACCTTTGATAAACACTAACATACTGAACCTGGTCCAAATATGTCCCATCAGGAAGCAAAGGACACCAGACTAAGTCTAGAGTAGACCCTGTCAGCGTTGTGCAATTCAGCATTAAGACTTTCCCAAAGTGTGAACAAGAACTGGCAGATTCCTGCCTAGTGAGGGGGAGCAGACACAGATGACAAACATTTGCTGCTTGTAGCCATCTGTGAGACTATCAGCTCTCAGTCAGCAGCAGCTGCTGCTTTGATTTCTGTTTCTTTGTGTTAACAATTTAGGAAATGGAGTTGGTGATGGCCTCCTAGGCTCCCAGGTCTGTGCCAAGCAGATTGCGATGCTTGTGGTTGCAGAAAAAGCCTCAGCTGAGAAGAGGTCCCTGAGAAGGAAACTTATTCTGGGGAAAGGGAAGCAGGCAAACCCTGTTGCTCCTTTAACATAAGTAGAGAGAGGGGCTGCTGGGCAGCTCAAGCATCTTCAGCTGTTTCTGAGCAGAAGGAAGAGCAAAGTGACTAAGGCCACATCTGCACTACAAAGTTAAGTAGACTAAATTCAAGTCAATATCCAGTCCTCACAGTAATTAAGTCGAGTGCATCCTCGCCACACTCATGGAGTCAGCGGAGTGTTCTCACGAGCACTGCTTGCTTTGATGCACAGCACAGTGTGCCATGAGTAGGGCTGTGTTCAGACGAGAGTTTTATTTTGATACAACAGTCGTTGTTTTGAAATAAAATTCTTATGTCCACACGACATTCGTTATTTCGAAACAATGGGACCCGTTGTTTCGAAATAATGGCCGTTATTTTGAAACAGTAAAACCCTGCTTGAAATTGAAATAGCTGTTGTTGTTTCAAAACAGCCATTTCAAAACAGCGTTCGGACACGTTGTTTCGAAACAACATGTCCTAATGGCCTTATTTTGAAATAACCATTTTGAGATAACAGCCGTTTCAATAGCAGGCTTTCCCTTAATTTGAATTAACATTTTCTTAATTCAAATTAACATTTCAAAATAAGGACTTTATTTTGAAATAACTTATTTTGAAATAACAGTTTACGTGTGAACATAGCCTAGCTGTCCCACAGTTCAGCGTCACATGGGATGGGACAATGAGATGTTCTTGTTATGTCTCCTGAGGCCAAAACATTATCGCAAGGGAGATGGGACCATGGCTTCCATCTCCTCTGATGACATTTCCTCTCTCTCTCTCTCCCTGATATCAATGGCAAACAAACCAATATCTTTTAGTGCCTTTTTTTGAAAGCCTGGATTAGCTGCGTGGGTACAGGGACAAAGGAGGCTGGTGCTGGGCCAAATTCCTGGGCGCTGGGAGTTAGGCCCAGGCTTTGGGCACAAATTGTCCTCTGCTGGACTCCTGATTTGGGCTAAAAAGCCATGCACTACATACAAGCACAAGCACAAATCCTGCACTGATCATACAGCAGTTCTTTAGCCCTCGGAAAGAACAAAACTAAAATGCAGCTTAACTGGTACATGGAGACGGGGTTATAAGAAAAACAGATAATTCCTCATATCAGCTCCTAAAGAAAAAATGTGATAGGAAAGTGTTATTTCTTGGTTTCTCAGGCCTGTTAGAGAAAAGTTGCAATTCCCCGCTGCTCCCTTTTCCCTTCTTTCCGGCTTGTTAAAGGAGTTTGTAGTTATTTCTGTTGCAAAGATAGGTTTTAAGGTAAAGCACCTGTGCTCTGTAAACCAAAGCTGTAAATAACAACAGGGGTGGGTATAATTATATTCCTCCTATAACCATAAATATTTATTTTATTATTATGTTACCAAACAGCAGGTTTTAGGGGTGTAGTAGAAAGTGTTTCTTTACATATTATGTTGGATAAGAAGTTGTGAAGCAGTTAACTTAAAGCTCACAAAAGGAAATGTGTGGATTAGCTGCTGAACTAAGTAAGCTGCTCGTTATCACTGCATCTGGTTTGGATTTTCTCTCTCTCAACCCTGCAACAAAGCACACGTACACCCTAGCTCAAGCAGCATGGAGCCTGCTCAGCTGTGCAATCTTGTAAGCTGTACAAAAACTGCATGCTGCATCCAGAAGTACTTGCAGACCAAAGACAGGACCCGCCCATGGACTATGGCAATGTCTGTCAAGCACCTTTGTTGAAAGTCTTAGATAGAAGCAATTCCAGGTTGCTGCTGGCAGTTATGCTGGAATGAGGGGTACTCGGACTGACTGACTGACTGAGGAACAGTGAGTGGTGATTGCCCTCTTGACACTAGCGATGCCAGGCTGCTACTGGTCAGGAGGGAATCAATTCTGAATTAATATACACCGAGGGAACTGTGGTGCTCCAAGAGTGCAGGACCATTACTTGACTGCATTCAGGACATAGAGGATGGTTTTGCTGCAATGGGGTTTCCTAACTGCAGTGTGGTTAGTGGGGTGACGTGCATATCCTTATCTTGGCACCAGACCACCTTGCTAAAGAGTACATAATGGAGTTGCAAGCACTGGTGAAGCACAAAGGGCTTTTTACTGACATCAGTGTGAGATGGTCAGGAAAGGTGAATGATGGGCACACTGTAGGAACTCAGGCCTGCTCAGAAAGCTGAAATCAGAGACTTCTTTTCCAAATCACCATTGATGATGCTGAAACACTTATAGCGACCCTGAGAGACTCAGCCTATTCCTTGCTCTTGTGACTCAAAAGGCTGTACACCAAGCACCTGAAGAGCAGTACAACAGGCTGGGCAAGTACAGAATGGTGGTGCAATGTGCCTTGGGAGGTTTAAGGGGCATTTACATGGTTTATCTAATAGGTTAGAAATCAGTGAAAGCAACATCCCCATAGTTATTGCTGCCTGCTGTGTGCTCCATATATGTGTGAGGCAAAGGGAGAGCTTGTTTGGGCAGGGATGGAGCATGGAAGCTGACAGGTTGGTAGCTGATTTTGAGCAGCCAAATACCAGGGCAATAAGAAGAGCCCGGAGAATAGCTCTGCATGCCCATGAGGCTTTGAAAAGCTGTTTCACTAATGAGACCCAGTAACATGCTGCTTATCTGCACTGTGCCTTTGCAGAACATCCCCTCCATTACATCAGCCTCACCGCACCTTCCCTTCCCCAACTTGTAATAAAGAAAGAGTAGTCCATTCTTGACACTTTATCTTCTTTCACAAAGATAAATACAGATAAAACAGAAGAAAACAATTTAATCTTGATAAAATGGTGGCATAAATGTGAGAGGGGGAAAACCAAGTGCGGCTTGTCTCTGCAAACACACAAATGGTGCCATTCAAAAGCCTTCAAATGGTGGGGGGGGTTCCCCCTTGTGCACTCCCACTGTTGAAAGAAAGGGATACTGCACCTTTCCGCTGGATCTCGTGCAACATTTGAGGGATGGGGATTAGGAACAGGGCTATGCTTACAGGTAGTTGTGCAAGTGCAGCAAGGGGATCTAGCCTCAATCTGCTATTGTTGTAGCTCAGCCAGATGCCTCAGTCAGTTGGATGGATCATTCATTATCTGTAGCATCTCATCTTGCATGACACACTCAGGTGCTTTCCTACTCTCTATGTCCAGTTTCTCAAACAATGACATCCTCCAGGCTCTTAGCTCCATATCAGCTGTCCCAAAGATGTTCATTATGTTGTTGAACATTATCTTGTTGCATCTGATGAAGTGGGTTAGAATACACAAAAGCTTATGCCCAAAGAAATCTGTTAGTTTTTAAGGTGCCCCAGGACTTTCATTGTTTTTGCTGTACACTGATTAACATGGCTCCCCCTCTGGAAATCTTGTTGAACATGTTATCATGAGTTCTCTTTTCCCACCTTCTAATCTGCAACAGCCACTCACAAGGTGTGGAGGATGTGCTACTGAAGGCCAGGATTTCCTCTGTGAGGAACACAAAGCAACCATTGTTAATATATGCCCTGGGATGCATGTTCACTATTAAAAATCATTCCCTTTATTACACTCAAGAGCAAGCCAAAATATTGTGAGAACCCTTGCCTATTCAATGAACCTGTTTGGTGTTTCAGTCATGGTGAATATGTCCAGTGGCAATGGAAATGGGATCTGTACTGCAATTTGGGGGAAACCCAGTAGGGAGCAGAAGGTGGTTGATGGATAATGCCTGCACCCTTCCCTGGAAACCTGATGTATCTTTGAGAACATACACAAGTGGCAAGGCTCCAAAATTGTGCTCTTTGCCTACAGGACCCAACCATAATTTTTTGAGCCCATTACCCTCCCAGATGTGCCTGAGCTGGGCCTCCAGGGCCTCCTGGCTCTGGTAAAGTGTACCCTTCCCTCACATGTGGGGCCCTCTTTGCTTGAAGCTATAGGAGTGCTCATGAGAGAAGGAATGAACTACCCCAACACACACAAATTAATGTTGCTGATTGTAGTGATCCAGGATTTACAGATTCAGAGTCAGGTCTGATTCTTATTAAGAAAGCCACCAACACATTAAGGAAACCTAGAGGGAACCGGCAACCAAGATGGATGTGGGAGAGGGTTCACATGTCTGAGTTAGTTGTTTGCAGAACAAGCAATAGTAATGAAAACTTCTACTGTCTCTCTTAGGTGAATTTCCAAAGGGATAGCCGTGTTAGTCTAGTCCAGTAAAAAAACAACAAGCAGTTGTGTGGCACTTTAAGACTAACAGATTTATTTTTTTGCATGAGCTTTCGTGGGACAAGATCCCACTTCCTCAGATGCTTCGAAGATGGGTGAACTTACAGAAAGGAATGAAACTAAATGCAAGGGGGTGTAAAACACAGGATCAGATCATACAGTAACAGCAAATCAGAGCAGTTTATAGGCTCAAAGAATGGGAAGCCTGAAGTAAATTACCCTTTGTAATGGGAAAAGAACCCATAGTCTGGACTGAGTCCTGCTTTCACAGAATTTAGCTTGCATATTAATTCGAGTTCAGCTGTTTCTCTTTGGAGTCTTGATGTCCCAGGTACATCTCTAATGACAGTCGTTAACAAATCCATCATCGAGTGATTAGGAAGATGGAAGTGCTCAGCAACTGGTTTCTTTGTTCTTTAAAGATGGATTTGTTAACGACTGTCGTTAGAGATGTACCTGGGACATC
>ML681997.1:24364693-24384105 GCA_007922195.1 Podocnemis expansa
TCCATGTATAAGGGATTGGACCAAAACGTATCAGTCCATGATAGTGTTATAGCATAACGTGGTCAAATAGTCCCTGTTATCTAGTGATACTGCCCTGATGCCTCGGTACTTTCTGTTTATAACTTCATGAAGCAGCAAAATACTAGGCACATCTCAATCTTAGCCACCTACTGTTAATTTCCATGGCTTCTTATCAGCTACTGTGATTTTCCACATCTTTGTTCATATTTTGGATTTGTATCCTGGGCTAGTTTTCCAGGAATCAGGTCTCATCTTTGGCTTCTTATATTAGCCTTATATCTTAGGCTTTCACTTTCTACTACACCTGCATTGGTCCTTGGTTCAGAATCCTGGGAGGTATCCATGCTGCTTGTGGGGATAGTGATGGAATTGCTGCTGAGAATCGCATGCAGCTAATATTAGAAGTGACTGGTGAAGAACCAAAACCGATTTCCTACATGATCTTTTCATAGCTATCTACACTTCTTTGGCTGGACTGGAGCTGTGCCTGCAAAAACTCTTCTCCCCACGGACCAAAAAGATCCACCATCCTCTTGTCTACTCCAGGCTGGAGCATGTTTGGGGGTATTCATTTGCCATGGTCAGCTCTGCTGCCAACCTTCCTCACACTAATTAAATAGTAAATGGGAATTCAAAATTTCTTGGGGCTTGAATGTAGGAGGGGCTGTTTCCTCCACCTGGCTGTGGTGCAGTAGAATTGAAAACGAGCTCCAGAGCTGTCACAGATGATCATTGTGGGGCACCTCCTGGAGGCCAATTCAGTTGACTTAAGCAACGCTGCATCTACACCAACTCTTGGTCAACCCATCTGTGATGCTATGTGGGTCTGGGGGACTGTTTATGATTATATTTCATGTTCATATTTCATATTTGCAATAATCCATATGTGACATGCCATGTTTGGTATCTATAGAAAGGCTGTAATCTGCTAGGAATGATTATATGTTTTATTTATAGGTATATCTGTATTAGAAATGAGGAATCTATTTGTTTTATGTGTGTCCCAAGTTATTTGATTCTCAGGCAATCACAGACTGGGTGTCTGCAAAACCACTGTCGTCTCAATGGCCCATCAAGGGAACTCCCAGGTACAGTGGGCCTAGGAAGAAACCTGTTTGACCAGTCACCCAGGCTGACCATTTGACTCAACTCCATTTTGATTGGCAAGGATTCTGAGAGCATGGGAAAACCAAAGGTGATAAAAGGCAGTGGCCCCATCCCCATTTTATCTTCTGTCTTCCTGCAACCAACACCTTCCTCTGCAACTATTTTTCTGGGGCTGAACAAAGGACTTGGACCCATCAAGGTGGTGGGTGCATACCAGAGGAATTGGACTAACTTGAAAAATACAGATGTTTCAAGGACTTGCTTTCTATAGACTCTAAATCATTTGTATGTATGTGATTCACTTTGACCCTTTAACATCTCTCATATTGTGTTTCTTCTCTTTTTCTATTAAACCTTTAGTTGTAGTCACTAAAGGATTGACTGGCAGCATGGTATTTTGGGCAAGACCCAAGCCTATATTGTTCTGGGTGATGTGGCTGCCCTTTGGGGTCAGGAGAACCTATTTCTTTAAGAGACTAAGTGGCTAGGCAGGGACCAGAGAAGCTGATGTGCAATAAAGGGGGCTGTTTCTATTTTGTTATGCTTGGTGATGACCAGAGTGGGGAATCAGAAGCATGTTTTGTTACTGACCAGGAGACTGGTTTAAGTACCACCTGTCAGTGGTTTGGGGGTTTGGCCCCAGGTTTTGCAGCTTGCCCTGATTTTGGCACATTCAGAAGGTGATCTCAGGAGGCCCGTCTCACACCATCAACCTTAAATTAAGCACTATACCTCTCCTGAAGGTGGCATAGTTAAATTGACATTCTAGATGCATTTGGTTAGCAGAAGGAATCTGGTGGTTTAGACTTATTAGGTAGACATAAGGTATCTTCCATAAACCTAAGTTTGTAGTGTAGACCAGGCCTGGCTAGCTGACACTACCACTGTTCACACAAGTGGGGAATAAAAAGGAAAGAGACCTAGCTCAGAACAATGGTTGGAGAGATAGAGGGCTTCCTACACATGGCAGAGGATAGCAGCTGCTACAGAGAAGCCTTGCACTTCAAAGAGAATGATGTAATAGGGGTGAGACTTATGAGTTGGATTTGGGCCCAGAGTTGAGTGAGGCTGGAATCTATTCTGAGAGACAACATGGATTGGCGTGAATGGGCAGAATGGACAGGAAATGACTTACTGGGGGAAGGAATTGATCTGATTTATTGTGGGGAGTGCAGAGATTGCCAGTGGGAGCTGTATGTGCCTGGATTCAAGGGTGTTAGGAGATGGAATTGTGGGTGTCATTCAGGGGAGACAGTGCCAGTGCTTATTGGGTCTAGTCTTCTGGCATGAAGTTATCAGGTGTGGCTAAAGTAGATTGGAAGAAGATATGGTCACTATGAGACCCGCCAAGGAGGAAGAAGAGTTCTCCCTGTGCTTTCAGCTGAAGAAGGGGAGCTCTGCTTCTTCCAATCCATTGCTCTCCATCCCCCAGCTTCCTCTGTACTTTAAAACCTGGCTCCCAAGGGAAACTTTCTAGACCTGCTCCTTCAAACTAAACAAGAAGGAAGGGAGCAAGCTGTGCCCATTGACCATGGGAGACAGTCAATCCCTGACTTTGCTCTGATCCAGCCAGGCCATGTTGTTGTTTCATCTTCCCTTAGAATTCCTCCTGAGACAGTCCATTACTGATGGTTTGGTAGAAGGAAGAGTCAAGTTCTTTCTCTAAGGTAGAAAAGAAGAGGAACTTCGAGATGATCCTGAGCTCATAAAACTAGGCAGCTGGCAGTAGGCAATGAATCCTGTGATGGTTCTCAGAGTACTCAGGGCCACATATCCATCTATTTTCAGCATGAGGGAAGCTTGCCTGTGCCTGACTGTGTCATCTTCCTAATATCTGCAGTATTTCAGTCACTCAAATTCTCTCTTCTGGGCTACGCAGCCCTCGCTTCACCTTGCAGGTTAACAATAGGTACACCCTGACCCCCAAGTTCCTTTGATGTTTTCATTCTATGGTATCCAGCCCTTGACACTGACTACTCTCAAAAAGTCCAGATCCTCTGTCCCCAAAAGGTGCAACATATCCCCATTTACCAGCTTGGGACTAGTGCATGCTCAGTGCTGATAGAATCTTAAGGGAGTTTAGCTGTGAAATTCTAGTAATTCTCTACTAACCATGTACAAACCATTTTTCCTCTTCCTCCAAGTTTAGAGAGGTTTTTTCCCCATAAGAATGGCAAAGACATCTCTGAGACAAACATCACCCCCTGAGAAATTTAGGGTTCCTCCCCTAAACATGGAGCATCATGTGACCCAGGTTTCCTGGGATAACCACCTAAATATACAAAGATCAGGGCAAACTGTAAAAATGAGACAGACTCTCATTGTTGGGTGGCACTGAAGCCTGACTCCTGATCAGTAATAAATCATGCTTTTCACTCCTGACATAGGTTATCAAGATGCATGAACAGAATACAAACAGCCCCCTTTACTGCATTTCAGCCACTGGTCCCCAAACAGCCCTTGGGTCTGGTAAAGAGAGAAGTTGCTTCAAACTTCAAGCTCTTTACTCAAAAAGATTTCTCCTGACCCCAAAAAGCCAGCCACATCAACAGAACAATGTAGGTTGGTTCTTACCCAAAATACCACTCTGCCTGCCAGTCCTGTCATGACTAAAACTAAAGGTTTATTATAAAAAAGAAACAAAGAAAATGAGAGATGTTAAAGTGAATTACATACATACAAGTGATTAAGAGCCCACATAAAGCAAGTTCTTGGAAGAATTTGGAGTTTTCAGGCTTGGGTAGGTCATCTAGTGTGCACCCGCTACCTGGCTGGGCCTCAGTCCTTTGTTCAGTTGCGGATGAATAGATCCAAAGGTGGATGTTGACTGAAGACAAAATGGAGTTGGGTGCAGGTGCTTTTATCATCTCTGGCCTTCACCATGCTGTGTGGAATTTGTTAGAAACCAAAATGGAGTTGAGTCATCATGGCAGTCCAGGTGACTCAATGAGCAGGTTTCTCCCTAGGCCCCTTGTACCTGTGATTTCCTTAATGGGCCATTAGGGAGACAATGGCTGTAGACATCCTGCCTGGGGAGTTTCCCAGAATCATAGAAGTTGAAATACAGATATAACAAACACATTCATAACCTCTAATACAGATATGACACCCATGCATAAACACTACAATATTTCCCAGCAAATCTTAACCTTTCTATTGGTACTAAACATGGCATAGCTCATACAGATTATTACAATTATGAAATATTACTATGAAATAGTATCATAAATGGTCCCCTAAATCCAGACAGCATCACACAGAACATTCTCTGTCAGTAACAATTTTTAAACAAAGACTGGATTTTTAAAAAAATAAACTATAGGAATTATTTGGGGGGAAGTTCTGTGATCTATGTTAACTAGGTGATCCCCTTAGTACCTTCTGACTTTGGAATCTATTAATTCAGAGATTCTCAGATAAAAGCAGAATTTTTTAAAATAGGAAGATGTATTTTTTCCATGGCCTCATTCTAGGAAACAGATAAACTATATTTGTTTGAAATGTTCCAGTAAAATTCGGCCTGAAGCAGACATTTGGACTGAAATTTTCCACATGAGACAGTTTGCTTGGTAAAGATATGAGCAAGTGAAATCATGATCTGATAATGGGCAGTATCAGCAAATGCTTTCACTGAATTTGTTTGATGCTTCAGTGAAAGACTTTTATTTTAAATGTACAGCTTCTGAAACCCAAACACTGCAACTCTGGCCAATGCCAAAATTAGAAGGAGAAACTGAGAATTAGAAGGAGAAACTAACTGGAAACCAAAGTGAAACAGAATCAGGACAGTGAAATGCAAAAATTAAAAATTGTGCATAAATTGTGGAATTCAATGTAACTTAAAAAAATCAGTCTTATGATCACTATCTACTATTATGATTTACATTTCATTCCATAGGAGCTTGATGTAATTCATAATCAATACCTAAATAATCAGCTCCATCCCATTGAACAAGCTGTTATGTACAAGCCCAATCCTATTTCAAATGAAAGTTCTCCCCCTCTAGGGGAGCTTTTGGTTGAGTCAGTGACTTAATTCTTTGCACTTGTATGAAGTTTTTGGGTCCTGTGTATAATTAGGAGCAAAGAGCTTGCTAGAGCTAGTTAGCATATGAGTGGGACCCCTGGTTTATTTTTGGCTTTACTTGATAAAATAACTATCTTGCCGCAGAAGAGAATAATTTCTGCCTGTGGCTTGTTCTGTCACAGGTGGAAGTCTGGTAGTGAATAATTAACTAGGATGAGCAGGATACCAAAAAGCCTCTTTCCAATACAATTTGTCAGATTAGCAAGGCTAAAAGCACTATCTATATATTTGTCAATTAGGTAAAGGAAGGCAGCCACAGTGACTTGGCACTTCATTTTATACATGACCATATAATAAGCAATACAGTAATTAATAAATGATAGTATGGTGGTTTTTGCAAAGTTGGTGGTGGTTTATCTGCTGCATGAAAGAGCCAAGTATATATAGCTGTATTGGTTCACTTAAGTGCATGCTGCAAATTGCTATCTTGCAATCTCAGAGGTGACTGAAAAATTAAGTAGAATAGCATTTTGTAAATCAATTTGTTATGGGTACAATCTGTTACTGATTCTCATTAAAATGAGAATTTTTAAAATAACAGAAGGATCAAAGGTTTTGGCAAGCAAAGAGCATGACAATGACTTAGTATGTTGTCTTTCTTCATTTACAGTGACAAGTGCTGTAGCAGGGTTTGTTGCACTAATAAAAGTAGGGCATATTATTAGTTTACTAAAATTAAATACCACAATTATAATAAAAAAACAGAATATATAAAGGAGCACTGTGCTACCAGAATCATAGGAATTGGAACATTAGTCCCAAAATAACTCTACCTACCTCCCCCTCTGCTAATACTCTAATCACAAGCCCTGACTTAAAACTCTGGATGTAATGATCTAAGTAAATGATTATTGTGAGAATTCTAGCTCAGGAACATTTTACTCTGGCTAATATTTTTAATATGCTAACTGCAGCGCTTCACAAACTGTATCTATTCAATACCATGAAAATGCAGCCTCTTCTGGGATGAGGCAGCAATAAATAGGCGTTATATATATGTGTCTCGTGTGACAATGGATGGAAGTCTTAGCCAAGGAGTAGAGCTGGCCAGTGAATAACACTTGTATCTGATGGCAACTTCTGAGATCTTGTTTTATTTTCACTTCACATTGGAATGAAACCAAAACCTTTTAAATGCTTTCACCAACATGAAACTGTCAATGTCTTTTTTAAATGGAAAACCTGAGGTTTTTAAATTGGGAAGAACTGTCAAAATGCCTGAGCATGTGTGATTAGGACACTGACCTGGGAATTGCAAATTGAAGGCCTTCTTCTATCTCAGTGGTTCTCCACATCTTTACAATTGTGGGCCACATCCCATGCGACCTGTATGGCTCTGAGGATGTGACATGGGCTACAGCTGTGTTCTGATTAGGCCACGGCTTGAGATCCACTGTTCTCTGAATCAGAGCAGAGTTTTTCATCCCAGGTTAGTGCCCAAACCACCAGACTATGGAACATGAACACCTACCTGCCTTTCTAACTCTATTGTCACTTCAACAAGGGCTTCTCTGAAATGGCACATTCTGACAACTTCATTTTTCTTGGAAATGTTCCAACTAGCCCTACATTTTAGGGGTACTTACATGATGCCCCCTACCTGTGCCATTACAGTAGCATCTGAGTACTTTGCACCTTTAGTGTGTTTAGCTTCATAACACTCCTTTGAGGTAGGGAAGTGATGTTATCCCCATTTTACAGATGAAAAAGAGACTAGAGGCTTGACTAAGGTTGCACAGAAACCTTGGGTGGGGGAAAGACTGAGGATTGAAATTACAGCTCCTAAGGTCCAGCTGGTACCCTTCCTTCCTCCTTCCATCCAAAAAGAGATTCTTTTAAACTGGGCACTTCCTCTAATATACTGCCTCTTTAAATGGAGACAGCTATGTTTAAGTCAATTCCCCCTGTGTCTGTTTCCTTCACAGCTGAGTACAAATATAACAGTCCTCAATTTAAGTCAGAAGGCTGAATTGGAACTGCTTGGAATGTGAGCATCTGGTTCAAGGAAATTAGGCTATTGCTTTGTATAACTGAGGTTAAACTACTATTCTGTCCCCTCAGGCTGATGAGCTAGATGCATCAGATGTGTGCATAAGAAAAGAAAAATTTAGCCTTGGTGAATAAGGTCATGCATGCAAGTGAAGTATGCATTTTTGATGCATGATTGGGCACTTGCACTGTTAATCTTATTTCACAGAAACAGTTTAGTGAAGTTGTGCCTTGAACTTTGGACTGTGAGAAACTCCCTACACCTCTATCCTAAAATGCATGAATAGAGGACAGAGGCTTTTTTCCCCCTTAGGGGCTTCTTCTGCATTTTGTGGGAGCCCTGAGGATCTTCTACCCTTATTATATTATCGTACTATAGACCCACTTACAGAATGTGTGCACACATACATATATACTCTATTAAATCTTTTGCTGTTCCTGATATTTTTCTGCCCTAGGGAATCCCCTCTTCTGTCATACTGGCAGAAAGCTTTGAATCTTTGTGGTGTGAAGTATGGCTACATAAGATACCTTTCATTGCCTGGTAGCAGTAACTGCTGAACAAAGCAAGAGACCCCTTTCCTCCCATAATCTTGCATACAGGATAAGATAATAGAACTAGGAGGCATTCAGTCTGCTCTACATAATAGAAGTGTAAAGCTTTACTTGGCACTGATCTCCTTTGCTTTTGCCTGATGAGTTGTTGACTAATGTTCCTTTAGGAACAGATCATGGCTTGCTATGAGAAAATCCTATTTAGACAACTTCAATTGTCTGAGGTACATTACAGCTGGAGGAGTGAGGTCTGCCTTCCAACTGAGTTTGACTCTCCAACTCTGTGTATATCTTGAGGTCTGTAAGTAAAGTCAATGAAGTTCCAGTCTTTTTGGAGAAAACTTTGTATGGGCGATTCATGTAGGTGGCCAATTCCTTCCCTCACTCTCTGGTAATATACTGGCTATCAGAAGGGCAATGTCCTTTTGCAGGCCACCTCATCTTCCTGCTTCATGTGTGATCAGGAAGAAGATGCAGAGCAAGAACCTACTGGAATTAATACTGACAAGGAGACTGTTAACTTGCATGGGTATCTCCTTGATGGTTTTATATAACGTGGCTGTCTCCAACACATGGCTCCCCTTTCAGCCTCTGTGTGTTGCCCTGTATCCATTCAGCCCCCACTGTGTGGGTAAGAGGGAGGAGGACGATCTCCTTTAAGCTTATTTCGTCTTTGAGAGTCACATAAGCCTAGATTTCCAGTTTTTTCACACAGCATCATGCTTAAAATAGAGCAGAGATTTTAAGGCCCTCAATTTAATATATTAGTTCCCACTGGATATACTAGTATCCATGGTAGTTGATCACTAGCAGGTAATAATCTCAATATCAGAGTATTTTGTGTTCATGTATACATACATACATGTTTTTTTCATGGAGGGAAGGAGGGAGGAGCCCATGCCAGAAAGCTGATGTTGAACTAAAAGACAAGAGTATAGTTTTGCTGGCAACAAGTTGCAGTTTGCGGCTTAATGTTTCCTGTGACTTTCTGAGGTTGCGCTGCAATTTTTGACTCTGCTGTTAGGCCCCTGCCCTTAAAGTTGTCTTTCCATTGGTTTTTTTTTACACTGATTTGTCTCGGGTGCCCCAGGGTTTTTGAGAAAAGACTTAAATCCCGAGTCATTTTCAAGCATCACCTCCCTTTTTTCAAAACTTACGCTAATCAAATTTTCTTTTTGTTGAAAGGAAATGCTCCAAAGTTCTATTTCTTCATACTTAATACCTCAAAACAGCAAAAACCTATTACTTTGTGGAGGATTTATTCTGTCCATCAACAGCACTGTTTCCAACCAGCACTTCTTATACAGGCTCTTCTAAGCTAAAAAAGCATAGCAAAAAATAAAGGAGGCCTGATTTCTGTTGACTAATTTTACACTGTTGTGACTTTACTGACTTCATGGAGTTGTACCATTGTTTAGATGACACAATGAAGTAGAAATCAAGCTCACTATCTTTGCTTTAAGGGCCAGGTCCTTGGCTGGTGCATATAATTATATCTCCATTAACTTCATATTATCTTGATTTATATTCAGTTGACAATCTAGTCTTTAATCTCTTATCAAGAAAGCAATTTTGGCAGGAGAATATGGGGTATCTGGAGCTCATATCTGCTCATCACTAAATGTGGTCAGAAATTTTGTGATATCATACTTTTGTTGAAAAATGCCATTTTGTGAAACAAAATCTGTTTATGGAACAGTATCAGTTTTGATGAGGTTTCCAACTTGAAGCAATGTCAAAACTTTCAGAACTCCAGAAATCTTTTGTTTGGACATCTTCAAAATTTTCCAGTTTTTTGGGTGAAAACAATGTTTTTAGAAATTTAAATGAGATTCTAAGAAAAAGAAACAAAGTTCAAATAAGAACAAAATTGTTTAGATTCTGTTGAAACAAAACAACCCATTCCTCCCTTGGTGGACTTTTTTGATTCAACACATGAGTTTTTGACTTTTCATCTCAATTTGAGACAGGAAAAATTTTTGAACTCTCAAAAATATTCATGGGGAGGAAAACTGTTTCCTGTTCTATTCTTCTCATCATTCCAGAATCTTCTCACTCCAGGGAGTCTTGTGACACGTAAAGACCAAAAAAGTGCCACCAGACTCCTTGTTTGTTTTTCATAGACAGTGATTGTTAGAGAAGTCCCAGGAGAGCCAATAGAAACAGAACAAACAAGGAGTCCTGTGGGATTTTCTTCCATGAAAGCTCATGTGATAAATAAACTTGTTAGTCTTTAAGTGCCACAGGACTCCTTGTTTGTTTTGCAGAACCACAGTAACAAGGCTACCACTTTGGATCTTGGCGATATTCAAAGAATAGAAACAGAGCACAGGTTTTTCAACTGGAGCAGCAGCCCTTCCTGGTTCCTGTTTGGTGGCAGCAGAGCTCCTGAAAGGACAAAGGGTCAGGCATGGAGGATCCAGTGAATGCAATATCCATATCTTAGAAAGGATTACAGCTATAACTGACCACGCATAAGTAGAACAAGGAATGTATAGCTAGACACATTCACGGTATTTATTTGTTATGGTTCTTTTTTGGATTCCTCCTTGTTGTACCCCCCCCCCCATCTTGCAGCTATCCAAACTAATTCCTAAAGAAGCAGCTCTCTGTGTTTCTTAGCTGTTCCTCTTAATTAAAAAAAAAGTTACCTTTTCAAAATTAGATCTGGTTCTGTTTTCCTAAAAGGCATGACATACTATGTGCATGTGCCTCAGACTGCATGGTCAACTACCTAAAGGGTAGTCCCATTTTCAGCCTGTATCATAGCTTTGGTTCAATTGCTCTCCTAAGGGAGAACTAAAGGCAATTGAGGGTTCCTAGGAGGAAGGAATTCCCAGGTGGATCTTCCTGGGTTTATAAAGAGGTTTTGCATTTGGCTGGTGGCATTACCATTCCAAGGCTAGGAAAATCAGTAGCCTTGGAGAGTTTTAAGACCAGGCTTTAGGACTAGAGGTTGTTAAAGCCTTTTGCAGGCCCCTACCTTCTGCATGTACTCAGAGTGCCACAGTAGGGAAACAGCAATAATGAAAGTCAATTTTCATATCAGAATTCATTACAAAGGATGCAGCTCTGCTGTTATCAATATAGTTATCAACAGTATGCTGCATAAGATGACTTCACTTAATTCAGAAAATATTTTTGCATAGACACACCACCTATATAGAATTATTTGAAACTTATTTTAATTAATTTTACTGCTAATTAGTAACTACTGTGAATCTGCTCAAATACTTTTTGGAGAATCTTCAATCCTTTTTGGAGCAATCAAACATATGATTTATATATACGTTCCTCACTTCTTTTTTAAGAACTGGTGCTATTACTGCTGAAAGAATGAGAAAAAACTGGGGTGCCAATACTCGAAACTCTTATGAACTTAAGTAACTTTCAGGATGTGAATAGTATTGAATATGAACTGTAGTGAACTCAATGGGACTACTCACTGATGTATAATCAGTCACCAGGATGCTTGCAGGAGCAGGGCCAAAGTGACATGGCCAAGGTCACAAGCATCTGTGTTTTACTGAAGTGGATTTGATAAGCCGCATATGTGCAGTGTTGCAGATGCATGATCTTTATCAAGATTCTCACACATGGTAGGTTTCTTTGAGCCCTGTTTCTGGAGCAAGGTGCGTGCAAGAAATTCTTGGATTTCACTTACAAAAAGAAATCTAGTTGTTATGAAGAAATGCTTATAAACTTGACCCTCAAGGTGGGAAAAAAAATCTTAATTTACCACTTTAAGGAAAGTGTTTGATTCTTTTTGGACCTGACTCATGGAATGCTCATGCTTGTCTGAATTTATAATCTTCTTCCAAAATAATAATTCAGCTCTGAAGCTTATAGGATGACATGGTGATGGTTGTAATAGATATGATAGATTTAAAATAATATTCTGTGAACACGAGGAATAAAAAAAACTATGTATTTTAGGACTCACACAGAGTAGAACAAGCTGTAACTTCTCCCGCCTTCTCTTTCTTTCCTGTGCTGTTTCCCACATATACACGTCAAGAATCCTTTCCATGATGGCACAGTTACAAGCACTCAGGACATCGATCACACTTCCATGTTTATTTTCCAAGCCTTTCCTCTCACAATACAGCACTTAACATTGTTTTAGAAAAAATGTTGTTTAATTGAGTCCTTTCAGACTAATCATCAAAGTTACTGTAATCTGTGCTAATATAGTGCAAGTGTTGCTAATGCAGCCAGAAAGAAGAGCAAGAAGTCAGACATTACTGCATCTGCTTTAGGCATTTATAAATAAAAAGCACTTTCCTTGGCCACATTACTAATGTGGATTAAATCTATTGATTGGAAACTCCCTTAAGTACTGTAAAAGACCTTTATATTTGCTGGAAGCAACAGGAAGCTAGAAAATCAAATCATGTAATTTATAAACCCAGAACTAAAATAGTCCATAAGTATGTGAATCTCACATTGTTTGATAGCTCTATACAATTGAACCAAACAGGGCATTCATTAAGGGTTTTATACAGTGCCCTTTGACATCAATAGGTGTCTTTCCCTACATGCAAGAAGCATTTTCCCCTTTGATATTTACATGTAGGTTAACAGTCTGGGGTTAGTCAGACTAGAAGGTCCTCTTGTAAGATTCTCAAGGATAGTGGGAAAGTGACCCATCTATTCATATCTCTTTTTCATTGTTTCTACTTTTCCCTTTCTCTCATAGTGATTCTGAATGAGTCAGTATCAATTTTTTATAATTTTAACCTAATGCAGCATATCTGGGTAGGCCAGAAGCAGATGCTTGCTCACAGATGACTCCTTCAAACAAGTGATGGGTTCATGTAGATGTAAAACATGACACATAGCAAAATGAGTGAAATTCACACAATCACGGTTAATCATCATTTCCTAGTCACCTAACTCAGTCTAATAGGCAGATGGGTCCTGGTGATGGGGCTCCCCCAACCTCCTCTGAAGGAATTTCTTTGCTCAAATGAAAAAGGATCCACAGGAAGTTAATTAGATGAAGATTTAAAAAACAACCCAACACCAAATCAGTAGAAATGGGGGCAGCTAGGCAGATTTCTTAACGAAGAAAGAAAATCATTAGAACTACTGTCATTGTCATGGTTTACATTTTTTTTATTAAAAATGCTACATTAGTCCTGTGGGCAGAAGGTTGATTATTTTTTAAAACCGATGTCATGAACTGTTGAGAATAGATATGGTAGTATTGCCCATTCTGCTCTGGGCAGTTTGTTGGGTTCACAGATTTATTTCCTGTCTATTGTGTTGCTGGTGAACTGGCACCAAGCATATGGATATTTCTTTCTATGGCTTCTGAATATACAGCCTTGTGCTGTGAGTGGCTCAGATCTCCCAGTTCTTAGCTTGTACTTGTCCTACAGGTGTACCTGAATGAAAAGAGTTCCCTGTTGCATAGCATTGATTTGAGATGTAACTACTATTTTTTTTTGTGGTAACATCTAGGGATGCCAGTCATAGATCAGGACCTCAGTGCTGTATGAACATACCAAAAACTGCCTTTGCTCCATAGAACCAACCATCTAAATATAAGATGATATAAAAAGAAAGGGATCATAAGGAAATAATGTGACAATACATTTTATTCATTTTTTATTTATACAAACAAAAATAAAAGGCATATCCAGGCCTCTGGATGTTTTTACTGTGCATTAAAAATACAGTTAACTTTTATTTATGGAAACATGCAATAGGTACACATTTCTTCATCTAGATTTTGAGTGGAGAAAAATCAAAAGAATCCTTGTCTAGTTAATAAGGCTTTGAATATAATTCTTGATCAAGTTAGCGATGTATGAGAGCATAATCCTCAGCGGGTAACTAAGAGCATAGCTCAATTGGCTAGTTAGCTACCCTGAATAACACCAACTGAAGATCTGGCCTGGAGTTGTTCTTTCGTATCACACAGACAATTCTTTGCAAAACTACAAATAGTGTGGAAAATTACTCCAGTAGTTGAACAATGCTACTCCTGCAAGTAATCACATTTGCTACATTGGGCATACTTATATGAGTAAAGTCGCATACTTAAATGCGTAAGGCTAAGATTTCCAGAATAGCCAAAATAAATTGAGCTTCTGCTGTCATTGAATTCATGTTGATTGAATTCACATCTCTGTATGGTTGGCTCCAGAAAAAGACTATTTCTTTTATTTGTTTTGTTTAAAACAAGTCTAGGTATGCTCACCTTATTGAACATTTTTGTATATTGTACAATATTTGTGTTTCAAAGATTTTTAGAAACAACTGTTAAACTTTCCATTGCTAATAGTAAAAATAACAGCTGTTCTAAAGTGTCACACTCCATGAAGTATTGATAAATATATAGCATCTGTGGAGCTAGTCCATGTTTATATTGACCTGTTTGTAAGCATTGTACAGTTTTACACATGGCAATCCAAGTGTATACAGTTCACACTGAATTCTACTAAACTGTCAATACATATGATACAGTGTAGTTTTTAACTCTTTGGTGATTTTTCATAAATAGACCATTATTCTGATTTCCAGTTCAAGGGATTTTCTTTCATGTGGCAGATATAAGATGAGCTAGTGGTGGTTTTATTTATTTATTTTTTTATGGTCTGTTTAAAAAGCTGTCCGAGCAAACATGACATAAGAGCTAACTGCTCTTTTTGCTATGGTACGGTGCAGATGGCACATAAATTTCCATGCATGGTAACTTCGTGGGCTTCCCATAAATGCTTGAAACTACTCAACTTGCTACCTACCCTGACTGCTAGTACCTGATTTTTTTCTCTTTTTAATTTCTATTATTGCTGTCTTCCTGTGAGCAGTCTGCAAAGACCGTTCTATATCTCTTGGCTAAACAGGATTTTAAGAAAGCATCCTTCCAAAATCTTCTGCATAAATTTCTCTTGGGGTGATTGAAGTGAGGGGGTGTGGCCTTCCCCAGAGACTAAGGCTGTGTTTCCACACAGTGGGTTATTTCGATACGGTTGTTTCGAAACAACCGTATATCGAAATAATGCTTATTTCGAAACAACTTATTTCGAATTAACAAAATGTTAATTCGAAATAAGGAAAAAAAGCCGGAATCGAAATAGCGATTCCAGACAACAGTTATTTCGAAACGATGGTGTGTCGTTTCGAAACAACACGTTCGCACGGCGTTGTTTCGAAACAACCATTGTGAAACAACATTGTTTCACCCACAGACTAGGTTTAACTTGTTTCGAAACAACCATGTGTCGTGTGAACACAGCCTAACAGAAAGGGATAGCCCAACCTTTGCCAGGTGGAGTCAGAACAACCTTGCCCATCCCACCAGAGGTAAAGGAGTGGGACAGGAAATATAAAAGGTGAGCCCTCTAGTCCAGTTTGGAGGGAGCTGCTGGAGAGGATGGATGTCTGTTCACTGGCACTGGGGCCCTAGTCCAGTGGCTGCAGAGCTGCCCATGGCCTGGGCCTCAGAGGAGCTGCTGGCCACCTGTGACACTGGGGGCTTGTAGTGGCTACCTCTGGCCATATACCCTGAGGAAACTGAAGACAATCCTGAGGACCAGGTCCTCCAGGAAAGGGGGTAGAAAGGAAGTAGATGGTTGTTGCTCAGTTGTGATGTGGCCTGCAGCTGTGTCTAAAAATTTTGGCTGGAGGTCCACTGATTCAGTGGAAGAACACTCTGCTGGGTCATGGTGGAGGCAGGAGGGCTTGTGCCCCCCTCGTTCCTTTCTGCAGTACCCCTGGGATGGTCAACTCATCCTGGCCTGTAAAGTCATGAAGGCTAATATGCTGCTTTCTCCCCATCCTGCCCTGCTGAAGGCCAAGGGCAATGGAGTGCTTACCTGCTTGTGACCTGCAGAAGGGACCAGGACCCCTCCTCAGAATGCTAATTCTCTTTTGTATTTCTGCGCACACTGCAATATTGTAGTGAGGAGGCATGGCTTTCTTTCCAAATGGACAGAGATGGATAGCCTAATGCTCTATGGTGACATCTGTTGATGATCCGTATTGACTGAAAATTTGGCATTATGCATTTGAACGCATAGCATAGCATTGGGGCAGGGAACCAGGGACAAATAAGTAACCAACAGAATTTACTCTAATAAAGGTGTATTTAATATTTACAGGCTGTGCTAATCCAAGAAAATTCATGTTAATCGTTTTTTTATGTCTGTGAGAAATGACATCCAAATAAAGCTGAAGCAGAATTCTTATATTAACTGATTTTGAGCCAGAAGTAAAATAGAAGATTTCTTTTGAGCTGCTATGAATTTTAAAGGAAATCAGCTGGGACTAGATTGCGTATGAACTTTAAAACCCTTTTGTTTGAAGTATGTCTCAACAAATACATAAATCAAAGGGATAAGATAACTGTTGGTGAAAGTCAGGACAGAAGAAAATTGGGAACCAACATTAAGCAACTAGTCCCAGAAACAGCTCTTGGCAGCTTGCTCCCTAAATAAGAAATCAAGGAAAACAAAAGTGAGATATGTACTCTAGGAGAAAAGAAACACAAGCACAACTGTTAAAATCAGCATGGTGACTTTTGTGTCCTTGTGTTCCCTTGAACAATTGGGTTTCTAGACAATGAATGATGTAGCAGTTAAGGCAACAGTTGTTATAAACAGCAATGCAAACCCCATGATGTTTAACATCAGGAGATCAGTTGTCTCTCATGGTTCACTGGGAAAGGCTAGCATGCAAGTGGAGATATTCAACCTCTGCAGATATTTCAGACCAGAATATAAATCTTGAGATGCTCAGGAGATTTCCGGAGACCCAGGCCAGCAGACAGATAGATTTAGCCTGAGCATTATTTCATTTACCCTCTGCTGCTCAAAGTGTGAACCAAAGCTAAGTAGCACTTCATGCCAACTTCCACTAACACGAAGATGCTGTTAACCATGTTTAGCTTAAGAGATGTGTTGATGCTATGCCAAAGGAAGTACTTAAATGGCCAGCTGTGTTTATACCTGACATGTGTTTCCCTTTCTCGCCTGAAAACAAGGAAGAGTAGTGGCAGCAGCTGATAAATTTATAGAACAGAGTTCT
Source organism: Podocnemis expansa (assembly GCA_007922195.1). Classification (NCBI taxonomy): domain Eukaryota; kingdom Metazoa; phylum Chordata; order Testudines; family Podocnemididae; genus Podocnemis; species Podocnemis expansa. Next base: position 24,381,489 of record ML681997.1, read on the forward strand.
TTTTAAAGCAACTTTCAGGAGGCCTTGATGTAGCAAACCAACATAGAGAACAAATGTATTTCTACACACATTTATACATTAACACAGTCTGTGCTATGGTGGCTATACATTCCATTCCCACCACTCCTGTAACACTGGGCATGAAGTGAATTGCTCTCATTGTCCATCTCCTTTGAGGACAGAAGGGTTGCTGGAGCTCTTGTGGCCATATGTGTTATGCTGACGTAAATAACAGGTATGAATGTCACTAACGTGCTGCAGTACAATTCTGCTCTGAAACAAGAAAAAGGGATGGAGGCGGAGAATTCTGAAAGCTTTCTCAAAATGGTGATTCCTGTTGTCTTATTTTTCATTGAAAATTCCTTATCCATGTCATGTTTCATGAGCTAAATCTGTGCATGATTCAGAGCTCTTTTTCCCAGTAGTGACATAAGCCAACCTCCTTGTACAGTCTGTGACATTTCCTTTTTAAACTGACATTGTTTCCAAAGGCACAACAGAAGGAAAGAGCCCATTTAGCATGTGCCATGACATACAGCAATTCCAAGCTGATGGCAAAAATAGATATGGCAGTGAACCAGAGAAGTGTCCACCCCCTCCTTAGGGTCTAAGGTGGACTCAGTGAATGCCATTAAGAGATGCCTACTTGCTGCACACAGTGCTAAGGTTTAGCAGTCAGTCTCTGGTCTGACAGATGTATGCAGGGGGCTTCTTTTTTAAAAAAATTTATTGAATAAAGAGCTATTTTGATAAGACTGTGCCATAGCTACAGTTCTGGGCTTCCCACACATTTCCCATGATTGGGCTCCCACACCTCGCCTTACCAATGTGCCTCATCCTGTCCTGAAGTGAGTGGTCCCAATTTTGCATTTGCTTGAGGTCAGTGGTTAAAGTATATTTTGATGGGCCCCAGAGTCTCCCTAATCTCTGGGCCTCCTTCCCATATTGTCCAAGCCCCCTTTATGCATGTGTGGGCCCTCACCTAGGCTGGCATTTGCAACCACTTCTCAGTACCATATGCATTGGTTATTGCTCCATAAAATTATTCTGTATCAATTTTTGTTACAAACACTGCATAACACAAGTATTGAGATTAACAAGGTGGTAATTAAATAAAATGTGATATGTAATTGATTGAACACAATGCAAGGCATAAGCAGAAACAATGGAGACAAACAAGAACACAAAACTGCATTTATTGCTTGCAGTAAAACACAGATACACCAACTCGCATTAATATCAACATGAATACGTTTTTGGCTGAAGCTAACTGCAATCAAAGCAGCTTATAAAATTGATTAATATTTTTCCATTATCTGCCACATTGATTTTATTGCCACACCTTCATCTTGAAGGCCAGTCTTTCTTGAAAGACCCTGAGTGCTAGTTGCTGCTCTCTGATTTAAAAGTACCCATGATTTGACATACTTTAAAGGTTCCCACAATGTAAATGGGGGCCTGTTGGAGTTATGGGACCCAGGAATGGTGTTCCTAGGCATTCCCATGTACATTAACCCTTGATTTGAGGTACAGCCTCCTCAGGAGTACACGAGGCAGTTGAAACAGCACGTCCCCCCATCAGGGAATGTCACTAGCAAAGGGGATTACTTAGACGTAGAGCCATTTGCACTGGCTCTATCACTGCCTACCACGCCTTCCAGAATGGGCAGGGAGATGAAGGGACAGTCAGATGACAACTGCATTCAGGCTGTTCTTGGCTACAGCATTAAACTGTAGAGGGTTATTGACACCAAGTGTATGCTAGAGCAACCCTAGAGCTACAGTAATTTATGCAAAGTGCCAGGTAGGTCTGCAGATTTGTCCCAGGATATAGGGAAGTAGCAGGGTGACATACAGCTACCCTTGTCCTCTTCCTGCCTCCTGTGCTGTGCTGTGTTCCTGTGCTGTGTATACCTTCAGCAGAATGTCTCTCTATGCATTAGATCTTTGGCTTGTCTGAGCTATATCATGATGGTTGAAATAGGCTCTGAAGCTCCCAGCTGGAGGCCACACTCATTGTGGGGAAAAAAGCAGTGGTACTAAATCCTGGAAGCAGCCTAGAGTGGCTGCAGAGAAAGTAGCCAGTGAGAGAGATTGCAGGTAGCAGCCAATCAGGGCCCAACAGGGTATTGTAAAAGAAGCTGCAGAGCCAGTAAGTAAGTCATTTTTTTGCTGCCTGGAGCTGAAGGCTCGCAAACGGTGCTCTTGGCTGGCCAAAGGGAACTGCAGCACAATGGACAACTCACTGTTGGCATGGATAGATGGAGGGATGAAGAGCTCTTGGCTGGCTGCTGCACCTGAATTTACATGAGCCCTAAGGTAAGGGTGAAGCTGTGGTGAAGGTTGGAGCCATGGGGAAGTGGCCCAGGGAATTGAAGGCGGTTTTGCCAAAGGAACATGGTGGGGTATGGCTGGAGTGGTGGGTGGGCTTGTGTCTCCCCACCCTAGGCCACTGGGGCAACAGCCTACGAACCCTGGCCGGGGACCTGAACTGCTAAGAAGCTCAGCCTGAAAACTGGTGTCGGAACACACCAGAGAGGGTGAAACCATTGCCTGCAGGGAAGAAGCCTTGAGGCAGGGGTTAAAGTATAATTTGGTGGGCCCAGGAACCATCCTA
>ML681997.1:24419105-24473943 GCA_007922195.1 Podocnemis expansa
ATTCCTTTCTGTAAGTTCACCCATCTTCGAAGCATCTGAGGAAGTGGGATCTTCTCCCACGAAAGCTCATGCAAAAAATAAATCTGTTAGTCTTCAAGTGCCACACAACTCCTTGTTGTTTTTGTTAACAATGGTCATCAAGAAAATCAATGGGACATCATGACTTCAAAGAGAAACAGCGAAAATCAAATTAATATGCAAATTAAATTGTGTGAAGGCAGGGCTGGATCATGACTATGGATTCTTTTCACATTATAAAAGGTAATTTGACTTCACCCTCCCTTGGTATGCTGTTTCCTAAAGTTTGAATCCTTACAAATGCTCTGATTTCTGTTGCAGTATGACCTGATCCCATGTCTTACACTCCCCTGCATTTATTTTCATCCAATTCTGTAAGTTCTCCCTCTTCAAAGCTTCTGACGAAGTGGGATATTCTCCCACAAAAGCTCATGCGATAAATAAATCTGTTAGTCATTAAGTGCCACAAGACTCCTTGCTTTTTTTGCTTTCCTAGACTTACACAGCTGCTTCTTTGGAATTTGGGATATTAGGTCTCTCACTAGGACTCTAGAAGTAGCTGTGTAGTTAGCGCTTAGTTGTGGCTCATGCTCTGAACCCTAGGGAGAGGGGTTGGCTTCAAAGCCCAATTTCTAGTCCATGTCAAAACGTCAAAGCACTGACTACACATGTTTCAAGAGCTTTAGCGTTAGTTCCAGACTTTGGTGGCTCAAGTCTGGCAATCTTGGCTGCGTAGACATATCCTCAGGGTCAGATTTTCAAAGGTATTTAGACACCAAACTACTGAAATTCTGACCTTTAAACACTTATCAAAATTTCATCTTAGATCTGTCTTAAAGCCAACATTAACACTGACAGGAGCCCTTCTGATACAGAAGCAGTGTCTGTTTCTTTTATCCCAGGATTTCTAGAAGTATCCTGCATTCTGGTCAAAATTGGAGAGCTAAAATAGAGATAACTCAATCTTTCTACAGTTCTAGCTGTCCCTGATGTTGAATGTGTACGCAATACAGGAATCAGATGGTGAGCTGGAAATTCACTTCTCCAAACCATTTATGTAGAGAGATGTCTCGGAAGGATGCCCAGTGTGAGCAGAAAGGGGAACAACAGCAAGATGAATGGCTCTGACTCTTCATTCCCTTTGCACCAGTCAGTAGAGCTTGCTGCTGGGGGCTCTGATGGGATTTTGTCTCCATGAAGAAAAGTGCCTTTTTCTTTTCCTACTGGGATGGTGTTACTCTGTAATACTTCTGTACAGGACAGCATTGTTTACAAATCACAGCTGAATCCTGCAGAGAGTGCAATCCTGAGTGCTGCATACCTGCAACTCCCTGAGGGGAATTCAGGGAGAGTTGCCAGTGCTCAGCATAGCTTTGGGTCAGAACGAAGCATTCATTAGAGATGAAGGGTGCGATCCTATGAGGCACTGAATACTGTCACTCCCAGCGGAGTCAACACCTTACATGGTCTCCTATAGCAATGTTTTTCAAACTTTTTTCTTGGGACCCAGTTGAAAAAAATCATTTATGCCCACAACCCAACAATTACATTTTTGAGAAATGCATTCCAGTCTTTTGGCAGTGGCACGTGGGGGCACTGTGACCCAGTACGTGAGGGTGTGTGATTGAGTACTGAGTCCTGATCCGTGGTTTGAAAACCATTATCCTATTGGACATACTAAAAAGTCATCTGTAGCAGGGTGGTGTCCCTGCTCTAGGAAGTAAGGGATTAAAAGACCTATGAAAGGAGCAGCCATTTGGACAAGGCAGCTGCCAAGCCAGTCAGTGCCCAAGACCCCTTGTATAAAAGAAGGCTACAGCCACAGCTCTGGGCAGTCTTCCCCTGGCCCATGGGAGGAAAGGATGTGTTGTCTGTCTGGCTGTAGGAGGCAGGACTGAGACAATTTCATGTGGACTGTCAGGTCTCTGTGGGAGCTAGTGTGGATGTGGAACAGGGGTCATGAAGGACAGCATTGGGGGTAGAGATGGCAACAAGGCATGGTGCATAGGGTTCCTTGGCCAGGACTGGAGAAGCAGGTGTGTCCAGGTTCCTCCCCACTTTCCCATAGATACCCAGTGGGCAGCACCCAGGACTAGTGATGGCCATGGACATTGAGTAGGTTGCTGGGACTACAGCCTGCCCCAGAAAAGGTGCTCAGCTAGAGGGCTGAGGCACTGAACAGAGACTGTGAGAGACAGAGCATAGGCCACCTGATGGGTTTCCACTTGAACTACTACCTGAAACCATCACTGGGAGGTGCCTGTCAGGCAAGCTCGTACTAGCAAATGTCCACAGCATCATTCTTTTCAGTCCTGACACCCTTCTGGACTGACACTGTTGTGAGCAATGTGTGTGGTGTACAGAATGTGGTTATGTAACAGTGAGACGCTGTTGTCATTCTAATTTCTGGGCAATGCATTGTTACATTAATAGGCAATTCCCTATCTATCTACGGGGCCTCTGTGATGTCAGTTCAGATGCTGAAAGGTGTAAGAAAGTGGTTCCCAACTTCTTCCAGGCTTGGGAATCCCTTTTATAATCGAAAAAACTCTGCATCCCCCCCGGCTGTAGTTTTTATGTAGTGGCACAGCTGCAAAGCGGTGGCACCATTGCGGAGCAGAATGTGGCCCTAGCCAGTGGGATGTGGCCCTGCTGGCAGAATGCAACCACTGCTGCTCCGGGGGAGCCTCCCTGCCCCTCCCTCTGCCTCTTCTCCCAAGTCTTCCCTGTCCGCTGTCCAATTCTCTGAACACCCTCCTGGTTCCCCCAACCCCTCCCAGGGCGCTTTACCCCCCTTACCTGGCCAGAGCTGGTGGCACCTGGTCCACCCACAGGTTACTTTCCCTGAGCATGGTCTAAGCATGCTGAGGGTGTTAGAGTTTTGAAAACTCCCTGCCTGGGGGAAGCTCCCTGTTGGCCGGAAGTCTGGGTCTCCATTGGAAACTGAGACCCTGGCAGCCAGGGGTTAAAGTAAGGGGGAATGCATGGGAATGCAGTTCTGGGCCCCCCTATTTTTAGGCTGGCAGTGTTCCAGGGCCCCTAATAATAGAGGTAGGCACTGGAATGCTGTGTTCCAGGGCCCTGCTGAAAATAGCACAAGCAGCTGGAACGCAGCATTCCAGTGGCTCCACCTTAAATCCTGTTCCACCTTAACCCAGCCAGCAGAGAGCTGCGGCAGGCCGGGAGTGTGTCAATCTCCACCCGCAGGGAAGAGCAGCTTGTGGCTGGTCAGCCAGCCTGCAAACAGCAGAGGTACAGGCTTTGTGCGGGGGAGAGCTGCTGGGAGTTTTGTGTCTGTGTCTGTGTCTGTGGGTGGCTGTGTGTGTGCGTGTCTGGGGGTGGCTGTGTGCATGTGGGGGGGTGGGTACTGGGGAAAGGGGTGTGTTCTGGGAATGGGTATTGGGGGTGCCCACCCGTGCTGGATGGGGTGCCACCTGTGCGGGAGGGTTCCAGGGCCCACCAAATTAACTTTAACCCCTGCTGGCAGCATCTGGCCATGGCTCCCAGCCTGTCCACGGGTCCCCTGGAGCCACTCTGCAGCCCCACAGGGGTCTGTGGACCCCAGGCTGGGAACCACTAGTGTAAGGTATTTTTCTGAGACGTTATATTCTCTCTCTCTCTTCTGCTACTTTCTTTAACCTGACACTCATTCTGTGAGTGTTTGTATTTTGATGGTGAAAAACATTTAAAACAATCCCTGATGGACAGTATCCCAGCAGGAAAGAACTACTAACTGAACTCAGCTCATCTCTGCAGTCCAACACCGGTGTTTCATTAGCTTTGTTTAGCAGGACACTCAAAGGGTCAAGCAAAGTTAATTAGTTTTCCTGCCATTGTATCATTTACCTGCATAGTAGGGGAAGTCAGTTATCAAAATCCTTGGTCTTTATGTGCTTCATACCCTGTCAGAAATAGCAGTCTGTAACAGGGAGTGCTATACCAATAGTAAATGGTCATTTTAAGACTCTCAGTAAAATAAGCAGGGCCCAGAGACTAAACTTAATCAGTTGCTTTCATGTTTGCCACTTTTATTTATGGTGAATAAAAGTTATTACCCTTTGTTATTGTATCTCACAGCCTAGCTCCTTTGCCAGCATTTAATCTTTTCTGGCTTTTTTTTTAAAATGAGGTTCAAGGGGGGGATTGTACTCACTTATCTTGCATTATTTATCACTCAGTCTGTATCTATGGGTGGATGCAGTATGGATACAGACCCCTAAAGAGACTGAGTTCATCATTAGGGCTACCTTGCAGCAGCCAATCTGGCATTCAGGGCAGGCATAACCCCACGGTCCAGAGAACACCCTGGGTGAAAAAGCTTCTACAGCAGGTTCAGAGTCATCTCCATGAACTCTGCAATGTGTCAGTAGCAGGCATAGGGGATTACTCTCCTGCTCAAAAGGACATGGTTGAGGCAATTCTGGACCATTGTAATAGCCTGGGAAGGAAACACATGCTGGCCCTTTCTGTCCTTAAATCTGTTTCATCACAGGGATGGATCAGTCCCACTGTGTTTTTAAGTGACTGGATTATGTTGTCCACACTGCTCCTAGTTACATGTTGTTTATGTGCCCTTGTGGTGGATACCTGTTGTGTTGATCTCTGTGACTGAGTCCCGCTCATGACCTTTTCCCTCAGGAAGGCTCCATCCAGCTCTCTGGGATTGTGAGGAGTGGTAACTCAGCCATGGTGGGAACTTCCTCTGATTGTTGTCTGTGTTCAGTCGAATAAGTCATTTTAGACTGAAAGTGGACCTTTCAGTCATGACAAAGGGGATGTGAGGAGGGAGGAAGTCTGCAAGGACGCACCACTCCTCCCCCAACTCTCTGATGTCCACAAGGCAGTGAATGGCTTGCCCATACCCAACCTGCAGGAGCCTAAGTGCTACTTCTTATTGCTTAGCTGGCCCTGTAAGTCATTGATAGGATGAGAGATACCCCAAGTGTCCTGTGCTTAAGAAAAATTTTACACCAGGTCTTCAACTGACTGGCCCCTTGCTTTGCAGAGATACACGGGGAGTGATGCTGGGGAAAAACGAGAGGAGACTACAGGCCACTGACTTCCTGTCCCCACATCTGGAAGATTACAAACACAAGCAAAGGGAGGCTGATGCTGTGGGAAGGGGGCAAGCTTACAGAGAAGAGGCAGGCTTATCGATGATTTTCACAAAAGTAGGACAGGGTTTTTTGGGTTAGTTTTTTAGACTAAAACCAGCATTTGCATCACCTCCTAATTAACTGAAACCACAATTTTTTGCATCCCTAGATGAAAAGCATGATACAAACTGAAGTCATTATTATGTGCTTCATAAGTAGATATAATGTCTCATGTGCGTACTTTCTCCTAGTGGGACTTGTGCTTGACCCTGCCAGCAGGTTCGAAAATTTGGGGATCCTAGGGGGCAATTACTGCACCAGTGGGGTATGGGGTAATCTTTATTAAAACAGGTATGGGACTAAGGTGAGTGGTGGGGTGTATATGTGGTGTTTGTCACAGTGTTTTCAGTGAGGCGTTGTGGGGTGCTAAACTTTGTGGAGTGGGGCAGGTTGGGGGACAAGGAGAATTCTCAATTAACCCAATCTACAGTTATAAACTTACTCACTATAACTTAAAAGGTGTTCTAATACTGTATAAGGAAAGGGGGGTGCAATACAAACTTAGTGTGTGGCAGCGGCAGAGGAGAGTGGAAGCAGGCAGGGGAGGGAGCAGGAATTTCAAGGTTAGTACAAAGGAATTCAAAGGAGAGGAGGGCGAGCAGGCTGGGGACGCAGGTTGGGGCTCGGGAGACACACATGGAGGTTAGGATAGGGGAACAGAGGCACAAGAGGGTTTGGGGCACACACGGGGATTTGGGGCAATGGGGGAGGCGGGGGGGCTGAATGGCAGGGAAGGGAGTGGTGGTGGAAGAAAGGGGAAGAGGGAAAGGAGAAGAAAAAGGGAAAAAGGGGGGCAGGAGTGGAGCCGCAGGAAGCAGGCGGCAGCCGCGGAAAGCCAGCAGGAGTCGGGGCAGCCGCGGAAAGTGGCGGAGCCGGTGGGGGGGTGCAGTAGCGAGCGGGGAGCCGGCGGGGAGCCGGCAGGGAGGCAAAGGGGAGCGGCGAGCGGCTGCAAGGGGGCTGCGGCAGCGGGGGAGCCGGCAGAAGTGGCAGCGGGGAACGGAGGCGGAAAGGGGCAGCGGCTAAGGGGGGGCCGCAGGGAAGCAAACAAGGGGCGCGGGTAGCGGGGGGAATCCTGGGGGAGAGAAAGGGGCTGCGGGAGCGGCGGAGAAGGCAAAGAGAGAGTCAGGGCACAGGTGCAGAACACAGAAATAAGGAGGGGACAAGGAAAGCTTAAATAGAAAAAAGTTTTATTCAAGTTGGGGGAGTTACAGAGGGGAGGGCAAAAGCAATCTTAACAAAAACAACTCTAAAGGTTACGGACTAAAGGAAACAATCTTACCATCTAACTTAATACTTCCAAGGCTACCAATTAACCCAATACAATGTTGCAATTGGTAATGGCACTTTTAAAACAAGTTCAAACAATTCAAAGGAAAGAGATACACCAAGTGATACAGAGTAGCAGCAAACAACTAGAGAGAGGGGAGCTCCTTTAAACAACACAGAGTGAAGTAGCAAGTACAAAAAGGAAAAGGAGAAGGTAAAAGGCACAAACAAGCCTGCAGAGCTGGGAGAAAACAGTGTCAGAGCAGCAGCAAAAGAATGAAGTAACTTTAACCTTTAAAGAAAGTTGCAGGGCAGGCTCTTACCACTCCTAGCAGCAGCAGCAGCAGCAGCAGCAGCATTACAGGCAGGAGAGAGAGAGAGACTCATACTCAGGCTGGCAGTTTAAATGTGATACGCTCGGGGAAGAACTTGTGAGCAGAGGTCGTCAGTGTCTGGGTGATCAGGCCAGGCAAGATGTTGGGAACCATCCTGCCTGAGCCCCCCAAGACCTGAGCTTTTAAGCTCTGTTTCCCACCAGTTCCCTGATTACAGGGAATGCGGGGAACAAAGGCAATGTGAGTCATGTCTTCAGTGTCACAAAGGACCTTGCAGTCAGGCAGTGCCCACCTATGCCAAGCCCAAGAAAAACAATGGGGTGACAACCGCCATCTAGTTAAGTTTAAGGGCCATCTAGTTAAGTTGAGGGGGCCATCTACTCCCCTTACATTCCTTACATGCTTAAGTGATGGCCCGGGAGGGGCGGCCATCAAATCAACTCAATGAGTCATGAACAGTGCTCTGTTAGACTCATTCCTGACAGAGATGGTCAGCTGCTAATATAATTTCTTCCTTCCACTAGCTGGCTCACTGCCTAGTTTCATAGTGTTTTTATAATCACATTGTTTTGCTTCCCACACGCTACAGTTTACAAAGGTCAGTGCTCATTTGCACACCTCCAGCAGTACAGTTAGGGGTAGGTAACAAAACACATTTGGAACTAAAACAAAATTAAAAAATGTCTTCACATCAGGAAGCTCTGTATGGGTTTCCTCTTCTCCACAAGTGACAAGTGAATCCCTGGGAAGTCCCAGCATGTGTCTAGACTGCAAGTAAAATATTGTGCATTTGCCCGACCTTCACTACAGCGGGAGGGAAATGCATCTGGAAAGCAGGGGACTCAATTCTCTTTTTGTGGCAGATCATGCCATGTTAATGCTAACAAGTTTCTGATGGTGACTTCTGTCCCCACCTCACCTCCCCATTCACTCCTTCCCTGAGAGATGACATGTGGTTTGTTTTTTTAAATATCTTGAGACACATCATCAAATGTCTGTCACATAATTAGGCACTTAGACAGTGTTCTGCTTCTCGCCATACATCAGCCTCTACTTAATTCCAGAATAATTTCTTCTTAACCATCCCCTTTTATAATTCTTCCTTCTTTTGATGACAGGGTGTACCAACCCTGCATTAGCTAGGCAAGAGTTAAGGAGCTGCTATGGGCAGGAAACCACACTCCTTCACCTTTGGATGGATGGAGCAGAAAGTTTCCAGGACTCCAGACAGCAAGGGCTGGGCCCCTCAACTGAGTTACTAGAGGCCCTTCAAGGATGAAGACCAAGGATGACCAGTCACTGCCAGCAAGGGATGGTGCCCTGGAGGACATCAAGCAGGGTCTCAAAGTAAATCCATGGAGCTTGGTAGGAAGTGACCTAGAGATCTTGAGTAAGGGTTCTGGTCCCTAAGTTGTGTATGGATTATTGTTTTGAAGGACTCTGGGTTGGGACCTGCTCTTATGATCCTCTACTTGCCCTCAGATTGTCATCACTCTAGGCAAGGTAACTCTTGACTCTTGTGAGTGGGTGACACTGCAAACTGTAAAAAAAACAAAAAGGAGTTGTGTGGCATTTTAAGACTAACAGATTTATTTTTTGCATGAGCTTTCGTGGGACAAGATCCCACTTCCTCAGATGCTTCGAAGATGGGTGAACTTACAGAAAGGAATGAAACTAAATGCAAGGGGGTGTAAAACATAGGATCAGGTCATACAGTAACAGCAAATCAGAGCAGTTTTCAGGTTCAAACCATGGGAAGCCTGAAGTCAAATTACCTTTTGTAATGGGAAAAGAACCCATAGTCTCGATTAAGTCCTGTTTTCACAGAATTTAGCTTGCATATTAATTTGAGTTCAGCTGTTTCTCTTTGAAGTCTTGATGTCCCAGCTACATCTCTAACGACAGTCCTTAACAAATCAGTCATCGAGTGATTAGGAAGATGGAAGTGCTCAGCAACTGGTTTCTTTGTTCTGTGATTTCTGATATTAGCTCTGTGCTCATTCAGGCTCTTATGCTCTATCTTCCCGTTTGTCCAATATATAAGGTGTTGGGGCATTTCTCGCACATGATGGCATAGACCACATTAGTAGATGAGCAGGTAAATGAGCCTTTGATGGAGTAGCAGGCTTGATTAGGACCTATGATGGTATCTGTTGTGCAGATATGTGGGCAGACTTGGCAGCGTGGTTTGTTGCAGGGGTGTGTGCCTGCTTCAGTGTTCCTGTTCTTAGATCTGTAGTTGCTGGTGAGAATCTGTTTAAGATTAGGGGGCTGCCTATAAGCAAGGAGGGGTCTGTCACCTAACGCTTGAGAGAGAGAGGGATCATCTTTTAGAATAGGCTGTAGGTCCTTAATGATCTGTTGCAGAGGTCTGACTTGGGGGTTGTATGTGGTGACTAGTGGTGTTCTGTTGCATTCTTTCTTGGGTCTCTCCCGCATGGCCCCACAATATGCCAACATCTTTATGGGCGACTTAGAACAACGTTTCCTCAAGTCTCATCCCAAAACACCTCTTCTTTACCTGCGCTACATTGATGACATATTTATCATCTGGACACATGGCAGGGATGCTCTTGAAGATTTTCACAGAGATTTCAGTAATTTCCACAACACCATCAATTTGAGCCTGGAACACTCCACACTGGAGATCCACTTTCTTGACACTACAGTACAAATCAGGGATAGACGCATCACCACCACCCTATACTGAAAACCTACTGATCGGTATAGTTACCTACATCCTTTGAGCTTCCATCCTAAACACACCACACGATCCATTGTCTACAGCCAAACCCTAAGATGTAACCGCATCTGCTCTGATCCCTCAGACAGAGACAGACATCTTGAGGATCTCTATCAAGCATTCTTGAAACTACAGTACCCACCTGGGGAAGTAAGAAAACAAACTGACAGAGCTAGATGGGTTCCCCAAAGTCATCTACTAATGTGGTCTATGCCATCATGTGCGAGAAATGCCCCGACACCTTATATATTGGACAAACAGGAAGATCGCTGCGTAAGAGGCTGAATGAGCACAGAGCTGATATCAGAAATCAAAGAACAAAGAAACCAGTTGCTGAGCACTTCCATCTTCCTAATCACTCAATGACTGATTTGTTAAGGACTGTCGTTAGAGATGTAGCTAGGACATCAAGACTTCAAAGAGAAACAACTGAACTCGAATAAATATGCAAGCTAAATTCTGTGAAAACAGGACTTAATCGAGACTATGGGTTCTTTTCCCATTACAAAAGGTAATTTGACTTCAGGCTTCCCATGGTTTGAACCTGAAAACTGCTCTGATTTGCTGTTACTGTATGACCTGATCCTATGTTTTACACCCCCTTGCATTTAGTTTCATTCCTTTCTGTAAGTTCACCCATCTTCGAAGCATCTGAGGAAGTGGGATCTTGTCCCACGAAAGCTCATGCAAAAAATAAATCCGTTAAAGTGCCACAAAACTCCTTGCTTTTTTACTGGACTAGACTAACACGGCTATCCCTTTTGAAACTGCAGACTGTCACTGCTCTGCAAGGCCACCCTTGACTCTTGCCAATGAGTGACATGGTCCAGACCATCAGCACTAGGTGGTACTGCTGGCCTCAGACACAAAAACACCCCATAACACTTCCTTGTACTCTTCATACATAGCACTAGTAAAGCACTTCACACTTCCAAGGTGTTTTACAAATATCTAAGTCTCATAACCACTCTGGAAATAGGCAAATTTTCCTTTCCAAAATTTACAGATAGGGAAACTCAGGCACACTGTGTAACTGACCTTGCAAAGGCCACAAAGACTTCAGTATCTAAAGCAGAATTTAAAAAAAAAAGAATTGCTGGCTCCAAAAGCCAACAAACAAAACAAAAGAAGGAGTTGTGTGGCACTTAAAGACTAACAGATTTGTTTTTCTCATGAACTTTCACGGGAGAAAATCCCACTTCGTACCAAACTCTCCAAAAGCCAGGCCTGACCCTTCTCTCTTCACCATCTCCTTCTAAGCACATATGCTGCAGATGGAATTTTGTTCATATTCTGAATATATTTGATAATAGCTTTCTGAAAGGGGGAAAAGTCAATTAATTTCTGATTCAAGTCCACCTATGCCATTTGAGAAGCCGCCTTCTTCATCCTCCATAGTAACTTTGGGGAGGAAGGGGTTAACACTCTGGTCAGTGAGTCCCAGGGGAGCCAATAGGAACAAAGCACAGGTTTTGTAATTGGAGCAGTAGCCTTGCCTGCTCCTGTTTGGATGCAGCAGAGCTCTTGGAAGGATCAGGAGGAGGCCAGGTAGAAAGGCATAAAGAAGGATCCAGCAGCATCGTTGCCCAAGATAAGCTCAGTTTGTAACTGACCAGGTGTGAGTAGAACAGCAAACGTTTACTTAGATGTGGTCAGGGTATGTCTTTGTTTTTGGTTTGTTTTTAGATTCTTCTGTGCTGAGCACATGTACTCCTCCCACTACTCTGTAACTACCTAAGTTAAATCCCAGAGAAGCAACTCTCTGTGTTTCTTATCTGTTCTTTTTAATTAAAGATTTTACCCTTTTAAAGTAAGCTCTGGTTCTGTGTCCAAAAAGGCAAGAGGTTTGTGTGCATGTGCTTCAGACTGCACAGCCACCTACTAAAGGGGATTCTTTCCAGTTCCAGCTGATATACCAGTTGGGGTTCAGTCACTCTCCTGAGGGAAGAATAAAAGTAGTTGAGAGTACATCGCAGAAAGGAATTCCCAAGTGTACCTCCTTGGGTTTTCAAGAGGTTTTGCATTTGGTGGTGGCAGCAATACCACTTGAAGGCCAGGAATTAGTGGTCTTGGAGAGTTTTAAGACCAGGCTTTAAGGCCAGTGGGTTTTAAGGCCTGTTGCAGGCCCCCACCTTCTGCACTCAGAGTGCTAGAGTGAGGAAACAGCTGTGACACCACCATTCAAAGGGGTTTGTTTTGGCAATTCCTGCATTGCCTAATTTCTGGAGATTGGATTATTTCCTCTGTCTGGAGGTCACCAAAAGGGCCCTGGATGAGTCATTATTCAGTGCCCTCCATTCCTTCTTTCCTCAAGTTTATTAAAAAAAACCAAACAAATAAAAACCAAACAAGCAATCAGGGATATTTACCTTTACTCCCTAGTTTTTGGTGCACTGACTATTCATTTAACCCTGCACAGCATCAGAAGGAGAGTAAAGGCCAAAGGAAAAAAAAAAAAAAAAGGAAAGAAAGAAAGAAAATCAGTGGCTGGAAGTGCTTTAAATGTTCACCTTTTCAAACCAGCTGCACCAAGTGTTAGTTCATTATTCTCCAAGTCAGGGTGGGGACTTTATATGGGACAGGGTCACTGACAGTAATACTGAACCCCAGGTCATAAAGATTGGCTGAGGTCTGCGTGGACTTCCACTGAAAGTTGTTACTTATTTATCATTTTCCATGCAAGTTCCTGGGTGGCTGAAGAGGTGGTATCTTCTGCTCAACTTCTCAGTTCCTTTGCACTCCCCAGGGAGATTACTGATGAGCCAAGGAAGCTGACAAGTTGGGTAGCCATGTTAGTCTAGTTCAGCAAAACAAACAATGAGTCCTGTGGCACTTTTAAAGAGTAGCAGATACCACTTTTCTGCCTTCCTGGGAATTGGTGTAGCACATAATAAATAAACTCTGCTCAGAATAGGGGCAGACAGCATGAGCAGCAATAGCCTTGGGGGAAACAGTGTATGCAGGAGAGGAGGATACATTCCTAAATCTCCCATCCACCCAGACCCTTTTAAATTGCTGGGCCTCTGGGCAATTCTCCTCCCCACCTTCAGCAGGCCTGATACAGTAGTTGAGCTACATACACAACTCCAACTTGCGTAGCCTGATTCTTTGTGATTTAGAATTAGGATTGGGATTGCCAATAAATCTTGACAGGATATTTGGGTTCTTGCCTGAATACAATCACAGATAAAGCGAGGACCCACCAGGGATGCCCAGCAGGAATTCACACAGATACCTTAAAGAATTTTTATAAAATTTTTATTGCAACAAACATAAATGCTAAGCAAAGAATTGAGAAAAGGTTAACTGAACAAGTGAATAACCGAATTACAATTAACTTCTAGTTTGATACGTGCCAGAAATCTTATGCAGTTTATACCTTGCTGTACTACGATTTATATTAAAGGTTTAGGGTTGCTATGCTCACACGCAAGTTCCCAGACTTGGTCAAGAGAGCTGTCCAATACCTCAGCTTAATAGGAAGGGAGAAGGGCTAAATAACTGTAGCTGATAAACTTATTAAAGCAAAATAAAATCTGGATAGCTAGTGAGGAAAGAGCAAAGTTCAGTCAGTTACTGTCTTCTTAAGAAGAGTTGAGCTAAAAGCTGAGAACTAAAAGCTGCCATTAGTGACAGGGTCTGTTCCTTTATACCCTGCCCAACATAGAACAGGTTAGGTCCTCCTTCACTACCCATATATGAGGCATTCACCACAGAAATTTTAGGGGTATATCTATTTAATTGTTTAAGGGGTTCATGTATATAACTTGTCCACCTTTCAGAATGTTCTTCTATTTTCCCCTATTATTATTTCTGGATGTTTTTGTGGGTTTTGCGGTGTTCTTTAAAATGTCTAAAGTCCACACTGGCATATTCTAAGTTGTATTTCTGTCTGCTGACCTGAGTTTCATGATCAAAATTTAGCTTCCTGGATCTTTGCACCACTGTTCATTGAACAAACAGACCTACTTGTGCCAAATGATCTAATATTAACTATCTTCTAACTACCTTGCATTCTAGCTGTTAATATAAAAATGGCTATTCTAACTTAGAAACTTATGTTAAGTATATAAAAATTAACACCCATAATGACCAGATTCCTTCAACATAGAAATATAAAGAAAGCTGCATATGTGATCTATAGATGGATACATGTATGCAAGCCAAGCATAGATTAAACTAGGGGCTACAACTTAAAATTCATTGATAAGAACATTAATGGTGCTCTCATTTGTCTCACCCTTTGGTCAGACTGCACATAAACTATACCAGGTACCATGTAGTTTAGCTCCTTCTCCCTCTTAGCAGCTGAAAAGCAGCTCTTTTCTCTGGGTGGGAGCCTTACAGGTCTCATGACTAGGTAGAATGCAATGATATAATCATGGCCAAACAGCTTTTGCCTATGTTTTTTAACTCTGCACACTGAATATTTCATGGAGAGATTTGACTTTTGGATGAACTGGGTGTAAGTACCTTGCTAGTGATGCCATGTTGACACTGTGCCACTCACTAATAGAAGAGGCTGGAATTCATTTCATCTTCTGCCTACAATCATGAAAGCCAAGCACAGTCACCACTGACAGTGGCTGCAACAATGTTGCATGCTTTTACACCTCATTAATACATTACCGCACATGACTTGTGCACAGCTGCAGCTCCAAAAAGAGTCTCCTTGCCGTTGTTAACTAGGGCAGGCTAGTATCTAAATCAGGTGTGGCGAAATGGTGGCTTGTGAGCCACATGCAGCTCTTCAGAGAAAAAGTGCAGCTCATGGAAGAGCATGCCAGGGAAGTGGCAGCATGGTCAGAGCTGGCAGGGAAGCAGCAGCATGGTCAGGGATGGCAGAGAAGCGTGGCATGGTCAGGCGGGGGGGGGGGGTGGAAAGATGGTTGGAGCTGGGAGGGAAGCGGCAGCATGGTCAAGGACTGGGGAGATGCTTGGCATGGTTGGGGACAGCAGAGAAGTGGCAGCATGGTCGGAGCTGGCAGGGAAGTGCGACATGGTCAGAAGCCGCAGGGAAGCAGCAGCATGGTCAGAGATGGGGGGGAGAAGCGCAGCATGGTTGGGGAAACTGCTGCATGTTTAGATTTTCTCATAGGCCTTAATGCAGTTTACGTGTTGTTAAAATAAAATAAAATCCTGTTTTACAAGTCCTGAACATGATGTGGAATACTAAGAAACAAAAATACAAAGGAGAAAAGTTTAAAACTGAAAGTAGATTAATTTCAATTTTTGGCACAACGTACTGCTGTGAAACATTGTATTCCACAATTAAATTTGTTAAATCGAAATATTGTGCAATACTTAGAGATCAGCACCTGAGAGAGCTTTTACCTACCGCATTGACAAGTTATTGCCCAAATTTTAAAAAACTTGCCACTAGCTTGCAGTGTTCTACATCTAGCAACAGCTAAGTTTTTACTGTATAGGCCTAGTTTTCATGGTAACCTTAAGTAATTATTAGAATCTGACATTAGTAAGATCAATATTTGCAGTGTTTTTATGATACTATTAAAGTATGCAATGAATTTTAAGCATAGTAATTTTGGAGTAGGTAAAAGTATGTGGTTGTATGCCTCAGTGTGGCTCTCAAAGGTTTAATAAGTGACTTGTGGGGCACCTGCGTTCCATAAGTTTGGCCACCCCTGGTCTAAAAGCTCTTCGTATCTAACAATGGCTGCCTGGTGTGCCTGGAATCTCATTATCTCTTCCCTCAGAGTCAGGCAGAATCTGCTAAGACATCTCCCGCACAGAAGGCTATTCACTGTTTCCTGAAAAGCCTGAGTTTTCTTTGAATAGCTCCCATCAGTCATACAGCATTTGGCTCGGCTTGAGAGATACTGTATAATGCAGGTACAATGTATTTACTATATGAACAGTGGGTAGATTTTTTACTCAATGGGCTTTTTTTAATCTTTAATTTTGTACCCTTGCTGGGGATTATACAAATCTAGAGCATGGCAGGGCAGACACTGTAAAAACCCCTTTTAAGCAGAGTGCACAAAACTGTTTCTGACATCTTGATTTATGAACTCTAAAAAACTCCTTTTCTTTATGATTTCAAAGTTGAATGCATCTGTTGAGCTGACTCTTGAGCAGGTGGGGCAGTCATATTGCATTATTTTGATGTCTCTGGATCCAAACCATTATTGCTGCTGGACTTAACATCCCAGCCTTTGTGAAAAAAGCACATATTTTTTAGAAAATTGTGGTTAAAAATACTAGTGTGTTGTTCTTTTGGGGAAATTTTCTGCTGTGGAAGGCAAAGATATGGGTGTATTTGAAGTTTTGGAGGTAATTATAGTGGGCTAAAAGCTTTGCAGTGATATTGGCCACAACAGCCTGGGTCAGAATTTATTCTGTTTTACCAGCGTATATGCAGAACAATGCCAATGACCCCAACAATTCAGTAGAATTACAATGGATTTCTCTGGGTATAAATGACAACAGAATTTATTCTCATTGCTGATAAGGGCCTCTGATTCAGTTTATATAAAATTATGACCAACATAAATGTTTATACTGAAACTGAACTGTTTGCAGGGTTCATGGAAAGTTCAGGTGCTCCACTGGTGCAGCTGTAGAGTGACAAAAGCTGCTTTCTAGTGGCTGCGCTTTATTTTTTTTTTCCTTCTTCTGCAACTTTGCCAGCATTTGGGGAATAAATTGTATTTTTGTGGTGTTGGTGATAGCAGATGTTGACGCTTTGCATGTCAGCTTCCTATTGCTAGAGAAATCATTAATGCAGGATCTGGGTATATTCTTTATTTTTACTCCAAATACACCAGTTCTTGCACAGAAGTGAGTCACCAATTGTCTGTAGACAATTTCCTTCTTTCAGGAATCTCACCCCCAACCCCAAAGCATGGTTTCCGGGGAGAAAGCTTGCCTCAAGAATTGGCTTTAGCTAGAGAAACTAAAACCTGTTTTACACTAGAAAATTAGGTCAGTTTAATGAGGTGGATTGCCTATGCCAGTTGGAGAACCCCTCCAATCACCATAGATAGTGTCTACACTGAAGTGCAGCAGCAGTGCAGCTGTGTTGCTGTAGTGTTTTAGGTATAGACAAGTCCTAAGCAGAGAGAACTTCTTTACACCTTGCCACAGCTCCTACAAAGCAGAGCTGCATCTCAAAAACTAGCAATGCAAGGGTTTCCTTAAAGTCTTGGAGCACTGCTCTCACTACATGTAAAAGAGTCAACTGGTGACATCTGACATAATATTATAGTGCAAAGTTTTATGGCTGCCCTTAATCAGGATCTTTCTCAATGAGATTTTGTGTCCAATGTCTCTCTCCACAACAAGAGAACACAAAATATCATTGTCTCAATATTACAGGCCAGCCTATGTCTCTGGTCACCTTTGTGGGAGTGTACCCTCCTTAGAGACAGATCCTGATCCTCACTAGGTGTGTCTACGCCAGGGTTTTATTTCAAAATAATGGCCATCATTTCAAAACAGTAAAACCTCACATGCAATCGAAATGGCTGTTGTTTCAAAGCAGTTGTTTCGAAACAACGCCGTTCAGACATGTTATTTTGAAATAACGGTTATTTAGAAAGAATACTTTTGCCCTTCTCCTTCCCAGGATGCCTTCCTTTTTGTATATATTGGGTGGGGGCATTGCCCAGTGAGGGGACCGTATTGCCACATCTCCCATGCTGCCCCTCTCCTGAAACGAAATAGCATGTTCACACACAGGGCATGCTATTTCGCTTTGAGGGTTTCCCTTATTTCGAATTAACATTTTCTTATTTCTATTTAAGTTATTTTGAAATAAGGATTTTATTTCGAAATAACTTATGTCAAAATAACTTATTTTGAAATAACAGTTTATGTGTGAACACAGCCACTGTGCTGAAGGAAGAGTCCCATGACTCCACTACGCTGAGACTAGGTCTCTGGCTTCCACACCTCTGTTTCTCAGTGTGGATCCTTCAGAGGATCTAGACAAGTTTGAACTCCTGTTTGAGACTTTCCCTCTTCAGAGCTCTGCAATTAACAGGTGTTTACAGTGACACAGGACAGCCTCTTCAAAACAAGAGATTCTTTAGCATGGACAAGGGTGTTCAGGAGCAATGGGTTAAAATGGTAAAGAAAACCCTAACTGCAGAACTTTCTCTAAACCTGTCAGCATCCTCTTGCTTGATTAGAAGGGTCCCTCTTAGCATTGCCTGGAAGATGATTTGTGCCTGTAGCTAGCCTGCATGTTGTCCAACAGTTATCCTTCCTCTTCTGCTCTGTGAGCAAGTCTCTTAACAAGTCAGCTCTTTGTCTATAATCACATTCATGCTCTTTTCACATGTACCTCCTCATTCTTCCAAGTAGCAGGTGGCTCAGACCCAGCTCCCACCGCCACCAGCAAGTGGCAAGGAAAGGGGCCAGATCTGGCTTCAAGCCACTTGCTGCCAGTGGCTGGGGCCAGTTTTGAGCTGCATGCCGCTTGTGGCAAGGGCAGGAGCTGGATCCGGCTCCAAGCCGCTTGCAGGAAGGGCAGGGACTGGATCCCATTCTGAGCCTGGCAGGGGCCAGCTTCAAGCTGCCTGCCACTTGCAGAAAAGGCAGGGGCCAGATTGACTCAGAGCCACTTGCCAGCAGTGGCTAGGGCTGGATCAGGCCCCTGGATCTGGATCAGGCCCCCAGAACCAGATTGGGCCCCAAGAGCTGGGGCATGGTGGGGCGGGGCAGGGCAGGGCAGGGGGTGGGGCCCGGGCCTGGGCCAGCAACACTTCTGCGGTATGTCTACACTGGGGGCTCTGTTAAGTTGACTTAACAGGGTTGACTTAATAGAGCCCTTCAGTGTAGGCAGATCCTTAAGTTGACTTAACAAGGTTGACTTTAAGTCGACTTAAAGTCGACCTTGTTAAATAGACGTAAAAGAGCCGCCAGTGTAGACATAGCCATGGTGACAGTTCTTGACAGTTCACTCACACCAACCCAGACATCTCTATGTGGCCCATACCCAAAGAGAAATCTCTGGAAAGAAGTCTTCTTCTTGAGACCAAGCTGATAGCACCACAACTGTGAATGGGTAAACTGAAAAACAAACAAGGAATCTGATGGCATTTAAAAGACTGACAAATTTATTTATAGCATGAGCTTTCTTGGGAGAAGATGCCACTGTCAAACTCTTGACAAAGTGGGATTTTCTCCTATGAAAGATGATGCAATAAATAAATGTGTTAGTCTTTTAAGTGCCACCAGACTCCTTGTTTGTTTTGCTGAACTAGTCTAATACGGCTGCCCTTTTGCAATGGGTAAATTGATTGACACATGGTTTTAGTAACCAAGAAATTTCCCACATTTTCCAAAATTGCATCCTATGCCATTTGAAAATTTTCTTTTAGCAAGAACCACAGATGTGCTGCCGGGTGTCAGGATGGGGATGACTGAATGGAAAGGCCTAAAGTAGAAAAAGAGAGGCTATGAGCTCTGGGGTACAGGACAGGGGAAACCAGACTGAGAAACAAAGACATATAGGCAGGATGCTGAACCTGGGGAGGGAGAGAGAGTTTTTTAGTTTTCACAGATGGGTTTAAGACACAACATGGATCAGGATCCAAATCTGAATTATGAACATCCCAAAGTTTGGATCTGGGGATTTGGTTTGGCCTAGGACAAAAAACAATTTTGGTACTTAGCCCAGGTTAGAGTTCAAACACCCTGAAAGTTAGAAGTGTTTGGATCTGGTACTTAAAATCAAACCTATCTTAATTTATTTTCCTCTCTACATGAGGAGAACTCATTCATTTCATTGTAAAAAACATGCATATAATTCCATTTAATTCCTTTGTGGAAGGAATACCTTTGTGAACTATACAATGAAATCCATATATACAGTGAGCCTGGCTGGAGATATTCTTCTTGAAAAGTACCACAGAATGAGAGCCTTCAGGTTTAAGTGCGTTGCAATGAGCTTGGTGCAACTGTCAGTTGAGTGATGCTCTAGTGTGAAGCTGCTGTGGGAGGCAATGACATTTTAGATTGGGAGGACTCGCTGCATATCTCTAAAAAGTGAACATTTGCAAAGCATTACCTGAAACATCTGAACAAGGATTTTTAGCCACACTTCATACACGTCTCCTCTCTTTAACTCTGGGAAGCAGTTCCATCTCTAAGCTAAAGGGTTGGAATTTTTTGGATGTAAGGTGTTCAATTTACAGAAAAATTGGCACAATAGTGTGTGGAAATTTTTCACTCAGTCTTCAGAGGAACGATGTAAATGGAAGCTTTCTCAGGCATGTCTCTACAGGCTCCTTTTGTCCCTCTCCCCCCTCCCCCAGATGTACAGTGTCCTAGACATGAAGGATCAGCCTTTGTTTCTGACTCACTCCAAATTTGTATTAAACTATGATGTTGGAAAACCAGGCCATGCCACACTGAGCTGGCAACAAACAAGAAGGGTGCCAGAAAAAAAGAAAAGCATCATCTGGAAAGTTTTAAGATTAAAATTGAGCCTTAGCTCTTGTGACATCTTAGCCTAACTTCTTCCACATTTAAGGTTACAAAACTCCTTTGCCATACTTATCACAGATCTCTACAAGCACTCCCAGATCAGAAGCAAGATAACTTCTTTTTCCTATTTATTTGTCAATGGATAACCTCGCAAAAAAGCAAATATCATTGTGAGATGTATTAAGAAGAACGTTGTAAGTAAGACACAAGAAGTAATTCTTCTGCTCTACTCCATGCTAATTAGGCCTCAGCTGTAGTATTGTGTTGAGTTCTGGGCACCTCATTTCAGGAAAGACGTGGAGAAATTGGAGAAAGTACAGAGAAGAGCAACAAGAATTATAAAAGGTCTAGAACACTTTGCTTAGAAAAGAAGATTGAAAGAACTGGGTTTGTTTAGTTTGGAAAAGTGGAGACTGAGAGGGGACATAACAGTTTTCAAGTATCTAAAAATTTATGAGGAGAAGAAAGAAAAAAATATTCTCCATAACCACTGATGATAGGATGAGAAGCTTTGGACTTAAATTACAGCAAGAGAGGTTTAGGTTGGACATTTGGAAAAAATTCCTAGCGATCAGGGCAATTAACCACTGGAAAAAGCTGGCTAGGGAGGTTGTGGAATCTCCAACAACTGAAATTTTTAAGGGCAGGTTAGACAAACACCTGTCAGGGATGGCTTAAGATGATAACATGGTCCTGCCATGAGGGCAGGGTACAGGACTCGATGACCTCTCATGGTCCCTTCAAGTTTCTGTGATTCCATGGTGTGGCATTGCACTATTTGTCCGCTGGACATTTTAGCATTATCTAGAAGAAGGAAAACAAAAGATCTATGGCCAAACAAACAAGCAAACCAGTTTTGATCCTAAGCAAAGGAGACATCAGTATTGTCTGATGAAAATAATTCCTGATCTCTTTTCACCAAGCAGGCTGGTTTCTTGGCAGCCAGAAAAGGAACAGTAGAGCTGCCTATGGCACACAACTGCATTGTCTGAAGCTATACTAGTGAGCAGGACAGGGCTCCATCCTGATGCAAGAGCAACTGATGGTGTAATTTACCTTCCTACTAAGATGCCACATCATTCTTTGTTTGTGCAGCATATATCCATAGAAGAGGCCATTTATCTGTCACCTCTAATACATCCAGCTTGTCCACTTTCTTTTTTACCACCTCATGGTCTTTGTCTTTCACTGCCTTTTTCACCAGAACAAGGATCTTGCTGTGTTTCTGGTGCTGTTGCTGACAGGACAGAATAGGACACAGTGAGAAGCAGACCTTCAGGGCACTATCAAGGAGGACAGCAGCCTATGCAATGGACTGTCTCAGACTGAAAGATAAAAAAGTGTCTGGGAGGAAGCAGGGGAGAGGTCTCTAAAGCCCTTGCATTTGTCTGTCCACTAGGGTTTGAATGTAGACCCTTCAGCACGTTTGGAAATTTGGCATACATTTGTAATGGTGAGAATAATTAACCATTGAAAGGATTTACGAAGGGGGCTGGCAGAAACTCCAGATGAGATTTTTTTCTAAAAGGTCTGCTCAAGGAATTATTTTGGGGGAAAGTTCTATTGCTTGTGCTATACAGGAGGTCAAACTAGATAATCATAATAGTCCCTTCTCGCCTTTGCATCTATGAACATACCCATACAGCTCAGGGATTCATAGATTTCTAAGCCATTCAAACAGCATTAGATTATCTGTGCTGAACTTAATTGCTTAACAGAAGCCATAGAACCATATGCAGTAATTCCGGCCTCTAGTCCAAGAGCTGATGGTTGAACTAAAGCACATCTCGTTGTACTGTTTCTTGGCCTACAGTATTGTTTAGTTGAGCTGACAGTTAGGAAATGGCTAGCTGTATACATTTAGGATCCTTCATGGCTGGGCCAGGAATACAGTAAGAAGAGGCTTTGGCACTCTAATATAATACAGCTGTGCTGAAACATCTATACAAGTTTTGCTGGCTTAGCTGTGCTCTCATTTCTGGAAATGCCAACCACTGCAGGCAGGAGAATGAAGTTATAACATAAGCTGGCAGTAAACAGAAGCTTTTTATTAACCAACACCCATTTTTAGTAAACAGATCTCTGCAACCAAGTCTTGAGCTTATAAATGCCTTGTCTCAACTGACGTTGATGAAACTCTGACCATCTATGCCCAGTGAAGATTTGGCCCCTGGTGGTATGTGCATTAGTTAATATTATTTCTGTTTACTTAGTCTTCTGGAAAAGTGCAGTTCCTGAGTTTTGCTGGCCTTAGCAGAGCACAAAAGGTTTGGAATATATGTTTTCAAGTATGATAAATACTATTACTTATTAGTATTATAGACTCAATCAGGATGTGGACCCTTTTACACCAGAAGCAGGACAAACACAAAATAAGAGACAGCCCTGCCTCAAAGAGCTTACAGTTGACATTGGTATGTGGAATACAACTGGGGGAAGACAAGATAGACAATGTTATGAACATAGGACTGCATATGCCATTAATTAAGGGTCTGATCCAAAGCACACAGACTCCCATTGACTTCAGTCTTTCCACTTCAGTGGTATTTAGATCAGGCCCTAAGTGCACATTTTCAAGGCTTCACTGTTCCCCCCCGTCCCCCTCCACAGGGTAAGTGGCTGAAACATACTGATGCACTAAGAGGCCACCAGCTTAACCATTATCATGAGGCTGTTTATTATTCACCACTATCATTAGTGAAGGGGAGTGAACTGGGATGAGGTGAAGTGTTATCACATCTCAGCATGTTGTTTTTTCAGGCTCAGATCATTTCGTGGAGGGGAGTCTCTTCCCTTTGCCTTGTATACAGCGTAATCTCCCCCCAAGTCAGGATGCTTTCCCTGCGAATGATGTAGAAAGCATTTGCTGATGGGAAATCATGTAGAGTAAAGGGATGCAATCCCACCCAAGGGGCAAACTGTGGTAAATGGGCAGGTCACAAAGATGTAGAGAGACAGACCATCACTCTTCCTCCTTATAACACTCTTTGCTCTGCAAGAACAGCACACTTGCCTGAGAAAACCACCCATGGGCCTACTGCTCCCTCCATTATCCAGGTAGAAGTCTCATTAAAATCAAAAGATGCTTGTCTAATAGCTGTGACACTTCCTCTCCTGCTGAGGCTATCTGTGACCTTGGCTGTACCTCTCAGAAAATACCTATACTTCATGCTGACACCCCTACTATTTGGAATTAACCAGGGGTCACATTCTGTCCTCAGTTTCAGCCATGTGACACCACTGATTTTAATTGCTTTGCATAGGTATGAAACTTGAAAATTGCACAGAGTAGGCAGTCTCAGAGGGTGCATAATACTGAAAAATCAGGTCACGGGTATTTTCAAGAAAAACAATTCCTTAGAATCCAGTAGAGGAGTCAAAATATTGAGAGGGTATAAAATTTACACAGTACTGAAAGGAAACTAAACTCATCACTACAGGGAAATTATGTGGTGCATAAGGAAAATTCTTCTCAACATATATTTGTGTTAAAGTTTGAAAACCTGTGTTAGCACATCAGTAAGGCTGTGTGTTGTAATAGGAGTTCCTCTGCAGGGATTAAAGGAAGGTAAGATTCAGCCTGGGCCCAAGACTTTCTACCTAGTTTGGGGCCTGGCAGCTTTGCAGCTAAATCATGTACTCATAATTTTGGAATTTGCCAATCCCCTTCTCAGCCTGGTATTTAAAATGTTCTCCTTTCAGCAGGTACCTTTGTTCTCCCTGTCTGTCTGAATGTACTTGTTGTCTCTCATCATACAATTAAATTGAATACTTCTTTGTAGGCCTGGCCAACATGTAAAAAACAGGTTAATTTAGCTATGTTAGTCTGGGTTGTGGGGAGAAAAAAACAACCCACACTCCTGGCTGACCTAGTTATGCTGACCTCACCCCCCAATGTAGACGTAGCTTGTCAACGGGAGAATATTTGTGTTACCCAACCTACTGTCATAAGGGAGGGGTGGTATCCCCACAGCAAACACCTTCCATCAGTGTAGGCTCTGTCCACACAACAAAGTCATACCTGTATTATGATGGGGATGGGGCTGCTCAGTGTAGACATACCCTTCGGTCCTGTGTCTACAGGCAGCACTGGCACAGCTGTAACTCTGCTGTGCATCTGGTGACAGGAGAGAGCTCTCTACTTGGTATGACAAAACCACTTCTGTGAACAGCTGAAACTATGTCAGCAGGAGAAGCTCTGTGCTGGGCACATGAATGTTTATGCCAGGGTAACTTAACGTTGCTTGGGGGTGAAATATTGATAGCCTCGTAAGGTCTTTGGAGTTGTTCTGTGTATGAACAGCACCTAATGCAATGAAGTTTGAGTCCATGACTGACTGGGGCTCCTAGAAGATACTGTAATATATGTAAATAATGACACTTTAGTGCTATGAAGCCATTTCAGTTCAGTTCTTGCCGGGAGACGTTTTGCAACACTTTGAATGAATGGGGCTGCACACAGTTGACCATGACCCCTAAACCTCCTTTATCTTTGAGCCTGGAATGTATGTGCAGATGGCATTGGCATGTATCCACACAGGTGTGTAGGTTGCATAGATACATAAATGTAAGTGTGGTGCTGAGTTCTGGGAGCCATGAGCTACCGAGATCTAAATCTGGTTCCTACTAATTTGTTTTGTGACAATGGCCAACCATTTAATCTCTCCGGGCCAAGATCATAAGTGGGTGCAACTCCTAATTACTGTGGTGGGAGTTGTGTGTGTGAAGACTGGGCTATGTTTGGTTCTCTGACCCAGATTCCATCTGTGGGGAGCAATTATACTTTTTTAATGACCTCCTCACACAGGGTGTATTCTATTTGGCAAGGTCAAGCTATCTTTTAAGTCACACTAAGGCTCAGCCTACCCTTTGTAAAATGCTATTTGCATCCATAGCAATTGCAGTCAGGTAGTTAGAGACACATTGTGCCTCTTCGTGCCTGCAAATAAACTTTGGAAACAAATATTGCAAATGCAGTGGGATGGCAGATCAGCCCTTTTGAAAATCGTGCTCTGTGTATCCATCTGGGGATGATTCTCAAAGACACACTCAGCCTTTGGGCGGGAGGAGGATTTTCAAAAGCTCTGATTTGAGAATAGGGCAGGTCAACCTTTTTTTAATTGAAAACTGAGTTTTTGACAAAATACAAATTGTTCCTTAAAACATCTGTTTTCTTTGAATTGTCAATTTATTTTTATTATTTCATTTCATGGGAATGCCCACCTCCCACTTTTACATTTTTAAAAGTTTTAAGCAGCATTTTGGATTTTTTCTTAAAACTCTGTTTGCTGAAAACTGAACATTTTTAGCATTTTTGTATTTCTGACAAAATTCAAAATTTTGCCACTGAAAATGTGTACAAAAACTAATTTTAAAAACAAACCACTGTTTTCTGACCAAGTCAACATAGGAACACAAGATCATTCATTTTTATTGGGATCTGTTACTCTAACTCACTTAGGCTGTGTTCTCACACAGCCAGTTATTTCAATATGGTTGTTTCGCAACAACCGTATATCGAAATAACCCTTATTTCGAAAAAACTTATTTCGAATTAACAAAATGTTAATTCGAAATAAGGAAAAAACGGGAATCAAAATAGCAAGTTCACACTGTGAACTTGCTATTTCGGTACCTGGCCCAGGGGGCTGCAGCCCCCTGGGGGTGAGCGGCTGTGGCAGCTCACCCTGCAACACCAGAAAGGGGGCTGCAGCCCCGGAAAGGGGGGTGCAGCCCCCGGTGGGGGGGAGGCGAGCGGCTGCGGGGTGCTGGAGCCCGCCGCTGGAGCTGGGGTGCCGGGCTCAGCCGGCAGCCCAGGATGCCCCCCGACACCGCCAGCGGGTCGGGGGCGCCGAGCCCAGCCTGCAGCCCGGGCTGCACCCCCAACACCGCCAGCGGGTCGGGGGCGCCGGGCTCAGCCGGCAGCCCGGGCTGCTCCCCCGACACTGCCAACCTCTGTTGTTTCGAAATAAGGAGGCTGTGTGAACACAGCCTTAGATACTTTGGCGAATCCCTCTCTCATTTTCAAAGGGAGCTGGCTCTCTAACTGCTTTGTACCTTTGAAGATTCCCCCTTACAATCTATCTCATATGTTTTATTTTCAGACTAGATCAGTGGAAACTGACTTGAACTTTTAAATAATGAGATTAAATTCTTCACGGGCATTATACTGAAACATTACAAAAGTCCTGGGGTTTTTTTTTTGCCAGAGAAAGGACTTAAAGTTCTGAGAGTTCCTTAAAGATATGACTCACAGTACAGGCAAGCGTCTCCAATTAAGGACTTTTATTAGTCATGCCTGGCCTGTGGAGTGTTCAGATAATGCTGACTTAAGTTCAATTTCATGTTTTACCATGCATTGGGTTCATTGTAAAACCCGTGGAAATATTTCTGGGGGCTGCCTCTTCTTTTACAGTTGTTGTAAAGTCTGGGGCAGGAATTTGGCCACATCTATTCTTGGATCTTTCTCTTTCCTTCAAGTCTGTATAGTTCAAAACTATGCAGTACTGAAGACAATGAACCGGGGACTATTCTCAGTTACTAAGAAACGCTTATTTAAACATCTTTCTCTCTTTCTTTGGCAAATTTCTTTAGAGAGCAGATAACAGCAACAAAATAAAATCATATTATTGATGCGGCTTAGTATCCGAATACATTTAAAATGATGTGCTGGAATATATGACTTTTGAGGACTATGGGGTGTAAACAAAAATTTTCCTTATAGATGGATTTTAGCCTTAAAATATGTCATTGTTTAAAATAATGCATATCCAACGAGGTATTAAAATGAAATTCAAACATGGGGATCCTAGTGACAAACTGGATTCCTCTCTCCTGGAGTTCTGATGTTGTGTAGCTATTGTTACAATGCTGAGACTGCTCTAAAAGTCATCATGAGCTGCAGATGACTTACAATTTCTAGCGTATATTGTGACATTGTTACCTGCTGCTTCTGCCATATTTTCCTACAAATAACTCACGCTCTAAGCTTCTTTCATTATCATTAGCCTACAAGTCATGTTTGTTGACATGTTAAAGTTTTTCTTTGACTATAAATTAAATTAGGTATAATTTTTGAAAAGAAACAATGATAATTAAAGATAAACTTGGAACTCTGTCAGCTTTTCAGTACATTACACACACATTAGATTTTCATATTTCCCTTCCATTACTTATTAAGTACAGACACTAAAATTCAGTAGTGCAAGAGATGCATAAAAAGACAGCCCTGCCCCACAAGGCTTACAATTCAAATAACTAGCACAGAAAATCAGACACTTTTAGAGACACGTAGGAGAGAATTCACTCAGTATGTTTTCTCTAATGTTTGTTAGGCAATATCTCACGAAAATAAACTAGGAAGTTTGCAATCTGAATTTTTTTTTTGGCCCATTTGTGGGATACAGTAATGACACTTTTTTGCATCCAGTGCTCTGCTGTCTGACCTGCTATGTGGTGACTTGGCAACTGAAATTCCACTGTGTCAGTGGCACCTCAGTAGCTATTCTGAAGCAGTGACATTCTGATGGCAAATCCCATTCATCACAACAACTACTTTTGAAAGATAGAGACTAACATTAAAACAAAATATAAAGTAGTAGTAGTAATAACAATAAGCAATAATCCTCTCTAGAAGCAGTATCTCCCTTGTAACTGAAACATGATCACAGCAAAAAATCAAGGATTTGGGGGAGAAGTGAGGAAGAAAAATTGTGGGGAATTTGAGTAATTGAAAACTTTTCATATTGGCTTGGAGAGAAGCAGAAAAACATACCTTAACAGCAAATCCACTCCAACAGAGGTAAACGTTGGTAAAGAGCAATTTTTTTCAGTGACCAGGCAGGCTCTGACTGATGTATGAATGATTAAAACTTCTGATTTTCTCCTCTAGACAGAGTAAGCTCATCCCACTGTTCATGACATCAGACTCCTGGATTTTTCCCCCTCCTGAAATCTCCTCCAAAAACAAGTTTGGCAGCAGTTTTCAATGTGATATCACTGGTCTTTAATGAGGACTTGTGAATAATTACAAACCAAGTTAAAATCTCAGCCTGAAACGGCAGTACCAGGAAATCCTCCCCCCTTCCTCCCACCAGCTTCAAGGCCTCATGGAAAGAAAATAAATGCAAGGGAGCATAAAACATGGGATCAGGTCATACATACTGCTGTAACTCTATGACCTGATCCCATGTTTCACGCTCCCTTGGATTTATTTTCTTTCCATTCTGTAAGTTCCCTCATTTTCAAAGCATCTGATGAAGTGGGATTTTCTCCTAGGCTATGTCCACATGCAAAGGCTTATTTCGAAATAAGTCATTTTGAAATAAAAGCCTTATTTTGAAATAAGGGACACCCTGAAATTGAAATAGCATGCCCTGCATATGGACATGCTATTTCAATTCAGGAGAGGGGCAGCATGGGAGGTGTGGCAACATGGCTCCCTGGCAGGGCCATGTTGCCAACCAATCCCCTGCCTGGTGCTCACCTGGAAAGCCAGGCAGGGGAAAGCTGCCCCCAGGGCAGGGATCCTCCTGCCCTGCTGTCCCCTGCTGCTGTTGGGGCAGTGGGGGAGGCACTGTGGGGGGAGGGAGCGTGGGGCACCCTGGGCGGGCAGGCTATGCCGCCCAGGGCTCCCCTGAAGCCCGGTGGGGGGAAGCTACAGCACCCGGCTCTCCCCACCACCCCAGCTCCAGGCAGCTGCAAGCTGCAAGCCAAGCTGGCTGGGGCGCCTGCCACCCCCCCCAAGTGCCCAGCAAGAGGGAGCAGCGGGTTTCCCCTGCTGCTTCCCCTTGCCGGGGGTAAAGGGGCAGCAGGCGCCCCAGCCAGCTTCGCCCGCCACTTCCCTTTGCTGGGGGCAGGTGGGGGAAGTGGGCTGAGGCACTTGACCCTCCCCTGCCCCCAGCAAGGGGAAGCAGCAGGGAAGCCAGCTGGGGCACCCTCTGCCCCCCTGCACTTGCGCTCAACACCCTGGCCAGGGTGCTGATCCCTGGCCAGGGTGCTAGGGGAGGCCAAACATTATTTTGAAACAATAGTTGTTTCAAAATAACGTGTCTGAATGGCATTATTTTGAAACAACCAGTTTCGAAATAACCACCGTTTTCAAAGGAAAGTGGTTTAAGCCATTTCCAAATGGCGGCTCTTATTTCGAAACGACGGGCTCCGTCATTTTGAAATAAGAATACGTCATGTGGACTAAAACTTTTTTATTTTGAAATAACCACTGTTATTTTGACATAAAAAAGACGTGTGGACATACTACCAGGAAAGCTCACATGAAAAATAAAACTTAGTCTTTAAGTGCCACAGGACTCCTTGGTGTTTTTAATCTTTCCCACCTCTACTTATTTGTGGAATGACATTTCCCAAGCTCATGGGAGAGACATTGCATGCCAATATGAAAGGAGGCTCTGAAAATATAAAGCCCCAGTACAGTGAAGCTTTTTATTTTTCCTTTTGCCTCCTTCTCAGTTTTATCTCTTGAGTCAAATCCATGTCACATTTTTCTTTTTAACTTTGAAAGCTGTTGCCTGATTGGAGCTGGTAATTTTGGAATGAGCTTTTCATAAACATTTATAAAAGATCCAAACTCTAAAATATTTGATGGTACACATTCACATTCTCCATAACTCATTCTTTTCCAAGGGCCACGTCTGTATCTCTGCTATGTCCCAAAGTAATTTCCATTCAGGAAGATAGTGCTTTTTTTCTTTTCCTAATTATAAAATCATAATTTGATGGTCTTCTTAGAAACTCTGAGGATTCTTAAACTTTCCTCACTACATTTCCTAGTGATCAGTGTGACTTCCAAGTAACTAATGATCCCATTGACTCTTGGAACACCTAATTTGGTATTCTCTAAACCACTGTGTGTACTCACTAGGCCCTACCATGAAAAATGTTCTCTTAACTAACCTGCTGATATGATTGGAACTAATGAAGCTTTGTAAATGTCACCCCTGTTGCTAAATTAGCACAGAATTCTTTTGCTCTTTGAATTTGATACTGATTTGCCTCCAGTCGAGTGTTCATCCAGACTTTATAATCTCACAAATTCTGAAATGTCTGCCAGTTTTTGAAATGTTCAACATTTCTTGTACTTGCCAGGTGAAATTATTCCTTGCTTGTGCAGTTCTTCTGCCCACCCTTCTTTTGACCCATTCAGTAGTTTTGGCAACACAAAACCAGGTTTCACAGGTTATTAATTGTGGTAACAAGAGCAGGATTCACAGTCCATTTGTTGTGCACCACTATTAAACTGCTATTAGTATATAGGATGGGTGATG
This sequence comes from Podocnemis expansa, assembly GCA_007922195.1. Lineage (NCBI taxonomy): Eukaryota > Metazoa > Chordata > Testudines > Podocnemididae > Podocnemis > Podocnemis expansa. Next base: position 24,449,362 of record ML681997.1, read on the forward strand.
GAGAACATTCCTCCAAGTACTAAAGGGCTAAGCCAGTGGTATCAAACATCACTGCCCCCAGGTGCCAGTGGTGAGCAGGCATTCATGCAATCTACTCGTGAGAACGAAAGGAGTGCAAGCCTGAAAGCACTTCTGATTTAAAGAGTGAGAGCCTTTAAATTCTGCTTCGGTGTATGATCACTACTGGAGGAGATATGAAAGAGCCTTCTGCAAAGGCCTGCTTCTCTGCACATAGGATATGAGTGTGGGTATTCCTTGGGAGGGAAATGGGGCCTGTGAGATCCTCTCATCACAGATATGTTCTGAATAAAGGCCTTCCTCTGTCTCCTCTCCACTTTCAGTGTGTTGGAGAGGGTTATATACCTCTTCCTTTATTGGCGATGAGGGCATAATATCTTGGGTCTAAGTAGGTTTTGCTGTAAACACCAGAGAATATTTTGTATGTAAACAAGAGCATGACGTTGGCAGACCAGATGTCAGATCATTGCATGGCTCTTAGGTCTCAACTGAACACTGACAAATGCATAGCTGGAACCAGTGTGGCTCACATATATGTTTTGCATTGGAATTACACATGTGATTAGCTGCTATGAAATGCTTGTAAAGTGCCACATGCATTAATCTCATTTATAATATCTGCATCCCACATTACAAAGTAATATATTTAAGTGTTTGCTCTATAACTAGAAATCACCAGACAGAAGAGAAGTGTTGGCAAATATGATATACTAGTTTTAAAAAGAGATGTTGTTCTCTTCTGCCTAACAAAGAAGGTCCACCAATACCAGATGAACTTTTGTGGCCCATCAGAGTACAATAAATTTTGATGTTTGCTACTTTTCCCCCCACATGAATGAGATTTGTAAGTGAATTCCTCCTGATAGCTGAATTTTCAGCTCAAAGGAGAAGAGGGATGGAGTAAAACATCCTAACAAGGAGGAACTGTGTTTTTTATGCTGCTGAGACTCTAAGGGGCAAGGATCATTGAGCATTAAAGTAAAAGATTCCCAGTGCTTGGCCTGGATTAGCCCTAAAGGACATATAGCTTGCTTATCATAGAAACTGCTATTACTTTTTGAAATTTAGAATTGGAACTCATTTGTGCCTATATGCTTATCTGCTTTAACCTTGTAAATAGCCCTCTTATTTCCTTTTCCATGTTAATAAATCTCTAGATAGTTTATAATAGGATTGACTACAAATTTTGTCTTTGACATGAGAAAGAAGGTACAACTGAGCTAGGGTTAGGGACTAGTCCATTGGGACTGGGAATAACCTGAATATTAGTCCACTATTTGAATCTAAATGACTTCTTTGATTTGCTCTTACAGTCTGACCCAGCAGTTGGCAAACCCTGGCACCTGTGCCAAACCTGAGCAACACACGATGCTGTGCAGGCTTCTCTGCTCGCCCCGCTCCGCCAACACTCCGCGACTGGTCAGCATGAGCCATGTGCCATGGCTGCAGGCTGGCAGAAGCCAAGGCACACAGCTCCCTGCCCCCTCCTGGGCACAGCTGAAGGGGAGTGGGGCAGGTCTCCCCACCCCTCACTTCTGGCTCTGACTGTGGAGCCAGAAGCTGGAAGCCATCAGCCAGTGGGGGGTGAGAGGCGCCTCCGGCCAGACTCAGAAGCCACAGAGAGATAGGAGGTCCCAGTTGGGACCCGGAGGCTGCCTGCCGATGAGGGCGGGAGCCGGCCCTGCCCCCAAACTGGAGGCCTGGCCCCTCCTCCTTTTGGCCACACCCCCAGCACCCACTGAGGGTGTGGTGGGCAGGGCTGGCAAGGGGGTTGGCAAAAGTTGCCGACCGCTGATATCACCTGATCCTATCACTTACACTTCTCTACATTTATTTTGCTCCCATTCTGTAAGTTCCCCATCTTTAAGCATCTGATGACATGGGATTTTCTTCCAAGAAAGCTCATGTGATAAATACATTTGTTAGTCTTTAAAAGTACCACTGGACTCCCTGTTTGTTTTGCTGAATATTGCTGTGATCTTTGGAGGTAAGAGACCATTTGTCACAAAGATAAGCTTACCAGGATGGCAAGGCAGATTGGCGTACCCAAGGAACTGTCTCCAATTCCATGTTAAGGCTGTTATAGTGCCTAAGGAATTTACACTTGATACTTGGTTGGTGGAACTGAAATGTAAAACTTGCAGCCAATGTGGGGTTTATGCCCTGCTTCTTAACAGTTTACCCTGAGGTTGGTAATGATGCCCTTGAATTGCTAACAGAGAGTAGCAATGCATTTGTGCAAGAAAGTGTTTGATATCAGCCCCTAATGAAGGGTGTGGCTAACAGTACTGCAGAGCAGGGAGGTATGGTGCAGAACAGCCTTGTCCCCTAGGCTGGCCTTTGTATTGGTCTGTATGTTTCAACATATCTAAGGAGTGCAGACTGCAGCGGTATTTCCTGGATAAAGTTTACTGAAGGATACCTCTGACATTTGCTTATCCCTGTTGTTCAGGATAAGAACTGAGTGCTGGGCGTTTTTAAATCACAAAGGCCAATCTCCAGTTATACACCTGTCCCAAGATCAGCACTGGCCTCTGGGCCCCTTTGAGAGTCATGGGATGTTTTCCTGCAGAGGACACTTTCCTTATCTGCTTCCTGCTTTATATGGTATGGCCACATGAATGTTTCAAGGGCAGGAAATCTCTTTGAAGCATACAAAAGTAGCTTCTCACTCACACTGGCTCCTTTGGGAGACAGGTCTGTTCTGTCCCTGGTTCCTAGCAGTTCAGCATTGCAGGGAAGCCAAGAGAGCCTGTTACTTGTTCTGTTGGCAAGGCAGGGTAGAGAGAGCTTCCTGAATGGCACGAACAAGCTCAAACTGACATATTACTATGAAATGCTGCCAGAGCAGAGAGGCTGTTGTGACTCCATTTGGGATGTTGCAGACTTGGACTGTTTCCACAACTTCTTGTTCTAAAAGCTAATGCTTTTCTTCCAGCAGTGGCTATGATCCCAAGGGAATTGTATATTCACAGCAGGGCTCAAATCTTTGATGATTTTCCAGGCATGGTGAACCACATGCTCTAGCGGGAGAAAAATAGCTCCTGCAGACAATTTGCGTGGGATGTTCAGGGCACAGTGCCTCAGTAATCTGTTTACATTTCAGTTACAAATGGGCCCCGGAAACAGATCTGTACACAGTATACTTAGGGAAGTTCAGATTCCAATCCTGTTACAGGCTCGGTGACTATGGCTACATCCGCACTACACATTAATTTCAGCAATGTGCAAGGCATATGCAGCAACACACCACCGTGCAAAGTGGACTGCACCCACAGTACTGTGTGGAGTTATGTGCATCTGTGACAAGCTCTGCTACAGGGAAAGCAGCAACTGCTGGAGCCTTTCACTGTGGTGTAGAAAAAGCTCAACAGAGAAAAGTGTCCGATATGCTGGAGCCTTTTCCTGCAGCACAGAAAGTCTCCACCCACTGGGAGGCAGTAGGACACTACACTGCTAAAAATAACAGTGTAGCTGGGAAGGCAGGGGGTGGGGTGCATAGAGGAGCTGTGTAAGGTATTGTCAGTGGGTAGGGTTCCCTCACCCAAACCACTAGCAAGTTACCACCCAGTGCTTTATTTACAATGTGCTTTATAAATATTGGTTCCCTACAGTATAAAGCTTATCTGATCTCCTTATCTTTAGCTACTAGCAAAACACAGGGAGGGAGGAGAGCTCTCACCTCTCTGAGACCTGGAACTCCTCTGGTCTTTCTTTCCAGCTGTCTTCCTGCCTCTCTTTTAACTGTTTCAAGCTTATGAGCTGAATCATTTACCTAATTAATGAATCAATTAGTACTTAAATTCTAGAGGGGTAGCCCATAAACAACAGAAGTCCCGTGACACCTTAAAGACAAATAAATGTCTTTGTGCATAACCTTTCATGGGCTGCAACCCACTTTCGTCATATGTGGATTGCAGCCCATGAAAGCTTATGCCTGAAGAAATTTGTTCATCTTTAAGGTGCCACAGGACACTGAAGGACCAGACTGTTCTTTCACTAGGGAGGTGCCCCACCAAAAGCCACCTGACTACTAGGCAGCCCTGCTGGCAATTGTGCATCTGCCACAGTATGACAATCATTTTGTTAAGAAACATGCCACAACTCCAGTCAGGGTAAAGCATAATTCCATAGTGTCTGCGTTTATAGAACAGAAGTGTACATGAATTTTATCACACTGCTAGACTTCGTATTGTACAACCAATCAAAAAGAAAAGAGGAGAGAAAGGATGGAATAAAAGTCGCAGACAAAGTAAGAAGTGAACAAACAGCAATCCGTGGCCTTTTAAGCACTTTCTGTAAAACAAAAAGGAAATATTTATGTGGAGACCAAGATCTCAGAGTGGAATGTTTTATGCATCAGAGCTCCAGGAAGACTCCCCCATGACATAGCCTCAGACAAACTCATGTACAAAGCAAGCCCTATTTGGTACTTGTTATTAACTCCATTTGTATTAACAGTTAATACCTTTGTGGACAAGGAGTAATTTTAAAGAGGCCCCTTTTAGTTTGCTTTCTAGCGCATTAGAAAAAAGAGTTAAAAGTAGATGCAAGGACTACGTTTGGCCCTGAATTCCTTTACTTTATTTTCATGTTTATTTCAATCAACTTTTTAACATTGTTTTTCTTTCCCTTGTTGCAGTGGGACAGATCCACTCAACAAGAGAAGAAACTGGTTAAATAATGTAGTATCTAATGGAGGGCATGGCAATTAATTGTGCAGAAGATGCTATCAAATGCAAAAAGTAAACAAACAGCAAAAGTAGCCTTTTTTTTAGTTACAGTGACATTCAATGCAACTAATGCAACTTCGTAACAATAATTTTTATTTATGTAATTATTTCCCCACAGAAATCTATGGTATTTTCTTTAAAGATGATGGTATCGTTTTAAAGCGCAGAGTCAACTGCTAGTGCTCCTTATCTTGTAATTTTTTACTTGGGAGTAGTAGTACATTGTGTTGGGGTGCATAGTACAATGTAGCTGTACTTACAAACCCAGTTCTAGTTCACTAATTGCACCCCTGCAGAACTGAGAGGCATGATCACCAAATTGGCAGCCATGGTGTTAGAATGTGCTACAGACATATAGACTGATGGAAAAGTCAGTGAAATCAGTCTCAAATGGCCACTTAAGAGACTGTCAATTCTGTTTAAAAAACAAAGCTGACCTTTAGTTAAAGGTGGAGCAGAACTGCATACAATCACCCTGATCTTCTATTGTGGCCAAACAATACGCAGAGCAAGTTTCAGGAGGTGGAGGGTTGCAAGTGTAAATTCAATGCTTGTTTGTGCTCCTCAGGCCACTGCACACTGAGCTAGACTCCTGAAGTCTGCTTTATCTTTCACAGACTTCCTATAATGGCCACCAGAGTGCTGGATAGTCACAGGAGAGCACAGAACTGGCTTAAATACATTTCCTGAACTGCATCAAGCTCTCATCTGTCTCATTTCAGGGACTAGACTGTTATCTTCGGTGCTATCAGTCTGCAACTGTTCACCAGCATCCATTCTTAAAACCCATTAGAAGGTAAAGGTACATTAATGCAGTGGTTCGCACTCTTTTGCAGGTTGCAACATACTTGGTGTCGTGTTGTGACCCTACAGGACATACCAATCCACCCTCCCCAGGCTGAACCCAGCCATCTTTCCGGCTCTTCACGAGACACTCAACCACTGTGTGACAACAGTGTTGAAAGCCATTGCATTAATGTATACAGTCAGAAAACAACCAAAAATATCTATCTAAGAAGTGCTCGTGTTCTAGGAAGTTTCCACACACTGCAAAGTAGAGCTTGTGCTAGCAACTGCTTGGGAACGGTGTTGCTGTTTACTCTTTTTTAAATCTGGACACCAATAGAGATCTCAGTGCTATACTTCTGTATAAGAAACAGGGTCCCAGCAATAGAGTAAATGCCAAATTTATTTTATTCCATCTTATTATTTGAGCCTCTTGAAGAGCCCCTGGCTAGAGAGACAACACTTTTGTTCCAGGCAGCACCACATGAGGAGTCAGATTGAGCAAATGAAAATACAGCAGGACTTTAAAGCCATGTTCTTCTTGTATGATGAAAATAAGACACAAAATATTACAGTCCCTACCTTAAAGCTTGTAATCTAGTTTGAAGCTGGCAAAACAGTTCTGACACAAATAATTAGAGCTGGATAAGTCATTTATCTGATAAATTTCACCTTTCTACTGTTAGTGAGCAGTAATTCTAATGTAAATAGGCTAATGCTGCAAGGCATAATGGAAGAGGCACGCTTTAATGAATGATTTTTAAGAACAGGAGGTGGGTTGCCTTTTGTGCCCAGATGGTAGGGATATCCAGACAGAAGGGACTGCATGGAAGAAGGCCTGAGGATGAGAATGGGTGAAGGATATACAGGGAGTAGTGCAGCTGGAAGCTTTGAGGAAGTGTTGGAACAGGAAAAAATTAGACCACAGAAGTGAGGTTTATTTGCTTATTTCTCAAACTAACCACATGAATAGAGAAGGCTGTGGATTAAAGACAACTGTAAGATCAAGGTCAGGTTATTCTTGATTTCATTCAAACAGTGTATGGGTCAGGATAACATGATCCATATCTCATTTTGGATAAGCAGCAATACATGATTGCAATAAAAGTCAGAAAGTGGCTGTTCAACCTCCTTAATATCACTGGAGGCCACATTAGAAAGGTATAGTTGGGGCTGCCCTCTGCGGCCCCGCCTCTGCACCTTCTGACCCGTTGGGGTTGGGGCGAAGCCTGAGAGTGGCACCTCGGCGATCCACCCCAGCACGAGAAGGCGAACACACAGTCCGTGGTTCAGGGCCTTCAGCCCTGGCAAGGCTAAGGCAAACACACAATCAATAGTTTGGGGCCTTCAACCCCAACAAGGGGTAAGGCAAACACACAATCAAGAGTTCAGGCCTTCAACCCCTGCAGGGGTAAGGCAGATACCCAGTAGCCCGGATAGCAGCAGGGGAGGGAAGGGGAACGCAGGCCCGCCTGCTCCACTGCGTTCCAGCCCAGGGCCCTAGTAGTGGCAGGGACAAAGTGCCATTAAGTCAGCAGGGCTCCTGCCGAAACACACTGACTCACCAAACTGCCCCTGGGCTACTTCCTTCCCGCTTCTCCCCACAAGACCTGGGGTACGTAGCCCTCGCTGTCCTCCGGGTAGGTTCCCCAGGGCATTCCTGTCAAGTCCTCACTATCCTCGGGTGGCAATGCAGGCAATTCGGCCTCCTCAGGCCAGTAGGGGGAGTGCAGGCGCTCAGCTACCTGTCAGCCCATAGGTAACTGTTCCCCTCTACTACACACCCCTTCTCCCCAAGACCAGCTCTTGGTTTCCAGAGCTGAGTTCAGCTCCCTCCCCTATACGGGACAATGCATCCATGTTGGCATGTTGTTTTCCTGCACGGTGCTGTGCCGTATAATTGGTTGGAGGGCAAGATACCAGCGTAATAATCGGGGATTTGTGTCCTTCATTTGTTGGAGCCAACAGAGGGCTGCATGGTCCATAACAATAGTGACTGTGTTCCCTAATAGGTAGTATTGCAGGGCTTCCATGGCCCATTTGACCACTAACGCTTCTTCTTCAGTGGTGGCGTATTTTTGTTCCCTGGGTAATAGTTTACGACTGATGTAGAGAATGGGATGCTCTTCTCCATTCACTTCTTGGGCTAAGACCACCCCAAGGCCCACTGTCGAGGCATCTGTTTGCAGTATAAACGGGCGTTGAAAATCAGGGCTGTACAGTACAGGCTCAGAGTACAACGCCCTTTTTAGCGCCAGGAAGTCCCCTTCACAGGTGTCAGTCCAGTGTACTCGCAGCTGCTGTAACTTCTGAAGGAGGTCTGTCAAAGTGGCTGCCAGGGCTGCAAAGTTAGAGACGAATCTGCGGTAGTAGCCAGCGAGCCCCAGGAACTGTCACACCTGTCTTTTGGTTGCCGGTTGTGGGTATTCACGGACAGCTTGGACTTTGTCTACTGGAGGCCGCACTCGGCCCTGACCGATAGCGTAGCCGAGGTATGTTATCTCCTTCCAGCCCACTCAGCATTTCCTTGGATTTGCTGTTAATCCGGCTTCTCTAAGCATACGCAGGACGGCTGCTACTTGGGGGAGGTGCTCTTCCCAGTGTTGACTATGAATTACTACGTCGTCAAGATAAGCGGCTGTGTAAGCATGATGGGGCTGCAGGAGGTGATCCATCAGTTTCTGGAAGGTGGCAGGCGCCCCATGGAGACTGAAGGGCATTCGAACAAACTGGTACAGACCGTTGGGCGTGGCAAAGGCGATTTTCTCTCTGGCAGTGAGTTCCAGTGAAATTTGCCAATGGCCTTTTGATAAGTCCAGAGTTGTAAAGTAGCATGCTTCACCTGGGCGGTCTAGAAGTTCATCTATCCGAGGCATTGGGTAGCTGTCGAACTTAGAAATAGCGTTTACTCGGCAGAAATCGATACAAAACCGGGTGGAACCATCTGGTTTTGGGACGAGGACAATGGGACTGTGCCACTCGCTGGTTGAGGGTTCAGTTACCCCCAGGTTCAACATGTCCTTGACCTCTCAATCCACTATAGGCCGCAGACTGTGGGGAATTGGCTTGGTCCCCGTACGAACAATCGCTCCTGCCGGGGTCTGAATATTGTGCTGAGTCAGGTCAGTTTGCCCGGGCACTGCCGTAAATGTGGTAGCAAAGGTTTCCAGCAAACGTTGAGCCTGTTTCCACTGCTCAGTTGTAAGGTCTGGCCCGAGGTGTGGGCTCCCTTCGTCTTCGGGGCCTGGGACCTGGGGACCTAATTCAGGGTCTGGAGGATATTGTGCAATAAACAGGTGTTCCCGCTCCCTCCAGGGCTTTAGCAGGTTAACATGGTAGACTTGTTTCTTATGTCGGCGGTCAGGCTGTTGAATTTCATAGTTTACCAGTCTCACTTGCCGGATCACCTCATAGGGGCCCTGCCAATGGGCAAGCAGCTTGGACTCAGCAGAAGGCACCAACACTAAGACTTGGACTCTGGGTGCAAAGCTTTGAAGCTGGGTGTTCCGATTATAAGCCTGGCCTTGGGCCTGCTGGGCTTTTGAAGATTCTGGTGGGCCAACTGTCCGATATGCTGCAGTCTCTCTCTCAGTCCGGTCACATATTGCAGAAGACCTTGTGAGGGTGATGGAGTTTGTTCCCACATTTCTCAGACCACATCCAGGATTCCCCGGGGCTGCCTACCATAAAGGAGCTCAAATGGAGAAAAGTGGGTTGAAGATTGTGGGACTTCCTGTATGGCCATTAGAAAGGGAGGAATGAGTTGGTCCCACTGTCGTAGTTCTTCTGGGGAAAAATCTTCTCAGCATCCCCTTTAGCATCCGATTAAAACGCTCTTCTAAACTGTCTGTTTGAGGGTGGTAAACAGAGGTCCAAATCTTCTGGATTCCTAAGATGTCGCACACCTCCTGTAGGAGCCTCAACGTAAAATTGGTTTATTCTATGAGATTACTATGGTATCATGTTCCCAGCAGCATCAGGTATGTGCACAGATCTTTAGCATGTCTTGCATGGCTCACAGGGGAGGGAGACAGATCTCTCTTCCAGCAGCATGTAAACAGCCAAAGCTGCGAGCAAGCAAGTACCTAGAGGAGGTTGCAAAGACTGCAAATTGAGATCCTATGATCAGACTGGACAAAGAGATAACTTTTGCCCAGGAAGGGGAGGAATGCTGAGGGTGAACTAAAAACAAGGAGAGACATGTGGAACTAGAAGGAAGCTACTGGCTTTTTGCCAGAGAAACTCCATGTTGGAACATCTACAGGAAGGACTATTTTCTGCCTTTAAATAAGCAGAGGTGGCTGCAAGCTGTCACAGCCAGACCTCAGACCTAGGGGTAAGAAAGTTGAGAACAAACTGATGTGTGATCCTAAATAGTATTATAGGGTAGTATGGGTGTTTTATCTTTAATTTTCTTGTGGTAACTCCTAACCCAATTATTAAATGATTGTGCATTGATTTGCTATATACTCACTTAAAATTATACCCTGTTCAGTACATTAGTATTTGTTTTATCTATAGCTGGGTGGATTTTAGAGGGTATGAATGAGGGAGGCTGGGTTCAATCCATTTCAGTGTTAAATGGATAGACATGAGATTATAGTGATTGGCAGTAGGTCCCAATCCCTGTAAAGTAGTAGTTCCCACTGTAATATCTGGTGCTGGGGTGCTTACTATGGGACTGTCACCTGAACGGCCAGAGGGTGTACACTTGCTGTCTGGGACTAAGCACACACAAGAGGCTGGTGTGGACTAATTCAAGAGTGAGTGGTCTCCTGGCAAAGCTGGGTGAATCAGGGTCCAAGAGTGGAGACTGGGGACAGTGGGTCACAGTGGCACACTTGACCAGATTTGGGGAGCAGCCTGTCACAGTTTTGTGAGACTAAGGTTTGGGCTCTGTGAAAATCTTGTAAACTGTAGCATGTATGAATCTCAATTGTAATGTTTGTATTCCATGCTATAAGAAAATAGGTAAGTTTTGCTTTATAATTTTGAAAATGTTTGCCCTGAACTTATGAATCCATGCATGGGAATCATCCCCTTATCCATACAGAAGGACTATCAAAATCACATGGCCCATCATCAAAGAACAGCACACTACGAAGGGTTGGTTAATGGCCCTATGACAGCTTGGAAATGCTACACACAAGGAAGCTCATCCTGTGCAGTTGGAAGCTGAATGAAAGAAACAAAGCCACAGGCAGTTTTTTTATTTTTGTTTTTTTGGCTGTCTGAACTTTAACAGAGATAGATACCAAACTGAAGTCAGAGATTGCCTGGGGCTGTCCCTTTGGACTCGTGCTGAAAGACACTTTGAATTGACAGATTGACTTTGAATTGCTTTGTCATTCTTAAGATTTAGATACATATACATTTGTGTGTATATGTTTGCTTGCCTTAACTGGTAAATAACTCTCATTTCTTTTTCCTAGTTAATAAACCTTTAGATTAGTAGTTCCCAACCAGTGGTCCAGGGATGCCCAGGGGTCCGTGGACATGTTGCAGGGGGTCTGCAGAGCCTCTCCCTACCCAGGGCCGGAATCCAGCTACAGTCCTGATGCTCCCCGCCAGGGCTGCCTTTCCCCTCCTGTGGCTGGATCCTGGCAAGGGGATGGGGCCGCAGCAGCTCCCCAGCAGGGGCAAGAGCAGGGGACCATAGCTGCTGCAGCTCAGTTTCCCAGCGGTGCAGGCAATGGTGGTGGCAGCACTGCTCACCAGCTGTCCCATTGGTGTGGGCCTGAGTCTGCCTGTGCGGGCCAGATTATATAATCAGCCAGAGGGGGGATGCAAAGATTTTTTTTTTTTTTTGGTTAAAAAGGGGTCCCCAGCCTGAAAGAGGTTGTGAACCACTGCTTTAGATAGTTTATTGCAGGAGTGACTACAGGCATTGTCTTTGGTATAAGATCTGGGATAGATGACTGATCTCTTGGGACTAGAAGTAACCTGAATGTGATGTAATTTTGGTGTAGGCAACCATTTACCAGTTTGTCCAGGTGGCAAGAATGACTGGAGAATCTCAGGGGACTGTCTGTTACTAGATGGTAAGACCATTACAGTGACCCATGAGTTCCCATTTCTTACTGGTTTGGTGAAATCTAATTATAGACCACACCACCAGTTTGGGGTGCCTGACCTATTTTTGACAGCCAGCCTGGAGGTGGGCACTCACGGTAATGATCCAGTGCAATCAGTTAATAACTCATTTAGATGAATTGGGCAATTCATACTTTTCTTAGACCTAGTCTAACTTGAGCCAGCATATTGTACAGATAGAGATTGTCAAGATGCAGGAAAACATGCAAGATTCCCTTTTCCATTTGGCTATGCCCCCGACAGCAGTAATCACTAAGGGAGAAGGCATAGACCAGAGAATCTTTCTTGGCTGGATGCACTGGTGCTACTTTCTACCAGTGAAGCAATGCTAAAGGAGCCAGAGTGCCATCCAGAACTGGGGTCCCTTTTTTTAAGATCGCTAAAAGCCAACTTGGCAGGGACACTGAATTCAAATGAGACACTAGAAATCCATCTTTGAAATATTTGTACTTGGATTAAAATTAAAACTCTTATTTATAATCCAATCTACTGGAACAATCAAGTGAAAAATTAATGTGGTCATTAAACTGAGTAAAATTGCTTTTATTTTTTAAAAATGGATGGTAGTTTTCAAGCACTTTTAACTCCAAATAGTTTTCTGCTCTTTTCTATCTTTATGATTTCAGTGAAATTAAATGATTCAATATGCTGGTAATCTTGTGCTGTGGGAAGTTGGAGGCAGCATAAAAAGCTAAGGATGATTGCCTTTCTACTGCTAAAGTTAAGATATAAAAATACTTTTGCTAACAGTATATGGTTCAGGGAGGGAAAGCTTTTCAGAAGTAAGTGGTTTTATTTCTTCATGTTTTTCCTTTATTGAGTCTCGCTGGGGAAAAAGAAAAGCTTCTTTGGTTGAATTAATGTCTTTCTTGTTTGACTTTTTATGCAGGTCAAAAGTTGACACCCTCTATCTAGGCCCTTTAATATATAATCCATACAAGCAACATGTGTACTGGGTTACAGTACAAAGCCACTGCTGCTGCTTTGCAACATTTGTATAGCTTCTGTTTTCTGCTTCCTGTTTTTGCTGAGATACAAGGAACTTCTTACTATCAAGGGCCAAGTCGACAACCTGACAGATAACTAAGTGCCATAGCTCATAGTTACAATGTCTTTGCATTACTGAAATCTATAAGGCCCCCAAACAAGGTCATGGTCCTTGGGATGTTAGATGTTGAATAGACATGAAATGGAAGGTCATTGCTGCTCCAAAGACTTTATGGTATAAATAGACGAAGGATGTTGTATTACTATCCTTACTTTACCAGTGAGGAGTGGAGAGAGTAAGTGACTTACCCAGCCTCACACAGGGTATCTGATGAGCAACTGGAAATTGAATTTCACTGTCCTATGTTGTAAATTGATATTTTAACCCTAAGATCATCTTTCTTCTTTCTGATTTTGAATATATTACCTTGCATAAAGGTTCATGTCTACATTGCTTGCTCCAATGCTCCTTGTGACTGACTGCTCCCCAGATTCAGTCTGGTGTGCTGCTGTGACTTCCCAGTCCCCACTCCTGAACCTTGATTCAGCCTGCTTTGCAAAGTTACCACTCCTAAGTCAGTCCACCCCAGCCTCTTGTGTGCAATCAGTCCCAGGAAGTGGGTGTATGCCCCCTGGCTACTTGAGGGGCAGTCCCCCAGAAAGCACCCCCAGCCCCAATTACTACACCAGGAGCCACTGTCTACAGAGATTGGTAGCTACTACCAATCACCACACACTCAAGTCTATCCATTTAACAAAGAAATTGATTGTGCCCAGTCTCCTTCATTCACACCTTCTAAACATCACACAGCTTTAGAGAAAACAACTACAAGTTTATTCATAAGATTATAATTCTAAGTGGGAATATGGCCAATCATGGCAGAATCACAATATAAATGAGTCAGGAGAGACCCCAAGAAAATAAAAGGTAAAATACGTATGCTAACCTAATGTTTCTACTTAAACTAACCTCATAGTTCAAACAGGTTTATGCTCAAGGTGTTTGACTGATAGATGTTTGCACAGCCAGTCTCTGCCTGAGGCCAGGCAGGGCCCAGATCTTATCTGAAGTTGTTTCAAGATGGAGAGTCCCAGCTCAAAAGCCACTGAATCTTCCAGGTGTCTGTGTTTCTCTCCCTGCTCGACCTCCCCTTTCTGGGCCAAGGTGATCATTTTGGCTATGTCCACACATACATCATTATTTTGAAATAAGTTATTTAGAAATGAGTTATTTTGAAATAAAGTCCTTATTTTGAAATAAATTAATTCAAATTAAGGGAAAGCCTGCTGTTGAAACAGCTGTTATTTTGAAATGATTATTTCAAAATAAGGCCGTTTGGACATGTTGTTTCAAAACAGTTGTTTCAAAACAATGGTGTTGTTTCAAAACAACATGTCCAAACAGCTTTATTTCAAAATAACCATTTTGAAATAACAGCTGTTTCGAAATGAGTGGGGTTTAAGTTGTTTTGAAATGATGGTTCTTATTTCGAAATGACAGAGCCTGTTATTTCAAAATAAGAAAATATTGTGTGGACATTCAGTTTTTTATTTTGAAACAACCAGTGTTGTTTCGAAATAAAAGACTCATGTGGACATACCCTTTGTCTCTTCTCAGACACCTCCATTAGCATACCTTTGGGTATGTCCACATGTCTCTCTTATTTTGAAATAACACTGGTTATTTTGAAATAAAAGCGATTAGGTCCACAAGATGTATTCTTATTTTGAAATGACAGGCTCTGTCATTTTGAATTAAGAGCCGTCATTTCAAAATAGCTTAAACCTCCTTTAAAGCAAAATGGCTGTTATTTCGAAATTGTTATTTCGAAATAACGCCGTTCGGACTTGTTATTTCAAAATAACTATTATTTCAAAATAACACTTTTGCCCTTCTCCTTCCCAGGGTGCCTTCCTTTAGCCTATAGTAATACTGTCTTTAGTGCAGATATGTGGGTGAAGTTGGCAGTGTGGGTTGTTGCAGGGATATGTGCTTGCTTTAATGGTTCTGTTGTTAGGTCTGTAGTTGCTGGTAAGTATCTGGCTGTAGGTAAGTGAGGAGAGGTCTGTAGCCCAAGGCTTGAAAGAGTGAGGGATCGTCTTGTAGAATAGCTATAGATCCCTGAGGATGTGTTGTAGAGGTCTGACTTGGGGTTTGTAGGTAATGACTAAAGGCATTCTGTGGTTTTCTGTCTTGGGCTTCTCCTGTAATAGTTGACTTTGGGGTACCTGTCTAGCTCTGTCAATCTGTTTCTTCACTTCTGCAGGTGGGTACTGTAGTTTTAAGAATGCTTGATATAGATCATGAAGGTGTCTGTCTCTATCTGAGGGATCAGAGCTAATGCAGTTATATCTTAGGGCTTGGCTGTAGACAATAGATCATATGGTGAGTTTAGGATGAAAGCTTGAGGAATGTAGGTAACTATACCGATCAGTAGGCTTTCGGTATAGGGTGGTGCTTAGGTGTCCATCCCTAATTTGTACTGTAGTGTCCAGAAAGTAGACTTCCTGTGTGGAGGCTTCCAGGCTAAGTTTAGTAGTGGAGTGGAAATTGTTGAAATCTCTGTGGAAATCTTCAAGGAAGCCTGTACCATGGGTCCAGATGATGGAGATTTCATCAGTGTAGCATAAGTAGAGGAGAGGTGCTTTGAGATGAGACTTGAGCAAATGGTGCTCTAAATTGGTCATAAAAATGTTGGCATATTATGGGGCCTTGCGGGTACCCATAGCAGTGCTACTGACTTGAAGGTATAAATTATCCTCAAATTTGAAATGGTTGTGGGTGAGTACAAAGTCACAAAGTTCAGCCATGAGGTGTACTGTGGCATCATTTGGAATGGTTCTTCTAATAGCTTATAATCCATCTGTATGTGGGATGTTGGTGTAAAGAGCTTTTACATCCACAGTGGTCAGGACGGTGTTTTCTGGAAGCTCACCAATGGATTTGATTCTTCTCAGGAAGTCCATAGTGTCTTGGAGATGGCTAGGAGAGTTGATAGCATAGCATCTGAGGAGGGAGTCTACATCTGAGGGAGTGCCAGCACCTGAGATGATAGAGTGTCTTTAGTTTCCTTTTTCATGGATTTTAGGTAGTAGGTAGAATATCCCTGGTCAGGGTTCTGGTAGTGTGTCTGTTGTTATTTGTTCCTGTGCTGCCTTTGGGAATTTCTTGAGTAGGTGGTATAAGTCCTTTTGGTATTCCTCAGTGGGGTCAGAGGAAAGTGGTTTATAGAATGTTGTGTCGGAGAGTTGTTTATAGGCCTCCTGATCATAATCCGATTTATTCATGGTGATGACGGCACCTCCTTTGTCAGCCTGCTTAATAATAATGTCAGAGTTGTTTCTGAGGCTGTGGATGGCATTGCATTCTGCAAGGCTGAGGTTATAGTGTAAGGGATGTTGCTTGTCCACAATTTCAGCCTTTGCATGGTGGCGAAAACAATTCATGTGGAAGTCTAGTCTGTTGTTCTGACTGTCAGGAGGGATCCATGAAGAATATTTCTTCTCATAGTGTTGGGAGGAAGGTGTCTTTAGATCATTGCATAGATCATTGGTTTTGTGGAAATATTCCCCCTTCTTCAAAGCATTGGATGAAGTGGGATTTTCTCCCACAAAAGCTCATACAATAAATATGTTTGTTAGTTTAAGTGCCACAGGACTCCTTGTTTGTTTGTTTTACTGAAGTAGACTATCATGGCTGCTGCTCTGAAACTTATCAGGGTATGAGTGACTTCCTACACATGTTTAAAAGATAGTCCTTTTTTGGGATTCAGTACTCAAAAGGGTTGTCCACAAGAAGTAGACTACAGAACCATGTGCTGCCTTCCTGGAATCAAGATTGTAAAGCGTCACGTGCCATTGGTTCCTTGTGGCCCACAGATTCTGTTCCCCCACTGTCCATCACACCACAAAGGATGCAACAACTCTGGTGTTGCTCTCACCCATGCTCTTTATTTACAGTGCTTTCAGACAGCCCATCTTTCCAGCAGCTTTGCAACCAGTGGTTAAAATATAATTTGATGGGCCCCAGAATCCTCTTAATCTCCAGGCCCTCCTCCCATGTTGTCTGGGCCCCCTTCATGCGTGTATGGGCCCCAGCCCAGGTAGACATTTTTGAGTCCCACCAGCTCTTTCCTCACAAATGAAGCACAACAAATCCACAACATCACCCCAACCTTGACAACTAGTGATCACATCAGATCCCTTTCCCCATGTCCTCATCAGCCACCATCCCCATTCCCTAAACTCCCCACCCCCAGCTCCATCTTCACTCCACCCCTTCAGCCCCTGTACACCCTCCACACCTTCCCAGTCCCCTGTCCCTAGCCCCCACTCCAGCCCCTCAACCTCTCCATCCCTCCCCAGCCCCCCACCCAGTCCCCACTCCAGCCCTTCACAGTCCCCTCCCCCATTACCCAGTCCCCCCCAGCCCCTACCCAGTCTCCTTGTCCCCAAAAACTCCTGTGGCACTTTTAAAGACTAACAAATTTATTTATCACATGAGCTTTTATGGGGGAAAATCCCACTTCATCAGATGCTTTGAAGATGGGGGAGCTTACAGAATGAGAGGAAAATAAATGCAGGGAAGTGTAAGTCATAGGATCAGGTCACACTGTAACAGAAAATCAAAGCATCTGATGAAGCGGGATTTTCTCCCATGAAAGCTCATGCAATAAATAAATTTGTTAGTCTTAAAAGTGCCCCAAGACTCCTTGTTTCCCCTGGCTGGCTTCCCTGAGTCCCCTGGCTGGCCAGCTTCCCCAAGCTCCCTGGGGCAAGGTGGGGAGTCTATGAGGCAGGGCATTGGGAGGGGACTGGTGGGGTGGCCTTTGGGGTGAAGTGGGTGCCTATGGGTTAGGTGGGGTGGCTCCTGGGGCAAGGTGGAGAGGTCTATGGGGGAATAGTGGGGGAGCTGGTGAGGGGTTTATGAGGCAGAGCAGTGGGGGTGCTGAATGGGTGGCCCTGGGGTGAGGTGGGGGTCTGTGAGGCAAGGCAAGATGGGACAGTAGGGGATGGCTACCGGGGGTCTATGGGGCAGAGTGAGGGGGTGCTGAAGGGGGGCTGGTGGGACAGTGTATGGGGCAGCACAGTAGGGATCTATGGGGTGTGGGGGGGCTAATGGGATCCATGGGGCAGAGGGGCCTGGTGGGATCCATAGGGTGGGGGGATCCATGGGGTTGGGAGGGGAGCAGGGAGCTGCTGGGATCCATGGGTTGTGGGAGCTGGTGGGATTCATGGGGCAGTAAGAGGAGCAGGGGAATCTATGGGGTGGGATGGGGGGTGCTGGCTCCCAGCGCAGGGTGCTCAGCTAGTGAGTCCAGGCAGCAGGCAGCAATGCAGGGACCCCCCGCCAGCCCTGCTCTTACCCTGCGGCCGCTGTTGGGACGTGGAGGCCGCTGGTGCAGGGCTGGTCCACTCCTGGAGAAGCAGCATGGCCATGTTGCCCCTGCCCCCTCCCACCCCTAGGGTGGAACAGCTGTCCCAGGGGAGGGGTGGAAGAGTGGAGCCTGGACTCTGGGCCTGCTCACCCCATCCCTAGGGTGGGGAAAAGTTGGGCCAGGGGTGGAATGGGGGAGACGGGGGGTTGGGGGGAATGAGAGGAGATTATGTGCCAAAGAACCTATCCCATCAGCTTGATTTCTGGAAGATGGAAATAAGGCTATGTCTACATTAGCACTTTTGTCTGTAAAACTTTTGTTGGCCAGCAGTGTGAAAAACATACCCTGACTGACAGCGGTTATATTGACCAGAGCACTGGTGTGTATAGTGCTATGTTGGCAGGAGGTGGTCTCCCACTGATATAGCTACCACGGCTCTTTGGGGGTTGGTTTAATTATATGAGTGGGAGAGTTCTTTCCCATCAGCATAGAGAAGCTACATGAGACACCTTATAGCAGTGTAGCTGAAGTGGTACAGTTATGCCACTGTAAGGTCTCTAGTGTAGACACAGCCTAAGAATAGCTGACAAAAGAACTTTTCACCTCTTTTGCTTTTTCTCTTACAGGATTGGAGCTACAAAGCAAAAACAGAGATCTCCTGGGTCAGTCTGGTTTCCCCAGAAGACATTCAGAGCTGACAGTTTACTATAGCTCTGTCACCCTTTGGAAACAAGATAGCAACTCTTTTGTGTCTGCTTTAATCCTGTAATTAAGCCTGGTCTACAATACAAAGTTAGGCTGAGGCAAGGCAGTTTACATCGACCTATCTCTTAAAGGTCTTCCACCAATGTAACTTGCCCACTACACTGACTTAACTCCACCTCTACAAGAGGTATAGTGCTTAGATTGATATAGTTACGTCGATGTGCTTTCAGCATAGGTATTGCATTGCTTACATTGACTCTTGCTTCCTCTCAGAATCCATCCCACAATGCCCAAACTGACAGTTCAATCAATTCGACCCTTCCATCAACCTCACTGAGGCCCCAACTAGCCTTCCCAGGACCCTTGCTAGACCTCTGACCCCACCACTGGGCCCTCAGTTCCCTGCCTGGCCTTCCTGGTGCCTACTGGGGCTTCCACCTGACCCTCCTGCTAGTCCCCCCACTGGCCTCCCTGGGGACCTTGCTGTCCTCTGGCCCCACCTCCAGCCCTGCCACACGCCTACTGCCCCCTTCTCTACCTGCAGATTTAGAACAGCCATGGCACAGAGCCCTTCCCCTCAGGAGGCCCTGTGCAAATGCCTACCCAGCCCACCTCCTAAGCCCATCTATGATACCTGGCTTGCCTGGGCAGAAAGAAAGACTTGAATGCCCAAAGGGACTGTCTGAGACTCCACGGTAAGGCAGTGATAGTGATTTAGGAGTTCACAGTTGCTAATGAGTTGGTGAAATTGAGTTATAGAACATACAACCAGTTTGGGGTCTCTGCCCTGCTTCTTTACAGTCTGCCTTGAGGTTGGCATTCATGGTGCCACTCCAGGTGCAGGGCTGATGAGGGTCAGCGATGGGGATAAAATGAGGTCAGAATAGGGTATGGACAAGACTGGAACAGGAGCAGAAAGAGGAGCAGTGACAGGATACAGACAAGAAGTCTAGGGAGGCTGAGGCAGCAGGAGGGCTCTAGTTGTGACAGTGAAATATTTGTGCCGCAGGTCATCTGACTTGTGCCCTGCCTGGTGATAGGCTGCTGCATCATGCCCAAGAAATGAGTCACAGCAGGACGAGTGAGCCACTGCAACTGAATGAGCATCCCTGGTCCAGCCGTGGAATTACCTCACAGATAATGATATTGATGTAATAGACATATATCTGTAAGGTATTTGACTTTGTTTTAACATTCTGATTAAAAAACTTGAAAGATATAAAATTAATAGGGCACACATTAAATGGATTAAAAGCTGGCTAAATTATAGATCTAAAAATGTAGTTCTAACTGAAGAGCATGTTTGTAGTGAGTTTGTAGTTTGTTGTAGTGAGGTACTACAGTGATTGATTCTTATCCCTACAGTATTCAACACTTCAGGTAGTGATGTGGAAGAAATCAGAAACTCATCACTGATAAAGTTTCTGGACTTTATGCAAAAAAATTAGGGAAGTAATAAACAATGGGGGGGGGATAAATCACAGATAAAAAGCAAAATGGATTGCTTAGTAAGGTAGGAACAAGAAAACGATAGCCTTTTTAACATAGCTAAATGGGACTGTAGAGGTAAGCATAGTCTAGGTGTCAGGCAAGATCTGAGTATCTGAGGGCACTTCCACTGCTCAGTCAACTGAAAGGGGGTACCTTATTTGCATGGACTTTGTATTTGCATGAGTGCAATTAAGTACTTAGCATAATTCCACTGTATATGGCTGTACCCACCCAGACACTTGCCATGATGGGAAATTGTTAATATGGCTGGTTTGGGGTTACAAATCCTTTTTGTTTAACTCATGGGTCTTAAACCGGTAGCCCCTAAAGCTATTTCCCGTGGCCCGCAATGACACTATCATTACTGATATTTGCAATATTCTTGTAGGAAAAGATTTCAGTGGTACGGCCCTCGGGCTAATGTACTGGTCATCATGTGGCCCTCATGGTGATATGTTTGAGACTCCGTGTTTAACTGCAGGGGCAATGAAATGTTGTCCTTGGATTGCATGTTTTTCTTTGATTGTATGAACTGTATTCAGCCTGTTCTGATGAAAAAGTCACTCTCATCTAAATAGAACTCAGAAAGTGGCAGAGCAATGCTCAGCATTACAAGCCAAGAGGAGTGGTAAGGGATTCGTTGTTCAAGGTGGCAGCAGCTCTGAAAAAGAGTTAAGCCTCAGGTAATGCTTAATCATCCTTCTATTGTTAACAGTTAGAGTTAATGATTCCTTTTAGAGTCTTCTATCTGAAGCAGGAGCATTGCTTCTGTGTCAGCAGAAGGTTTTCCCATGAGCTGAAATCACTAGAGAAACTGAAAACTCTTGACTGACAAACAGCAGAGAGGAGCCACAGGCAATTGGTGCCTGCAGATGGTGGGAGCTGGCAGCAGTTGGCATCTTCAGATAGGGATTTGCCAAGGCCCCAGGTGAAGGGAGGCACCAGCAGAGTGGGCGTGATCAAGCCTGTGTTGCCAAGAGCCCACAGGAGTGAACTGGCTCAGTCCCTTCTCCCGCACCCCCAAGAGGTGGAGCCTGAAATTATAATAGTCAGTACAGGGGAAAGAGAGAAGTGAAGGACATGCCCCATGGGCTCTGGGTGGGTGAGTTCTGCTTTATTGTGTTTATGAATTCTGCATTGCACTGTTTTCCTAAACCAGTGCTATTTTGATATTTCCCTCTTTTTATTAAAAGGTTTATGTTCCACACTCAGACTCTGTGCTTGTTGGGAGGGGTATTGCCTTTTAAGGTACCCAGGGGATCATGCATGATTTCCCAGGATACCAGGTGGAGGATTGAGACAGTTTGATATTGTATCAACAGGCACACCAACATATAGAAGCCAGCCCTTGCTGCTGCCAGCTCTGCTTGACAGAAGAGTTACATAAGGAATGTAGGCCATACTTACAGAATGGGGAATGCTATCCTGGGAAACAGTGACTCTGGAAAAAATTGGGGAGTCATGGCAGATAGCTATCTGAACATGAGCTCTCAGTGCAATGCTGTGGCCAAAAAGGCAAACTCCGTCTTTGGATGCATCAACAGGAGAATCTTAAGTAGGAGTAGAGAGGTGATTCTGTTCTGTATTTGGCACTGGTGTCGCTGCTGCTAGAATATTGTGGACAGGTCTACACCATGGCAAGATTTTGGCAGTAGTCAAAGGGAGATACACAAAGTACTTAAATACCATGCATATCTCCTTCGACTGCCTACTTAACTGCTGTGTCTTCAGTGTACTGAGTCGAAGGGACATGATGTCCCTTTGTCTCAGCACTACTCCTTTTGCTGGTCTGGTCTGCAGTGATGGACTTTCTGATTGGCTGAATGGGTCTTTACAGATCTGATCAGTTGATTGGGAAGACTGATCTAATGGTGGTGAATTTGTTGCCATCAGTGAAGACTAATCCTGTGCCTCGTTTTGCTGTTCACAATTCAAGAAGGATGATGATAAATCGGAGAGGGTTCCAAGAAGAGTCTCAATTATGATTAAAGAATTAGAACATGCCTTATAGCAGGGGTCTCAAACTCAGATCACCACCAGGGCTGCCCCACTGAAACCTTGTCACACAACAATATTGCAAATATCAATAATGATAGAGTCATTGTAGACTGCAGAAATAACTTCAGTGGCAGCATGTGGACCATGGGCTGTGATTTTGAGATCCCTGCCTTATAAACTGAGCCCCTTGAGTCTGTTTAGTTTAACAAAGAGATGATTAAGGGATGTCATGATTACAGTCTTTAAGTATCTACATTTGGAACCAATATTTAATAACAGGCTCTTCAGTCTAGCAGAGAAGGATATAATGGTTACCTGATCTAATGGTTCAACATAGAAACTGGACAAATCGAGACTAGAAGCGAGTTACACATTTCTAACTAAGAGCAATTAACCATTGAAACAATTTACCAAAGTTGTGGTGGATCACTGATTTTTTAAATCAAGATTGAATGATCGAAAGATCTGCTCTAGGAATGATTGTGGGGAAGTTCTCTGGCCTGTGTTATACAGGAGGCCAGACTAGATGATCACAGTGGCCCTTTATGGCTTTAGAGTCTGTGAATTTATTAAAAGAATCCAATCATATTAGCATAAGCCTTTACATTTTTAAGGCCCTATAAAATACCAGTGTCTAGAATCTCCTCCAGCCTTCACTAGTGTATCCCAAAAGGGGAGATTTGTTTGTGGATTCACCAGACACAGACAAAGACCACTTAAAAGAAGGCTGATATTTATTAAATGCCAGGGCAGTATACTGAATAAGTCACCCTAAGCAAAGCAAAGCAAAATATAAAGTGGCAAGAGCTTACATCCCTTCAGCAGTCAGGGCCTCCTTATACGGCTGTGGACGACCCCAAGGAGATTTCTGAGGCACCTTTCTCATCAGGCCCATTTGGCAAGGTCCAGCAATCATAGGGGCTGTGCTAACATATAGCACAATTCAGGGGGAGCGGGGGGATCAGGCCTGCCCTCCCTGAACAGGCATGGACCAGCCAAGCTGGCCCTGAAGGGCACAAAAATGCAAAAGCACAAAATAACATACAATAAGCAAAAACAGGCCTAAACACCTGTTAAAGCAAAAACATAGGCAGACCCTGGTACGATCTTTCTGGGCAGACAGCCCAGAAAACAGTTCATGGAAAGGTTGTTTCCATGGGAAAGGCTGCAAGCATCACTACACTGTCCATTACAAACATCTTCCGCAAAGTTCCTTATAACACTCCACCCCTTGATGCTCACTGCCTGCCCAAATGGGCGACAAAAGCCTAATTTAGGGCCTTTACCTGCTTTTACAATTTGCATACCTTGCAGAGCATTTTTACAATTAAACAAATAGCTGCAGGATGTGCAGGTGCAACTGCCACAGCATTTGGTGGTATTGGCCTTAAAAAACCCAAAACCATTAAAAAAGCCCACACACGTTCCCTTTAAAGCACAAAAAGGGAGGCCAGGAATATTGCCAATTGTTCCATAGGACTTTGGTGGCAAGGGCTAGGCACACCAGTCCGTTACCCCATCTAGCACTATGATTTTATTGAGGAGCTGTTTGTGCTGTGCACATGTAACCTGCTAGGGTGGGCTCAAAGTCATTTATCTGCCCCTCTCCAGTGCCTCACAGAAAGCAGAGACCTGCAAAAAGCAGCTGGATAGCCTGGATTTAGTCTGAAAAGGGGCTCACAGTGAAGACTGTTCAGAATTCATAAAAAAAATAAACAAAAGCAATGCACTATATTAAACATTAACTTTATAAACCTTCTGATGAAAGCAGAAGAAATTATTAATATACAGATCTATAATATATAGTGGCTATTTAGCAGTATCCACATGAGTCTGTTATGGTCTCAAATCACCAAGTCCAAAGGCTTGTGCTAGAAGAAGCAGCTCCCTCTTCTTTGGCAGCAGAAATCCTCTGTATGGCTGTGTTCTCACACAGCCAGTTATTTCGATATGGTTGTTTCGCAACAACCGTATATCGAAATAACCCTTATTTCGAAACAACTTATTTCGAATTAACAAAATGTTAATTCAAAATAAGGAAAAAACCGGGAATCGAAATAGTAAGTTCACACTGTGAACTTGCTATTTCGGTACCTGGTCCAGGGGGCTGCAGCCCCCTGGGGGTGAGTGGCAGCAGCAGCTCACCCTGCAACCCCACAACGGGGGCTGCCGCCCCAGACGGGGGGGTGCAGCCCCCGGCGGGGGGAGGGGTGAGCGGCAGCGGGGCGCTGGAGCCTGCTGCCGGAGCTGGGGCGCTGGGCTCAGCCGACAGCCCGGGCTGCACCCCCGACACCGCCAGCGGGTCGGGGGCGATGGACTCAGCCGGCAGCCCGGGCTGCACCCCCGGCGGGTCGGGGGCGAGGAGCCCAGCCGGCAGCCCGGGCTGCACCCCC
>ML681997.1:24474343-24507961 GCA_007922195.1 Podocnemis expansa
GGACCTGAGGGCTCCTTGGGCAGGGTGCTGAGGATCCAATGTTGTTTCAGAACACTTCCTTCCGAAACAACATGTTCACATGCCTTGTTTTGAAATAAGGGTTTCGAAACAAGTTTGTTTCGACCCCAAATGGGGTTTAACTTGTTTCAAAACAACTGTGCGTCGTGTGAACAGCTGAAACCTTATTTCAAAACAACCTCTGTTGTTTCGAAATAAGGAGGCTGTGTGAACACAGCCTATGAGTCCTGGAAAACCTTTCTTCCTCTGCTGGGAGCACTGCTGTCCACACAGCTTACTCAGTCAATACTCATTTACCTACACACATATATAAAAAACCCTGAAGCAAAATGCCTCAGAGTTGGGAAAAACAGCCTGCTATCTGTTCCTGGCTCAGCTTCTCCTCTTGCACAGAGCACCGGTACTCTCCTCAATGCAACTGGCCTGGCTGCTTGATCTCAGACCTCTGACCACTGCACTGGCAGGGAACCTCGCTGAGCGAGCTCCAAACTACACAGACCATGCTGGACCTTCTGGGTCTAGACAGCTAAATCTGCCCACTAACAGTGACACAGCAAGAGCAACTCAGACACCAGCAAAACTCTTAAAGAAACACTCGTCCTTTACGCCCATGGGTTACACACGGGCACCAGGGGAGTGACAAAAGGTGCTGGGCTTTGCTAGAGGAGTTATTGGTGGGGCACACCCAACCTTGTGGCCACGCCTCGCTCTCTTGAGGAGTGTAGGTATTGTTGGTGTGAGGATTCACCCACATCCCATAAAAGTGGGGCTCTGAAAATCTACAACCCAGTAGTTGGGTCAGCACTGTGAAGCAGCACCAGCTGTGGGGCTTGTCTAATTATGGGCATACAAAAAGGTGTGCTGAATCTGTGTATTCTTCTGCTGTGGGCTAAATGGCTGTGGCTGCAGTCAGGCACTGGGCAGGAGGCCCAGGAGCCTGCCAAGCAACACATTATTCCTGGTGACAAGCCCTAAAATCAGTATACACACCAGCTGTATAGTCAGTGGCTGTGCTCCTATGCAGGTAAGGCAATCACTTAATTATTGCGTGGTGTCTTGGGAATTTAGCAGGGTGGCCCAGGCCATTTGAGTAAACAGTTTCCACTCCAGCCCCACCCCTTGGAGGCTGAGAAAACTATTCTTGGGACCCTGGGGGAGCCAGTGGGTGGCAACAGTCAGCACAGCAGAGTTAACAACTGCAGCTTATTTTGTAGTAGTTTAATATCATATGACTTAAACTTATAGCTACCACTGCAACATGCTACAGGCTTTGTTATTCCAACCAGGATGGTTCAGGGCCCACCACATCTGCCATTGTCCTTTCCAGTCTTGGACCAAGGGCCCCAAAGAAAGGGAAGCCGGTCAATCTACAACTTAATTGCTTCCTTATGAGGGCCTACTTAGGGCCTTAATATTAACAAAATGACAAAGGTCTGTTCCCGTTCCTATTTCACCTCCAGGATGGTGTTCATTACTTTAGGCTTTCTCCATTACCCTGAGGTGAGGGGAACAACAGATGCTCCCCACTACTCCCACAAATCACTTGTTCAAGACCAACAGCTTACATTACAAAACCCAATCCAAACTGCACAAATAGCAATGTTCACAGTGATCACATCAATTTGCAGTCCCAAAATAACTAGGTTGCATGTGCCCTTAAAGTCATTACAAGTGGTACTTGTTAACTGGTGTCTCAAAAGGCCAAACAAGTAAGGCCATGCTGAGCGGGTGGTACCCCTCGAAGGAGGGAGAGGCAGATTTCCAGAGTCCCAAACTTGCTCAGGGCCTAGCCAAAGCAGGCCAGTATGTTTGGTGCATTTGTCTATGTCTAGCAGGGCCTCCAAAATAACTTGCCCAAATGAGTGGGTGCTGTCAGATGTGTCCCAGCACCACAGGGTGGTGTCATCCAACAGTTATTTTAAGGTGGAATCCCAGAGTGTAATGAAGGTCATGGTGCCTGGGATCAAGCCAAACTGCATGCAGGGCAAGGTGCAAATTGCCAAGCCTTCACAGGGCTGGTTGGCAGGACAGACAAGGCTTCCAGTGGTTTAGCTGGACCTCACTGGTGGGAAGGTCAGGTGAGTGGTGCCTCACGAGGGATGGTACAGCTGCAATTTGCCAGCCCTAGCCACCTGCATTGGTTTACTGTGTAGGAGTACCCGTACACACCAAGCATGGCTTCTTCCATGTTAGTCTGCCTGTATCAAGACGAACAAAATCATTAAGTCCTTTAGCCCTGACCGAATAGGTGTTTTTGGGTTCCCTGGCAATGATCTCTTCTGACTGGAGACCCTGCCCGGGGTACCATCTCTAAACCCAGTCGCCCTCTTCGGTTGCTTTGTCTGTGGATTCCAGCCCTCGCAAGTCGCAGGTGGTCTCTGGCATCTCAGTCTTTTTTAGGCTCAGTGCCTCTGGAGAGGGTGATCCACTCACAGATTGATCAGGCCACTCAGTTGCCAGGCTGCACCTGCACAGAGTCTATTTCAAAATTAAAGAGCAGTACTGCACCTCTTTTCAGTAATTAAGGTACGCCCCCCCTCTCTGTATGTACACTCCTGCACGTAATGCCAGCGTGGGGGCTGGGGGGGGTACCCTCCCGTAATATTTCTTAGGCAGTTGTACTGTGTTTCAGTGGAATTAATTTTTATGTGCTGGAATCAGTGATATCCAGGGTGACCGCATGCAAGTCCACCCCTGCTAACTTAGATGTTCCTCAGTCAGGAGGCATGCAGCACATTAGGGTCTGG
Source organism: Podocnemis expansa (assembly GCA_007922195.1). Lineage (NCBI taxonomy): Eukaryota > Metazoa > Chordata > Testudines > Podocnemididae > Podocnemis > Podocnemis expansa. The sequence continues at coordinate 24,477,109 of ML681997.1, forward strand.
CTGTTCTGGGGTCTTCACAGTACTCAGCTCCTCGGTCATTGGCTGCACACTCAATCTTCTGTGCTAGCGTTCCATTGATGTCAGGCCATAACGCTGGTGAAAATTCAACAGAAAGGCAGCTTTTGTTAATGCCCCATACCCGCACCCCTGAGCATGCAATCCGGTGATAGGAGCTGCAGTTGCTGCTTCAGCAGCCAGCTGTAGCAGTCCACTGCACCTGCTCTGTGGGAGGTAACAGGGCATATGGAATACCCAACAAATGCCTAAACCTGCCGCCCAATTCTGCATGGTGTTGCTGGCATGGGGGGACCCTTATTTAACTGTAGCTGAGAAAAAAACCCCATGATAGAATAATGCATTTTGTAGATCCAGCAGTCATAGTCTCTGGTGAACCTAAAAGGTGGAAAATGCTCCAAGCTTGTGTCCAGTAGCATGCCCCCTCTGGACCTAAATGTCCTGAGTGGGTGTGCACGCAGGAAGCAAAGAGTGAGAGGCTCTCCCCCTTCTCAGCAGGGGCCGCTGTGCATTTGGCAACATAGGCCAAATGATTTACTACAAAATTCCAGTGGTGCTCCAATGTGCAATGCTGTGGGAACCTACATGAGGTACATAAAATCTGAAAAGTCTATGCAGCAGGGCAGGGGGGTTGCTGGCTGGGGGAGGGACCTGGGTCACGGGCCCAGGCCCCACCCCCTGGCTGGGGACAGGGCCAGGCGCTGCCGCGCTGCTGCGGGTGGCAAGGCCCCTCATTCCCGGTGGGAGACGGGGACACCGCAGCCGGCGGCGGCTATGGCCCAGATCCCCGGCTGGGGAAGGGGCTGCTGCAGCTGTGGGCGGCCAGGACGTGGATCTCCGGCCCGATTGGGCCAGAGATCCGGGGCATTGGCGCTAGGGTTCGGGGCACATGCCCCGGAGTGCCCAGCACCAGCGACGCCCTTGCAGCAGGGTGAAAATCCTGTCAAGTGGAAGTGCCACAAATGGGCTTGCCATGGATGGCCCAATCCTGGGCCTTCCAGCACCCCATCCAAGCGTTCAGTCCCTAAACCACAGGTCAAAAATCAATATGCAGCTCAGGGGCATTGCTGATACCAGGCACACAGGGCATGAGCCCCGTGCATTCCTATCTAGTGCCCCAAAATCAAAATCAAAATCAAAATCTAAGCAGCAGTCCAGACACACAAAGCCTTCCTGCCTGAAGCAGTAATAGGAGCTACCAGCCCCCCTTCTTCCTCCACAGCACTCTGCCAGGTGCAGCTGTGCTGGAGGTGTGTGTCTCATATCAAAAGTAAGGATGATCGAGCAGAGAGGAGACTGAAAAATACATGCCCAGGGCCTTAAATCTCCTTAATTTGCCTCTGAACATAGTGCTGGGGGGTCACTCAGGGAATCAAACAACCCCCCCCAGCAAAATGAGAAGAAAAGGCTGGGGGTGGGGGGGACCTCTGGAGCAGCTGCTCCGTCATCCTCCTGAATTGATGAAGCAGGGCCCAGCCTCATTACCTTTTCCAGGACCAGGAGCGCTATGTCAGCCTCTAGGTTCCAGCAGTAAAACTGCCAAGACTTCACGCTGTCAACCACCCTTTGCTCGTACTGTACACGGAGCTCCTGGAGCCAGGGCCATCCCTGGGGGGAGCAGGGCCCTGGGCAAATCAGTTTGTGTGGGGCCCCCCATTATTTATATAGATGAAATTGAACTTCAAATAGCAACCTGTTTTATAGCCGAATGTATGTAATATGCCTTTTAGGTGTACTAGTAAATGAAAACACAAAAAAACAACATTAGGGAAATTATAGCTTATATTCTTACTGTAAACAAAAGTATGTTGAACTTAAATTTTTCACTTGCCAATCACATCATTCCCTACAAAATACAAATGCAACCAACAACAGTGCAAATACAGTTTATATTCATACTGTAAAAAAAAGTATGTTGAAGTTATAAAATGTTTCACTTGTTAATCATGTGTACTCCTTACATCTGAAATTTACCCTCCTGGCCTTTCTTGCAGCAAAATCATTAGTCAAATTGTTGTAGTCCATGCTTGCAGCCATCTCCTTCTCAATAAACAGAATGGCCAGTCCACACGGTCTATCTTATGACAGTCAACTTAGGTAGTTTTTTATGATTTTTAACTTTGAAAAACTTCCCTCTCCTGAGGTAACAGGGATTGTCAACATGATCTTGTATACAACTGTTGTGTTTGGAAAGGAGCTGTGAAGAGATTTTAAAAATTGGAGGGCATGAAGGGCAGTTTTAGTGTCTTTTGGGTATGAATTCTTGCAGCACCCTAAAAAGAAACCATTCTTTGATGCATGCCCCTTTTCCCTACAGAATCAACTAACTCCCTCCCCATTTGATAACTGAGTGCCTTCCAAAAACAGAATTTTAAACAAATAAGAATTATCTAGCAGCAATAGCCTTTCTGCTGTGCACCTAGCCAAAATCAACGAGATGCTTAATGCTTTGCCACACATGCAAGAAGTCTGCCTGCCAAATGCTGTACATTTATTAAAAGTTTGTGATAGCTCTTCACCTGCAATGACCATGGAAATCAACAACTAACAGTACAGATTCAAAGGGGCAGTGGTGTTAGTCTAGATCAGCAAAAGCAGCATGGAGTCTTGTGGAACTTATGTGATAAATTTGTCAATCTTTGAGCTTTCGTGGGAGAAAATCCCACTTCATCAGACGCTTTGAAGATGGGAGAATTTACAGAATGGGATGAAAATAAATGCAAGGAGTGTAAAACATGGGATTAGGGTGTTATACAAAAAGATTACCTGAGATCTTTTCAAGGGGAAAAGGCAGCATGCTTTATTTATTAGAAAGGAAAACAAAACTGATAGTTAACTTATACCTATGCACATATATTCAGGGATTTCCCTAATGCCCCCCCCCCAATTTCCCCCCAGTTGTCAGCTAGTAACAGTGTTATACCAGTTTAGTGAGCACCCCAACAACCCCCTACACCTCCCCCTAATTTCAAGTCCTGGGGAGAATGCTGCAATGTTTCCCAACCAGTGTGCTATGGCACATAGGTGTGCCCTCACATGGAATTTTTTTGAAAAACTATTCAGGGTTCTGGATCAGCTCATGAATATGCATGAGTTCAGTTGGAGACGATATGGTGGTGTGCTTCAAAATAATAAAAGGAATCAAGGTGCGCCAAGGCAGAGAAAAGGTTGGGAACTACTGGCATACTGCATACATTCACTCTCCATCCACGCCTTATTACCTATTGAGTCTACAAGTCCAAAAAGTCTTACACAGGGTGGGGTACCTTGTCTAAAGATGGAGTTTTACATTTTCAGCATGGAGTATGGCTGAGGGAGGTTATCTAGAGGTAACTATTACAAAAGTTACATTGATATTTGAATGCTACTGAAACTGGGGAAAAGGGGTTGGCATAGTGATTGCCTAAGGGTAGATAGGTACAAACTTACAGAGCACTACAAGCCAGGACTGATTAGCTCAGGTCCGGTTGGGGGGGGGTCCTCATTTCCCCCTCTCTCCTCCCCAGAGGGAGCCAGGTTGCTCCCATCAGCCCTGACCCTCCCTGCTCTGCTTAGCTGGGGGAGAGGCTCCTCAGTCCTCCCCCCTCCTTCCTGGAGCCACCTTGCTCTCGAGCCCTGGCCCTCCTCATTCTGCTCGGCTCGGCTCGGCTCAGGTGGGGGACGGGGTCCCAGCCGTCCCCTGTCCTTCCTGGAGCCATGTTACATCCATGAGTCCCGGCCCTCCTGGCTCAGCTCAGCCCCGCTGGATACCTGCCAGACTTGACTGGGTCAGCTGGACTTCAGCCTGCTGCCAGAGCCTGGGAGTTGGAGCTCTGGCAGGGAGGTCGCGGGGGACCTAGTTTCAGCTCAACCACACAACAGGGCCCCAAGCCCTCAGCCCCCTTTACCTGGCTGTAGTGGCCGGTGGCTACCACTCCACAGACTCCTTCTGCCCCTGAGCATGTTGGATGGGAAGGAGATTTAAATTTCAAAGAAGACGCACAGCTCCCTGTTGGCTGGAAGCCGTCTTCCGGCCAGCAGGTAGGCGCTGTGCTGCCCCACCCACACTTCCTGGCTACGTGACCAGAAGCATGTCCAACCCCTGCAGCCATGCTGCTTCTATTCCTCTCCCCACTCCAGATGCAGCATGACCCCGATCCTGCCTTGCCAGGCCTGATCTGTCCTCCACCCAGCCCCACTGCGGAGCCCCCCAAAGTGCAGGGTCCTGGGCAGCTGCCCCGGCTGCCCTACCCTGAGGACAGCTCTGCCTGGAGCTCCAGCTGGGTATAATCTTGTATGATCTGTACCTGTTAGGGGCCACCCCAGGTGGTCCCTTAGCTTCATTTGTAACTAGGGGTCGAATGTCCTTTGCAGGACCATCCTCTGGCTTAGCTTTTTCCTTCTTCCACCCCCACCGTCATTGCTGGAATCCCATACATTCCAGTCTACGTTTCAGGGTCCCCATCTGATGCTATCAGGGCCTGAACCTTCACTTGGGACAGGGTGGGGTGATGGTTCTGGTGAAGGTGGGTTGGTACCGCCACCACCTCTTTCTCCTGGCTCTCTGCTGGACAGCTTTCAAAGGCTTAGCCAGCAAGGAGTTTCTCTTCAAAAGAGCTCTGATAAGAGCCTATTTCAGCTCTTTAACCTCAGTTGTTAACCCTTTTACCACAACATTACTATTACAGGTCTCGGGGTCCCAATTCCCACAGTGCAAAGTGTGCACTTTTGCCAACAAAGTGGGAACCCAAGCTTTATGCTTATGTTGCCACTGTGTGTAGTGCACTGCAATGACTTTAGCTCATGCTTCTGCTTTTTCTACCTCTGCTTGCAGCTGGGTCAGTGAGGTCTGCTGTGACATTTGAAGCAGCTGTGCCTGCTACAACTCTGTTTTCAAATCCCACATCTGCTTTTCCAGCAGCTGTGTGTTCTCATGCTGGAGCCGGATAGCTGACAGGAAAAGCCAACCAGCCTGCTGTGCTCCCTTTGCTTTCTTTCCAACCTCCAGTGTATCAAGCACCTTCCTGAGACAAGCGAGTACAGTGGGGACCTGTTAACGCGTGACCAGTTTGCACACGGATCCGGTTAACACGCACTATGGTCATGTCCCCCAAAGCCACCAAGTTAATGCACGGGACTCAGTAATGTGCGGCATGTAAGAGCAGAAGTTGGCTTGGGCAGGAAGACATGTGGAGTGGCAGTAACGGCGCTAGTGTCTCCGGTGCCCCCCTGCAAATGCAATCTCTGTTTGTTTGCACCTCCTTTCACTCCTCCCCTTCTGGGCCCAGGTGATCGCTTTATACAGTATAGTATAAGCCACCTCAATTAGCATATCTTTGTCGCCTTCTCCAGGTACTTGTTTTCTCACAGCTGTGGCCATTTCCATGTTGCTGGGAGAGAGTTCTGTCTGTCTCCCATGCCCCTCAGCCATGCTACACATCTGTAGTTATGCATGAAGCTGCACGAAACATATGATTACAGTAATCATTTAAGATAGTCTATGAGCATCCATAAAGAAACCTTGCATGGTGTAAAGCATAAATACATACAATCCCAGCATATAAGTGAACAGAAAAATCATATAGATCATAACCCAGGGTGCACAGATGTGCATCCTGTGACACACAGCTACCCCTTTGATACTATGATTATGTTCAGCTCACCACTCAAATGTGGCTATTATGGTTCCAGTCAGTCTCTGTCCTTCCATGAGCAGGGCCCAGTCATTCTACACTTGCTTGTATATGGAGATGTTTCAAGATGGAATTTCTCTGGGAAAAAGCCTCTGACCAGTTTTTAAAGTCTGACTTATTTCCTTTCTCCAAATACCACCACTCCTAGGGTCAGGTGATCTTTTGTATCATGATCTTTCCCTCCTGAGCTAGGGAATCTTGATTTGAATTGTCTTTGACATGCACCTCTTCAGTGTGTTTATGCTGAAAGAGAGTTCTGTTTCTCTGCCTACCCCTGAGGCATATGAACTACATTGGGACATATTTCACATAGATACACACGTATGATGCTAGGAAGCATGCTACCATAACAATAACATAGAATATGTCAAAACAAACAAGCAGTCCTGTGGCACTTAAAGATTAACAATTTCATTTATTGCATGAGTTTTCATGGGAGAAAATTCGACTTCATCAGATGCTTTGAAGGTGGGGGAACTGACAGAATGGGAGGAAATAAATGTAGGGTAGTGTAAGTCATGGGAACAGGTCACACTGAAACAGCAAATCAAAACAGTTGTAAAGATTCAAACACTGGGGAACAGCATGTAGAGGAAGATGAGATCAAGTCACCTGTTGTAATGAGAGAAAAATCCATTGTCCGCATTAAGTCTTGAGGCAATGCAACTGAATTTACAAATAACTTCAATCTCAGCAGCTTTGAAGTCTTGATCTAGTATTCACCTGTCTGAGACACAGCAATTAGGAAATCAATGATGGAGTGATCACGAGGATTGAAATGCCGACCCACTGTTTTTAGAATGTTGTGATGTCTGATGTCAGATTTGTGCCTATTTATTCTTTTGCACAGAGACTGTCCTGTTTGTCCAATATATAAGGCGGAGGAGCATTGTTGGCACATGACGGCATAAGTTACCTTGGTGGATAAGCAGGTGAACGAGCCTTTGACAGAGTAACTGGTTTTAGTAGGTCCTGTAATAGTGTCTTTTGTGCAGATATGTGAGCAAAGTTGGCAGTGTATGTCATGTGCATTCAACAAAAGACCGCGCATGGCAGATTTTGCATTAAACCATCCCATTGCATTGCAAAACTGGACAGGGAAGTTATATAGATCATATTACAAGGCACTGGTGGGGTGCATCAAGTCACACTTCTCTGGTAAAAAGGCTTAATATGCCCAATTTTTCTAAGCAACCTTTTCTCTACCATCAAGGATGCTGCAAATCAAACACCCTCTCACTTAGAGAAGTAATGGTTTTTATCTGAGCACCCAGGGCCTGACTTGGATTTCACTTTCACTCATGTCAAATAGAAGGACTCCAATGAAGTCACTGGAACATGTCTTGTAAAACAAGTGTGAGCAAGAGCAGAATCTGGCTTCATGATGGATACTAGTTAAAGCCTTGGTCATCAGTCTATTCTTACAGGAACTGTCAGTCTCACATTGCACATGCCTCTCGCTTATGGAGCTTGAATCCATCTGAGTAGGTTGTAAGGATTCAAAGACAAATAATGAATTTCTGAAAGACAGTGGTGTCCATTTATACCATATGAAAAAACCACTTATATCATGGCCTTTGATTTCATTATCAGGAATTGATGCCTGATGTAGTTTGTGATGCCTGTGAAAATTAGGATACATGGGGTGTTACCTACTATTGAAATGATACAGTGATGCAAGGGTACATCGGTGGGACAATTATTTTGATTTTATACAGGCCCCTTTTACCTTTATGCTTTATTTGTGACACTAATCTGCTAATTCACTGAATTAAAAAAATCTCAATTCATCTAGTACTTTTATTTTTTAAAAGATTCCTTATAAAGACTGTAATTTCAAAATAGTTCTTTAAAAGTTTAATTATTAGTGATTTGGGTAGGGCTCAAAAGGGGAGCAGTTTGGATTTGATAAGTCAAAGCACTCAACAGATTCAGCTGCTTGTCTGAACTTTAAACTTCTTCAGAGACGTTTGGTATGAGTTTTGCAGGAAAGCACAGTAGGATCCTTTCCTGAACTAGATTAGGTCACTCAGTTTTATTTACTGTTCCTACAGCAATCACAGAAGGTGGCCCCTTAACTGACAAAGAACCAGACATGGGAGTGATGGTAGGAAAGTGTGTGTTTCTTGTCTAAACAGGAAAAAGATGAAAGTACAATGGGAGTAGGAGCATAAGTGGGGAATGGATGAACCTGGGAAAAGAGCAACCTAAGTAACTGGAGACTCAATGGAGGTTTCCCATCCTTCCTGGAAAAAAGTCACACATCCTGAATTGCCATTTAAATATACAAACCACCAAATATTTAAGACATGGTGCTAAAGCATTCTGTCTTGAATAGGAAAGTGAGTTCATTTCTAACTGTTGCATTTCCCAAATGCTCTGAAGTTCACTTCAGAATGGTAAAATCCTAGATGGAGGAATGGAGTTTACTATTTGACAGGAAAACACTATGTCATTTTCCAGCATCTTACAGCATCATTAGAGGGCAATCATCTTCTTAAATGACTATATATAGTATAATTCCAATCATTACCTCTATCCAGAAATCCTGGTTACCTGAATTCACGTCTGCCATATAGCTCTATGTTCATTAATCACTTCTGTTTATCCAAATTCCAAGTTGTCCAAAACTTTTGGATTTCCCCCAGAGCCTTTGGATATATGGGAGTGTATTGTAAAGCCTGGTGTAATGGTCCTCTTGTACCAGCCAGCCAAACAGATACTTCCTGTGGACAGTACTGGGGAAAGCTCAAGCAGCCCTCCCATCAGGTGGCCTGTACATTGTCCTTCACGGTCATTCTCAGAGCCTTTTCAGTATCTCAGCCCTCTGGCTGAGTTCTTAGTCCATTTCCCTCTTCCAGAGTAAGATCCAGGCCAGGCGAGCCCACTGAGAGTCTGGAGGAGGTAGGGAGGGGCACAGGCCTATCCACTTCTCCAGACTACAGCCCAGGCCCATCCACTTCTTTAGACCCCAGCTGCTCCTTGGCACTGCCTCAACCCCTAATACAGCACAAGAGGTCCTTGGACCACATCCTCAGCTACTCCCAGGTACCTTCACTCCAGTAAAAACCTGGCAGTCCACATGAAGTTGTCTTTGGTCCTGTTCTCGCCCCCAGCCCCCCACCAGCCAACCTGACAGTCTCCTTCCTCCCCACTCGCAGGAGGAAGACTGCCCTGAGTTGGGGCTGTAGACCCTGTGTATACATTCTCCCAAGCCCTGATTGGCTCCCCACCTGCCAGCTCCTGTTGGCTATTCCACTTCCAGGGCTTTTAACCTCTTTTCCACACAAGAGATGAAACTGCCCCGTTAACACCTGGCATATTGCAAATTGGTCCCTATGTGCAGGTAAGATACGACATAACTTGTTGTATAAGATGCTGAAGCAGAATAAGAAAATGGAATATCTACATATATTTTTGGATTCTGGGCAGAAACAAATCAACTCTGCATACTTCACATCCCTCTAAACAGCTGATGGTAATACGTTTTTCATCAGCATTCTACCACAGGTTAACTCTGTGTCTTTGGAAATGACAAAGAAATAAGATACATTTTGTTAAACTTGCTGGTTCCTGGAAAGCTGCCTCCATACAAGGCTTCTGTATAAATACTGCACTAAGTACTGTGGCATATTCCAGAGTAAAATATAGAATATTCCCTGGCATTGAGACTGAGCACTCATTCCAGCCATCCGCCAGGCAACTTAGGCAGTCAAGATTGTTCTTCACTGGAAGCTGCTATAGGTAGGACTTGCTCAGATGAAGAGGTGGTTCTTGATTGTTATCTAATATACATGTTTTATGACCTGATCCTTTACTGTCAAATACAGCCACAGTTTTGTTATCAGGAGCAAAAATAGGCATGGATATCATCAGGGTGGTAACAGACATGGCCTTTTTTTTTCAGTGCTTTCAGTGCTACACACTTTTTATTTCAATTTCTTGGTATTTGCTGAAAACATCATCAGCAAAGCTGCTTCTGCAGCTGTTTCCCTAGCTGGATGCAACTCCATCCAGAAAAGACAGAGGTGAAATTGATCATCAAGGAAAAGTGCTTTGAGGATCTATCTAAAACTGTAAGGGTATGTCCACACTTAGTGTTTAAATCAAAATAATGATGGTTATTTCAATTTAAGGTAGTGCATGTCCACACTACATTTCCTTATTTTGAATAAGAAGCTCCCTCATTTTGAAACAAGTAAAGTCATTTTGATATAATAAAACATAGTATTATGTCAAAATGATGGTTAAATTGAAATTATTATTTTGAAATAGCACAGCATGAACATGTTGTTTTGATTTAACACTTTTTCACTTTCTTCCTCCCAGGGTGCCCTCCTCTTCCTGTAAATTGGCTGGAGGCATGGCCCTTCTTAGGGCCATCTTGCCACACCTCCCATGGTGCCCCTCTCGTAAATCAAACCAGCAAGTCCTGTGAATGGACATGCTAGTTTGATTTGGGTTTCTAGTAGGCACATGTTAAATTGATTTAGTGATTGTTATTTCAATTCAATTATATTGATTCAAGTTAAATCAATCTAGCACTAAGTGTAGACATAGCCTAACTGTTTCAACTAATGGTAGCTGCATAATCATGGTCAATGTGGCTCTTGCTCTCAGGATCTTTCTGCATCATTAGAACTCTGGAACTTCCAAGTTGCTTTAATATCTATGACAAAACTATTAAAATATAGGGCTGATAGAGAAATTGCAGCCCTTCCTGTGAGCTGCAAGCATTGCCTCAGTCATTCATGCCCTCATACCCTTGCAGAAGGACTGCTGTGAACGGCGGTATCTGGAGGTATATGGCCATGCCACTGGGAGCTCGGCTGGCTAGACATGCTGGTGGCTCTTTCATGAGGTACGCAGATGTGGTGGAGGTCGAGGGGCATCTCTGGCCCGGGGAAGCACCCGGGGCACCAACCCAAGCCATGCCCCCTGCCAGGAGGCCATGACCCCTGGCCACAATACACGCCCCGGCCAGGGAGGGGGCTGGGCGCGGCCACGAGTGGCTGAGCCCTGGATCCCTGGCCAGAGACAGGGCCAGGAGCAGCCTCCATGGCTGCAGGCTGCTGAGCCCCAGATCCCTGGCCAGGGACGGAGCCAGGAGCAGCCTCTGCGACCACAGGTGGCTGAGCCCCAGATCCCTGGCCGGGGACGGGGCCGCCGTGGCTGTGGGCTGCTGGGCCCTGGATCCCCCGCCAGGGGCAGGGCCACTGTGCCTGAGCCCTGGATCCGTGGCCGAGGACGGGGCTGCCGCGGTCCCGGATCTCCGGCCTGATCTGGCCAGAAACCGTGAGAGGTGGGCCCTGCCAGACCCAGGGCACTAGCACCAGGATTCGGGGCACGTGCCCCCTGTGCCCGGCACCAGCGATGCCCCTGGGAGGTCCCTTGCATTGCCACATACTGCATACATTGCTGCACTCATTAAAAGCAGGGGACATTCTGGCACTATCCTGTAAAGAGAAGCTGGTCTTCAACTAAAGCATAGCCTTAGAGATCTGGGTTCTAGCCTGGACTTTACTCTCATTTTCTTGTAGGAAATTTGCAAGTCCCTTACCTTTGAGGCACATTGTTTTCCCTAGCTATAAAATGGGGACAGTAATGTGCTTGACCTGATGGGAGTGGTGTAAAGTTTAATTAATGGGCTTTGGTAAAATGTTCTGATATCATTAGGCAGATGCTGTTCTCAAAGTGCAAAAGGAAGCTCCATGTTTTGCAGGGAGAATGAATGGCTTTTTGGAACAGATAAGAAAAACTTGCTAGTGATGCAAAAATCAGTTATCAGGCATGGCCGTTTGGTGGTGAAGATTAATGGCAAATATGTGTAAAGTAAATCACATTTATGTAAATTAGTTTGCTGTTAGCTGGAGGCTAAAGTAATAATTCTGAGCTGAAATCTATAGCTTCCCAGCTGGCACCTTCTGTCCCAGTTCAGTGTGTCCAAAACTGCTTCAACTGGTATATTTCAAGTGTAGGTTTTATTGAACTTACTTCACCATTGGCATGGGATGTTTTATGTTACCTTTCAGCTTTCATCAGCCAAATTAGGAGGAGACAAATAGTGCTGGCAAAGTAGCATCAGTTTAATGGCAAAGTGAAATGCAGATAAATACAGACTCCAGAAGGATGCTTCTTTCTACAGTATCAGATAGGAAGAAAAATGCTACTGTCTAACATATCCATGCTGGCTTCTGCATCTCCGTGCAGAAGATCCATACTGACCTGTTACACCTGTGTTTAGTGGACATAGTTCATACTGCTTGCTAATACTCGTATTGTTCCCATGCAATACAGTTTCTGCCTCTGTTGCTGTTTGGTAGACCCTTTTGTTTGGATAATTTGGTATTTTCTCATGTAGATGATAATCTGGAAAAGGATGTTCTGCCTTGTTCTTGTCTGACAGTTTGGTGGAGTAATACATTGCCAATGAAACTTTTAAGGTAAAGGCTTGTGGAAAGTGTTTTCTCTCTGTGCATTCCTTTTAGGCATCTTCATGCTTTAGTTCCTTACAAGTAGAGAATAAAACATTTTTCCATGTAAATGCATTGAAAGGGCTATAAGTCCCAACTCACAATGAAAAGATAGAGATTACAGCAGAATTGGCAATAGACAAGCAAGCTTCAGGAAGTCAGCCCTGCCCTGAAAGACTGTTGCAGGCAAATCCATGGAAAACCACCATTTGGCCTGGAGAAAGTCTATTTTTTTTTTTTTTTTTACAGGGAGGAGAAGGCTGGTTCCACAAAATTAATCTCCATGAGCTCAGTTCTGAGAGTGAGTTAATTTGTCAGAGATGTGGGAGATGGAGGTTCACAGTCCTCTATCAGCTATAGTCTTGCTTCCTAATGATATTTTGTCTCATTTAACTAGGTGACGGTCACTGTTTTTTATTGGGATGCATCTGTATTCTAATCAAAACCTGATGGGATTCATGTTGGAGATCTCTCTGATATAAGAAAGAGACAGATTCTGGTGTTTCCTGAATGGCTTGCCTTGATCTAAATGTAAGTGATTTCTTGTGGGACAAGGGTAGGGATTGGAAAACTTCTGGCTTGATTAACATCGCGTTGAACACTTTTCATTTCAGTGCGGCTGTATATCTAGTATCTAATATTTATCTTCAGTTACAATAAATATTCTATGGTTTGGCTGCTTAACCAAACCTTTTGCAAAGTATTCAAGTCTCAAAGGTCTGCAAACCTGATCTAGAATTTAGGGAGAACAAAATCGTTTATGAGCTTTCTTGTATTTTTAGCTTTTGGTTGCTTTTGAAATACTGCAAGTGCTAAAACACAGCCTCATATTTTAGCATTCTGATGGTAATCCTAGAAATATGACATCTCAAAAGAAAAAGCAATGAAAAGCAAAGCTACTTGAGCTGTTTTTAACTTCAGAAATAGTTCACTCTGGTCTTCATAGAAGTTATTGACTAAAAATATCTATTGGTCTGTTTCTTTTCCAGAGTGGCATTGTTCTCTACAATGCATGTTCTAGCCTAGCTTTAAAAGTCTGATACATTGGGATTTCTATCACTTTTTATTGGGATTCTGTTCCACCTACTAATCCATCTCACTGTCAGAAAGATTTTTCTTGGCAGATGTAAACTTTGTCTTCCTCAATATCTTCCCATCACATCACACTAAATAATTCCTTTTCCTCCTGGATCTCCACACTCTTTAAACACATGTAGTCTGTTTTTCTCTTTTCTTAGCCATCACTTAGATAAACTATCAAAGTGAATTTGGAAATGATTAAAGGGGCCATTTCTCATTGTAACCTAAACCAGTGGACCAAGCTCTATGAAATGCACGCTGCTATTTTTATAAAACATTCCAGTATGTTTTCTGAAGCATCAAGAACTCTGTGAAAAGTCCCAAATGCTTCATGGAAATTAGGTTCCCAGTTAAGAATGATTGTCTCAATGTATTGCAACACATTCATTTTTATCATTATTTGGTGCTGTGTCAGAATGTATTACAGTCTGATATTGAATTGAAAACTGAAGGAAGGAGAAAGCAAAATCCTTCACATTGTTCAGGAACCTGTGAGTGAACCATGTTTGCTTCCATCCATATTTAATTAGGGTACCTTTCAGAGTTGCTTATAATCAGCACTTGCACAGGCACATATGCATTTTGTGACCAGAGAAAAATCACATGAAATTTGATTGAAGAAGAAAATGAAGGAGTAATGTGTAAGGTGAATTCATGGAAATCAATGTAGCCATTATATTTTTTGAGTACCTGAGCAAACAAAATCTACCTGCTTCATTTAATTTAATAGCAACCGTGGCAAAGAACACTGAGTCAACTAAGGACATTGAAATAATGATAACAAGTGAAATGAACATTAACTGGAAGTTGAATTAATTATTCCATTATAATAATAACTCTTTTGAGCTGCCATCCTGTTTGTCTGGCCATTAAATGATCTCAGGGGACTTTAATGGCCTTGTTGTATATTTTATCTTCTTTGCCATATGGCTGATGTAAATGTAGAGCAGTAACTATAATTTTACATGCAGATAGGTAAGCTAGATAATTGTGTCTGGAGCAGCAGCATATTGCTGTGATGCCTCCTTTGTATCTGTGAATTGATACATTCCACGACTTGTTCTAGGTGACCACAGTTGCACACTGAAGAGTCGTTAATTTTCCATTTCTGCAGCAACTATCTGAATCTGCCATTCTGTGTGTCGATGAGGCACTCATCTATATGGCCTCTGTCACGTTCATTAGCCCTAAAATGGACTGGGGAGGGTCACCAATTGTAACCCCCTTGTTTTCAAATGTGATGACCAGACCTTTGCCATCCTTTCCACCCTCGTAGTAAACAGGTTCCAAATTATTTACAGAGCCTGTCATTTTTATTTGATAGCTCAGATTTCTCTGCCTGAGAAATGAAGTAGAGTTAACTGTTCTAAGGTTTCTAATGTCTCTAGAGTAAAAGCTGTTGGCTGTCACAGTTCCAAAGTAGAGTCATGCTGCATTGAAAATTAGTTGTGGAGCTGCATCACTTTGTGCACAATTTTCAAACCTCCAGTTCATGACTTATAGCAATTACAGTGACTGAAAATTTAGTCCCAAAAAATTGGAACCTTACCCACAGGACTTTAGAGAGCAGGCACTTGTCTCCTAACGAGAAACAGATATAAAGGCGGGTGCTTTTGTTTACACAGGATTTTTGCAGTACTTGAAAAAAGTATAAGTTTTTTTTTCTAACTTGTATTTCTTGGAGAGAAACCAGCATTCCTTTTGTGTGCAAAAAATCTTCTGGACTGATTGTGCTTGATCATCTCAAAAGGGCTGAAAAACAAAATTCCAAACTAAGTTAGGAGTAGGTTGGTTATGACAGCAGATTAGGTGGACCAAATACCACTCTGTTCTCAGGTGAATAAACACCATTCAGTTCTGAAATTCTTGTCGTTTTCTGATTTCCTAACCTTTATGCTGAGGTTTGTGTCTTGTATGCAGGGGAAGGGTTCTCTCTTCTTTGGATTTTTTTTTTTTCATAGACAGAGAAAAACAAGTTGTGTTAATCTAGCTGACCTGTTTTTTTTTGGTAGTGGAAAAAAATGTAAGGAAAAAGAAAGCCTTAAAATTTCATTGAAAAAGAACACACAATGTGTGTCTCAACTGTGCTGTCTGCCAGACTGGCTCCCGCCTCATATTTAGACTGTAAGCTCACTGGGGCAGAAGCTGTCTTTTTTTCTGTGTTCATACAGTGCCTAACATAATGGGATCCTGGCCTGTGACTAAGGACTTTACATGCTACAGTAATGCAGATAATTAATAAAAATAGGTACAGTGTGTAGGAAAATAACTGTAGTTAGACACAGTTCACCATATTCCTAGTCTCACTAAGAATGCATTTTAGTTTTTCATTATAGATTCTAGATAGAGGAATCAAAGAGAAATATACACTCATAGACTCCAAGGTCAAAAGGGACCAATATGATAATATAATTTGAACTCAAGGCTGTTCTTATATGGGGCAGGGCTCAGGGCAAATCCGCTTGGGGGGGGGCTACCCCCTGCTCTGGGGGGGAAGCAGGACAGAACAGCCCAGAGGCTGGGCCCCACTCTCCGACTCCTCCCTTGGGTCGGCCACGCTGCCCATGAGGATGGGGCAGGCCAGCCCAGAGGAGGTGCTCCACTCTCCTACCCCACCTCTGGGCTAGACCTCTCCATCCCCAGTACAGACAAGCTGACCCAGGGGTGGGGCAGGAGAGTGGAGCTCAGCCAGAGGCTGCCCTGCCCTGCCCCTGGACCAGCTGTTACACCCAGGGGGTGGAGGGGGCCAGCCCAGAGGCCAGAGTCCACACTTCCACCCCTCCCTGCTGTAGGGAAGGGACAGCAGTGTGGGGGTGGGCTGGGCAGCAGTGTGGGGCTGTTTTAAGATCATCTTCTGTTTTCAGATCATAAGCTGCAACTAAAAATGTCCCCTAGCTTTGAAGTCAAAGATATGTATAAAAGTAATTAGGTGTACCAGTGCCCTTTTCAAATTCAGTACCTTCAACCTTTCATTGCCCATGTAATGGATGGAAAGTAAAATGAGTACTGAAATTTTAAAAACAATTCATTTCTATCAAGAAGAACAGTATGCCTTTTCTATAAGACTATAATTAGTCATTAAAAACCATTCTGAGATCTTTGGCTGTGTTCACACACAGTGGGTTATTTCGATACGGTTGTTTCAAAACAACCGTATATCGAAATAACGCTCATTTCGAAACAATTTATTTCGAATTAACAAAATGTTAATTCGAAATAAGGAAAAAAGGCGGGAAACAAAATAGCACGTTCACATTGTGAACCTGCTATTTCGCGTCCTCAGGGGGCTGCAGGCACCGGCGGGCTGTAGCGCTGCCCAGCGCGGTCGCGGCGGGTTTGGGGGCAGACTGGGCTTTAAGCCAGCGGGGAGCAGCGCTGGGCAGTGCTGAAGCCCGCCGGTGCTTGCAGCCTGGCTCTGCAGTCGCTGGCCAGGGGACACCCCTCAGCACCCTGGCCAGGGTGCTGAGGTTTCCCTGGCCAGGGTGGTGAGGGGGCACCCCTTGAACTGTTGTTTTGGAACATCTTGTTCTGAAACAACACGTTCGCACGGCGTTGTTTCAAAACAACCGTTGCGAAACAACGTTGTTTCGCCCACGGACTAGGTTGTACTTGTTTCGAAACAACCATGCATCATGTGAACAGCTGAAACCTTATTTCGAAACAACCTCCGTTGTTTCGAAATAAGGAGGCTGTGTGAAAACAGCCTTTTTGTGTCTGTCCCACCTAATACGAGCTCAATGATATGAGCTGCGATTTGTGTCAGTCTTCAGTGTAAGTATGTTTTTCTTCCAGGGTGTGGCTTTATAATCAGTTCAGTGCTTTTTTATATAAAAGCACATCCCTAGAAAGTTGCATTGAGGAATAGGAATTAACTTGAAGTAACTATGCACATCTAATCTATTAATGAAAGGACTAAAATGTATTATTGAACACAGTTCTTCCATGAATAATTATTTAAAATTTTACCATTCTGATTATGTTATATAAGCTAATATGTTTACCTGCAAGGCCTTTTGCTATGAATTGGTTGTGAAAAGGAGTTCAGGAGTCATTGTGAGATGAGCAAGGTGGCACAGTGAATTTCAATACTGTTTTGATTATTGCTTGAGAGATTTTTTAAAAGGGTGATTAAAGTCTGCAAGCTGTCTCTGAATGTCTAGCATTGCTAATTGTATTCCACTGATACTGCCAGTTTCCCATACCTTTCTTTTTCCTTAATTCACATTAAATTCCCAGTGGAAAAGAGAAAGGCTTATTTGTATTTCCCTGCCTAACAAATTTGGATCTCAAGAAATTAGCATTAATAATGGACAATTCTCAGAAAAATATTGCAATGCAGTTTATCTTGGCAAGGAGCTAGCTTGGAATAATCCTACACTCCAAGAAAAAAAAATGCTTTGGACCAGAGGAGATGGATCTTCTGCCCTTTCCCCTCAAGAGTATCCCCAAATAAAGTAATACTTTTCCTGTAAATTGGATTGTTATTAATGTCCTTTATTTAACAACGTCTCTGTGTTTGACATTCTGCAGAGCACAGCAGAAGACACAATCCCTATCCTGAAGGGTATAATCTTGAAGCCTTAAAGCTGTAGTTTTGCCCATGAAAGTAGCCTTTATTCATGTGCATAATCCTATTAAGGTAGATATGGTTTGTGAGCAAAGGCTACTTGGGTTTATATCAGTTCTCAGTATCATATCCTATATTGGACAGTTAAGAGGCCAACCATACAAGTACACTGGATCATCAGATAAACCAGACAGACCTTCTTCAACTGCCACCACCTTTCTTTTATTGGATTTCCCCTGTTTTATACATGAAGCAATCAGACCAACCCACACATTAGCCCTAGATTCTTTATACGATGATGACCTGAGCCCCCAAAAAGAAAAACAAATAATTAAATCCTACACAATTCTAGCACTGGTAAAGAATGACTCATTATCTGTGACAAGTCCAGCCTCTCTAGTGTAAAGAAGGCCAATTCCAGCATTTACATTATAGGAGATTTTTTTAAATCATATTTTATAAACCACTTACCCCCAGCTATTGTCTGTTGAAGCTAAGGAGGTACATGCTAGCTCAAGAGTGTCAAACTCATTTGCTATGACATGCCAGATTTGAGTTAAATATACTTCAAGTAGGCTATATGTACCATAAGTTGAAATAATAGGGCTTACACTCTCATAGCATCATGGAGCACTGGGTATATGAAACCACCCTCTCTCACTCTTTGGCTGTGTTCACACAGCACTCTTAATTTGAAACAACAGCGGTTGTTTCGAAATAAGAAATACCCTGTTCACACAACACATGGTTGTTTCAAAACAACGGCACCCGTTGTTTCGAAACAACAGCGTTGTTTCGAAAAAACTTAAACCCCATGTGGGGACGAAACAACATTGTTTTGAAATGATTGTTTCGAAACAATGCCGTCCGAACATGTTGTTTTGAAACAACAGTGACTTGTTTTGAAATAACTGTTGCCTGAAACTGCTATTTCGCTTTGAGCTTTTTTCCTTAATTCGAATTAACAAACTGTTAATTCGAATTAAGTTATTTCAAAATAAAGCATTATGTTGATACAAGTTGTTTTGACACAACTTGTATTGAAATAATGCCTGTATGTGAACACAGCCTTCGTCTCTAACAGGGAGAGAATGTGGTTTTGTGGAGCGCAGTCACAGGCTGGATGGAAGAGGTTTGTGGGCTGTATCTGGCCCATGGGTTGTACTGTATGCTCAATACCCCTCCGCTAGCCAGGAGAAATTGGCATAGATCTATTCAGTCCAGTAAAGCTCTACCAGGTTATACCAGTTGAGGATCTAGCCTGTTATGCCAAGGAATACTTGTAATAGCTTATCTTTATCCTGAAGCTTTTTGCTGTTATTAAAAACACTTTATTTTTTGGCCTAATAAAATGACCTGTCTCTTTTAAAAATGAAATAGGACATCAGAAAGCCATTAGACAGTTACACAGAATCATAGAAACTAGAAGGGCCCTCTCCGCAAGGTGGAGCCGGGTGAGCAGGCACCGCCAGCGGGCCTTCAGGTGGCCGAATGCCCGCTCCACAACCTGGCGGCAGCCGGCCAGGCGTCGATTGAAAAGCTGCCGGCTCGGGTCCAGGTGGCTGGCGTATGGCCGCATGAGCCAGGGCCTTAAGGGGTAGGCCGCGTCAGCCACGACGAGGACGGGCACCACGACGCCCCTGCGGTGGATGTCGTGGCGAGGAAAGAGGGTGCCCGCCTCCATGTCCCGGTGGAGGGAGGAGTTCCGGAGCACCCGGGCGTCGTGGGCCCTCCCTGGCCACCCGACGTAGAAGTTCTGAAAGCGGCCCCGGTGGTCGACGAGGGCCTGCAGAAGCATGGAAGGGTACCCTCGCCGGTTGCGGTACTCCGCTGCCCTGTGCTCCGGGGCCCTCACAGGGATGTGGGTGGCATCAAGGACCCCCACGCAGTTGGGGAAGCCGAGGGCAGCCATCCCGGGGATGATGTCGTGGAGGTGTCCTGGGCCCACCAGGCGCCGCATCAGGACCCGGTTGATCGCCCTGGCGACCTTATGCAGGATGGCACAGATGGTGGATCGGCCGACCCCGAAGAGGTGTGCCACTGCCCGGTGGGACTCCGGAGTGGCCATCTTCCATAGGGCAATGGCCACTCTTTTGTCCACCGGGATGGCATGCCTCATCGGGGTGTCTCTGCGGTGCAGGTACGGGGCGAGCTCCGTGACCAGGGCAGTGAAGCTGGCCCTGGTCATGCGGAGGTTGCGCCGCCAGTCCTTGTCGCCCCAGGTGTGCTGGGCGACCCGCTCCCACCAGTCTGGGCTGGTTTCCCGAACCCAGAGCTGGCGGGGCACAGGGGCAGGCAGGTCCATTAGTTCTGCCCTGAGTATCAGGTAAATGAGGGCCTGGTGTGGGGGCTGGGAGCCCTCTGCGTCCACAAACAGGGTGTCCCGCGTGTGCAGGACACCCTGCGGGCGGGCAGAGGGTCCCTGGGTGGCACGGCGCCCTCTGGGGTGCCGGGCACTGTCCATGGCTTGCTGTGTACTGCTCGCCTGGGTGGACAGGGAAGTGAGGTCAGGGCTGGCTTTTATGCGATTGGCTAGCAACATGGCCGCCGACATGGCCCAGTGGGGCGGCCATGTTGCCACACCTCCCATGGTGCCCTGCCCCTGGGGCGAAATAGCATGCCCACTGTGTGGACATGCTATTTCGATTCCCGCTTTTTTTCTTATTTCGAAATAACATTTTGTTATTTCGAAATAAGTTATTTCGAAACAAGCGTTATTTCGATACAAGTTGTTTCGCAACAACCGTATCGAAATAACTGGCTGTGTGAGAACACAGCCTTACAGTATTACCCAGTTTCAATTGTAGTACTGATTGCAAGTTGATTGCAAAGATCAGGTTTAGAGAATTCTATTTGGATTAAGAGAAAAAGAGAGAAAGAGAATGTGTGTGTGTGGGGGGGGGGGAGTGGTGTCTTATCACTCAGTGCAGCTCAAAGGATCTCAGAAACCAGGCTGTTCAGCTTAGGGTCTGGAGTGCTGGAGACAGGCAGAACGCCCACCATGATAAGCAAGGAAAAAAGGTGAAGTCCCAGTGTAACTGATGCAGCTTTTAGCTCCAGGCATCAGGACAGAGGCGGGCATAAGAACAGAACTCTGAACTTGGGTCAGGGTTTTGGTAGGGAAGAAACAATTGGTTCAAGGCACAACATTAGGGGTTGTTTTGGGGTAAATAATGACTTATTTAAGTGGACAATTCACATTCCTGGCTGGGGTGGTAATTGTTCAGGGAAGCTCACAATACAATCAGGCAGATTCAGTATTTTGGGTATTAAGTAGCTTGTCTATGACTAGAATAGTCGAATAACTGCTGAGCTTGTTAGCCTTGGTGTGAGATCCTCCATCCTGCAGTGCTTCCCTGCTTCTTCAATCCCAGAGTTCAGTGCAATTCCTGCTTTGGAGCTTGGTTCTCCATACTCAATACAAATGAAGCTCCATTTAGTGTGCTGATGGCTTTTGGATGTTAGTAGATAAGAATGTCTCCCATTGCCTTTTCATTGTTCTTGAGCTCCTGTTCAAGCAGAGGTTGGGGGCAATGTTCCCTCTAAGCTGCGCAGCTGCACGGCTGCACAGCCCCTGCCACCGCCTGGTGCAGGGAACACTGCCAGTCACTCACCGCCAGAAGCTGTAGTCCCTGCCCAGCCAGAAGACAGCCTTCTGGCCAGCTGAGAGCTGCTCCGAACTGGGAGTTTTTAAAACTCCCATTTGGAGTAAGCTCTCACAGAGCACATGCAGTCTCTGTGCATGCTCAGTGAGAGCTCCTCTGGCCAGAGGAGCAGCCAGGGGCCAGGCAGCACTGCTCCGGCGGCCAGGTAAGGGGGCAAGGAGGTGATTGGGGACAGGGCAGGGACAGCTGGCTGTGAAGGGGGCCGGAGGGTTGGAGAGAAGACAGGAGTGGGCCAGCTGGGGGGGGGGGGGGATTTGGCTGATGAGGGAGTGACTGGGGGAGCTGGGGGGTAGGATCAGGCTGCGGGGGGACAGGATTGGGCCAGCACAGGGGTGGGTGGTGCAGCGAGCAACAAATGTTGCTCAACTGCCTTTGGGCCTTAGAGGGAACATTGGTTGGAGGAGGGGGGTGATGTGTAGGGATGAGTCACAGAGGCTGGATACTGTACTCTGATTCATCAAGAACACAGAGCTAACAAGTAACATTCTGGGAGTGGTTGTCCAACCAATTTTTCTCCCATATTATAGTAACTCCATCCAAGCTGTACTTCCCAAGGTTGTTAATGAGAAGCTGATGTGAGACAGTGTCACAAGCTGTACTAAGGTCTAGCTAGACCACACCTGTATCATGTCCCCTCTATCCACAAGGCTTATTACCCTGTCATAGAAAGCTATCAGGCTGGTTTGACATGATTTGTTCTGGACAAATCCATGCTGACTATCACTTAGCGCACCTTATTCTCTTCTATATATATGCTAATAGATTCCCTAATTATTTGCTCCATTATTATTTCTGTCACAGAGGTTAAGCTGGTATAAATTAAGAGGTATAGTTCCCTGGGTTGTCCTTATTTCCCTTTTTATAGATGGGCACTATATTTGTTCTTTTTCGGTCCTTTGGAAAAGACGAAATATATACATCTTTTTTCTTTCTGGACAGTCAACAGAGAAATTAACAAACCTTTATTTTTAATAGCATATAGAGTCTAAAAAGCAACTTTTTTTCCAATCTCTTGGCCTCAAATATACTTCATAGTTTGTACTGAATCAGACCTAGGGCAAAGTTTAGCATAGATTCCTGCTGCCCTGGTGGAATGGTTGAGATGATTCAAATTAACAATGATAGCAGTACATTAGGAAAGGCATTCAGCCACAGAGGTGGTTGTTGCTGACCAGAAAAGGGATGTTTCCTGGAAAGTCGGGATATTATGATGATTCAGTGAGTCTGCTACTGGAGTCACATTACAAATTAAAGTTGCCCAGGGCACATGCTAATTAAAACCTCACCTGGGCAAGCAACAGAAACACCATTTGCCTTCTGTTGGAATGGCTCCCTTCAACTATATACAAGTCTTAGCTCTCCTAGGCAGTTGTTACTTACTTCCCAAAGGCAGCTTTGCTGAATTTGGCATACCACTGTTAACCTCCCTGGGAGTGTTTACAAAGAGTAACACAAATCAAAGTAGTAAACTGCATCCCAGCGTTGGTGTTTGTTTGAACCTTTGAAGCACTCGAGGACAGTTGCATCAAAACATTCCTCTTTCAAATCTGTGTATTGCAGAATAAACATGGGGGCAGCCTTTATAGATACACACAATCAAACTCTTTGTGAGTAAGACATTGTTCATCTGTTACAGGCTTGTGCAAATGTATTGCCAAATAGGTAGAGTGAGCAATAATTATTTAATTGTTTCAATTGCTTAGTGAAAGTTCATTGGCAAAACATTTACATGATGTACAAAATGAATACAGACATGGCTTGTTTAGCCTAACTAAATTAAGGCTAAGGGAAAATATGACTGCTCTCTATAAATACATCAGAGAGAGAAATATTGGGGAGGGAGTGGAATTATTTAAGTTCAGTGCCAATATGGACACAAGAAAAAATGGATATAAAGAGGTGGCATGGGATGCACCCTTTGCAACCCTAGGGTATGATCTGTGAAACTTTTCTGTTCACCTTTGCAATGTAATTGTATAGTTTAATGCAAAATATGCCATGCATGGTCTTTTTTGAGTGCTCACAACATGCTCTACATTATTGTTATGTTAGCATGTTTCCTGCAGCAGCATGTATGTATACAGATGTGAAATATGTCCCAACAGGTTTCACATTCCTTGGGGAAGGGGGGTGGCAGGTAGCAGGGCAGACAATCAGAGCGAACTCATGGCATGTAAACAGTTGGGAATGCAAACATGCATCCAGAGAAAATACACATGACAAGGGACAAGCAAAAGTTTGTAGCACATTGACTGGAGAGGGGAAGATCACCCATCCTTCCTGAACACAGGGAATGACCTGGCCACAAAGCGTAAAAGGGAGAGAGGTCTGAGGAGGAGAAATAGTCCTACTTCAAACTGTTAGGGGCTTTTTGCCAGAGACACACCACCTTGAAACATCCCCATCTACCAGCAAGGACTGAACCTATCCACAGGGCCAGGAAGACAAAAGCTGTGAAACCCCCGGCAGCCAGCTATGTGGATAAGATAGAAATGGACTAGTAAAGTAAACTGTAGCTTAGAATGCTTCTTACATTTTCATTTACTAGTGGTAACTCCTGACTGACTGACTGACTGTGCATTGCTTTGCTATATACTCAATTAAAATCATGTTTTAATCAATAAAGTAGTCTTTGTTTTATCTCAAGCTGTGTGGATTTTAGAGAGAATGGATTATGGAGGACTTATTTGGAGCAAGGGCCAATTAAATATCAATTTATTTGTTAAACTGGCAGACTGGAGTAAATGAGCTTGTGGTGATCTGGGAAGTGTCCTGATTCCTGCATGATAGAAGTTCCTGGTATGGCATCTGGGGATTGGGGGTGTTTGCTGGGGATCATCCCCTGAGTGACTAGTGAGTGTACATCTATTGCCTGGGACTGATTACATGCAGGAGGCTGGTGTGGACTGACCCAGGAGTTGGGGTCCATCTAGGAAAGCAGGTTAACTTGGAGTCCAAGAGTGTGTGACTGGGGAGGCACAATGGCACACCAGACCAGATTCTGGGAGGGGAATGGCACAATGGCCCATCAAGGAGTTTAGAATTGAAATTAGACACAGGTTACTAACGAACAGAGGATTGAAGCGCTGGAATAGCCTCCTAAGGAGAGCAGTGGGGGCAAAAAACCCAGCAGCCTTAAAAACTGAGCTGGATAAATTTATGGAGGGGATGGTATAGTGGGACAGCTTAATTCGGCAATTAACTGATCATTGACTAGTAGTGCTAAATATGCCAATGGCATGTGAAAGGATTTTAGATAGGATGGATTCAGAATTGGTGTAGAGAACTCTTTTTTAGGTTTCTGGATGGTGAGTCTTGCCCACATGCTCAGCTTTAACATATAATTTTATTCAGTTTTACTGTCCGTGGATTTTTTGAAGTAACTCATAATAGCAGCAAATAAATAGTAGAAAGAGCATATGAAAAGTATCTTGAGCTAAGTAATATATTTCACTTATATTACTAATTTCAGCAGAGGATCACAAAGCACTCAACACAAAGGTTAGTTCACGGGCCTTCACCAGATGACTGTAAGGCTGGCAGAGAGGTACTGTACTGAGACAGAGAGAGAGAATAAGATCAAGGTCATTGCCAGGTCTGGGACTAGAACTTAATGGACTTGACTGTCTATCCCCGATCAAAGCCTTAGATGACAAACCCCACATTGAGATCACTGAGAATTACAACTTTTGGGACTAGTAGACAAAAAGAGCTGTCAAGAGCTCTGTATGTAAACCAGATTGTTTGAATTTACAGGGGTTCTGCTGTCCCATTTGATCCTCCTCCATTTTCTCCTGGGTGTATGTTAGCTTATAGCTGTTTGAAAGGCTGCTGTTTCTCAGACCTTCTGTCATGATAAGAGATGACAAAAGTCATATCTCAGTGCAGCTTTTTTTTTTAGGCTTATGGGCATTGGAACCAGGGTTCTGTGCAACATTTGCCCTCTAGGCGGCTGCTCACCTCGCATTAGTAAAGCCTGCAAACACTCTTCAGGTGCATTGACTCCTAAAAGCATGGCATTGTCTGGTAGCCGAATCTCTGTGATGTGCTGGGAACCAGTAATGAAGTGACAGATCATCTGGCTAGATTAGATGTGGAGAAAGAATAACTGTCAGGATTTATTGATGTCAAAACAAGGTTGCAAAACAGGAACAAAATAAAGTAGGTACAGTCTGCAGAGCGGTAAGACCCGCTGAGCTCTTGTCAGCAATAGTTCCATCCTGCCATTCTGCAGGCTGAGTCTCAGTCAATCAAATAAAAGAAAAGGAGAAAACAAATATAACTAGAATGCCTCTCACATGAAACATGGGCTAAAACGGCTTCCCTATGCACTGTTCCTCGATACTTCTCAAAAGGCACAAGGACCACAGTGGATGCAAGCTTCACAATAGTCGTGAAGGACACAAGGTACCCAGTTTTAAGGCTTGCATGGTGCCTGTGCTTTGCAGTCATGCTGCTTCAAGGCCCATCTCACTCTTATTATCACTCTGTTATCCCATTCACCCAAGTTGCTCTTACAAGGAGCTAGGGTATGTCTACTAGGGGAACTTGTGCAGTAAGCTAGCATGTGACCTTAAAGCACTCTTGCTACTTCACACTTACTCTCCATGGGGACATTGACTGCACTAAGAGTGCCTTGGGCAGTTTTCAAAGTTCAGTAAACTACTGCACAAAAAGGCATTGTTAACAGAGTGTCCATGCGGGCAGCTAGTGCAGAATAGCTAGTGTGCTTTAAACTCACAGCCTTGCTTGCTGGGCACTAACTTTCCTATGTGAACAAGTCCTTGATAATATCCGCAGTAATAAGCCTCTGCCCCAGGGCACTTTCCTGCCAATAACAGTTTTGGTGTCCTTAAATTATATCTAACAGAATTGTATACCTGCTCCTACAGGAGTGGCTGCGCTGGGGATTCCCAGGGCCTCGCTCACCCCAGCCCTTGCAGAGGGGGGGGCTGAGCGGGACGCCCCTGACCCTGTGGCAGTGTTTCCGGGCAGCCCAGGTTTTAAAGCCCACGGGGTGAGGCGTGGCTCGGCTTCACCCCACAGGTGCCTGCAGCCCCCTGCAGACACCCACGGGGTGAGGCGGGCAGCTCCGCTTCACCCCGCGGGTGCCTGCAGTCCGCTGCAGACACCCATGGGGTGAGGTGCATGGCTGCGCTGCACCCCGGGGGTGCCTGCAGCCCCCCTCTGCCGGCCAGAGGACACCCCTCAGCACCCTGGCCAGGGTGCTGAGGGGGTAGCCCTTCCTCCCAGGGTGCTTAGCACCCTGGGAGGAAGGTCACATGTTGTTTCGGAACACTTTGTTCTGAAACAACATGTCCACACAGGGCTGTTTTGAAATGAGCTGTTTTGAAACAACCTTGTTTCACCGGGAAACCAGGTTTAAGCCGTTCCAAAAGAACGGCGGCCATTTCAAAACAAGCGGTTTGCTTGTTTCGAAATGGCCGTGCATCGTGTGGCCATGGCATTTCTTATTTTGAAACAACCTCGTTGTTTCGAAATAAGAATGCTGTGTGAATACACCCATTGTGTAAGTTTCTACCTGAACAGACAGTCCCTGGCCTAAAGAACCTAAGTCTAAATTAAGAAAGGCTTTTATTTTGTTTTTGTATTTAGCAAAGCAGTGTTGTAAAAGCCAGTTGTAAAAGTAAAATTTATGATAGCCTGTCACCATCCACACAGAACTAACTGTATAGAGTCCTGTAAGCAGCACAAACTTCTTAGAGCCCATTATTTTTTAAGGAGTGGCAAGAGCAAAAGGCTGCAGCTTAAGCATATATGCAAGGCCACTAAGTATCTACAAATGACAAAAGGGAGGAATTCGTGGAGTAGCTCTCATTGCATCTATATTGCTAACTCTTGTGCTTTCATCCTTAGTCTTATCATGTCTAGGTTTTTTCTTACATCCCCAGCTCCTAGGGACAAGAGAATACATGAGAATCTCAGCTTTCATTTAAAAAATATAAGATTTTAGCCCTCCTGGTTGACAGCAAAACCTTCAAAATGTGATCCAAGTGTAGCGCTAAGGCTCAAACACCAGAACGTGAACATAAAGAAACCACTATTTAGGTCACTTTTTAAAATCTCATGATTTTAACAGTTTTAGGATTTTTAAATACTTGGAGTTAGCAAGGGTATGTCTACACTTACAATTGAGGAGGCTTAATTCGAACTGAAATTAGTGGCTGTCCACAGTTGCTTTCATTAGTTCGAACTAAGGAGTTCCCCTAGTTCAAACTAAGGACAGCCTAGTTCAAATCTATAAAAACTGCCCTTAAATGCGAATTGAGGCTAATTCGAATTCATTAACCTAATGTAGCTGTGTTAATTCGAACTGTTACTTCGAATTAACCACAGCTTGATTTTCCCTATGCAGTAGCGCCCCCTACTTAATTTGAATTTGCTAGTCCTGTGCATGGACATGCTAGTTTGAATTAGGGTACCTAGTGTGGCTGTGTTAATTCAAATTAACTTAATTTGAAGTAATAATTATTAGTTTGATCTAACCTTCTAAGTGTAGACATACCCCAATAGTTTCTTACTGGAAGGATGAGACTCCAGAGACAAGAGGTCATCCTCCATTTTAAAAGGTGAATCTTTAGATTATAGGGGGCAGATCAGAGAGTAGCAGGCTGTGGCTTAAAACAGGATTTGGTTTCTGCATTACATAGTACTTGACTAAAGAAGACAATGCCTTCATACGAATTGCAACATGGGAAGGACACTGAATATGACAGTGGTGAGAGCATATTGCAAGAGTGGCTTAGTGGTCACTAATGGATTTTATACCAATTTTCTGCATTAATGAAACCTGGTCTATCTATCAGTGAGGTCACAGTCACTGAATACCATACCTTCCTTAGTAATACTTGACACATAGAATGAGAGAAGTGCATGCTAAGGACTCCAGAATTGGGTGCATATATTTATATGATACATTGTGGAATGCCTTTTTAAAAGAAATCTACAATTATGAAAAATGTGAAGCTACGTCATGTTAAATTAGTCATAGTTTAGAATTCCCCGCGCAAAAACCCCTCTTCTGCTTGAGTTTAGTAGCATAAACAGGCTGTAAATGGCAGCCCATATTTCCTCTCTCAAGTTGTATGGACACTGGTTTATAAATTCTTCCACAAGCAACCATCCATCTTTCCTTATTTAGGCTTCTTCCCATTTTATTGGTTTGTTGGCCACCCTTAAAGCTGGTTGGATTCCAAGATGTTTATCAATGTTAATAATCTGCATGGAATAAAAATTAACTATTAGAAGTGCATCCCACATTGAACAACTGAACCTTGCAAATTAAGTTAAAGATGAGAGTAAAAGGTTCTTTAGCAATATACGTAAAAAGAAGTCAAGAAAAGAAGAAGGGGAACATCAAAGCCCTGGTGACAGGGTGGAGATTAAATATAGTCTAGGTATAGCCCACTAAGTATGTACACTTTGCTTCAGTTTTTAATGAAAATAATGTAGAGGTTGGGAACAATGGAAGGTGGCTAATGGGAAAGAGAATGTGCAAATTGAAACTACCACATCCAAGATGGAAGCCAAACTCTGACATTTTAATGGGACCAAATTGGGGGCAAGAATAATCTTTGTCCAAGAATATTAAAGGAACAGGCACATGAAATCCCAAGTCCAATATTAAATATTTTTAATGTGTCTGTAAACTTGGGGGTCATGCCTTATGACTGGATAATTGCAAATATAGTACCTATAGTTAAGTCAAAAAGAAGATCTGGAAAACTACAGGCCTGTTAATTTGATCTCAGTTGTATGCAAGGTCGTAGAACAAATTTGGAAAGAGTGCATAGTTAAGGATGTAAAGGTAAATAGTAATTGGGATAATCAACTACATGGATTTTTAAAAGGTAGATCATGTCCAGGGCCATCCTTGGGGGGGGGGGGGGGCAATCACCCTGGCCCCACAGTTTTGTGGCTCCCGCACTGCCCTGCTGTGAGCAGTACACTGTGTGGCCAGCACCACTGCCCCCCACAGCCATGCTGTCCCCCATCCCCTCCCCGCACTTTTGGCATGGAACCAAAGGCAGCGGTAAATAGGGAGCATGGGGCTGGCCTCTGCTCTGGGTCAGCTTGTCTTGCCCCCAAGACAGGGAACAATCAGCCCAGGGGTATAGTGGGCCAGCCCAGAGGCTGGGCTCTGCTCTCATGCCCCTCCTCTGGGGTGGCTGTACCTTCCTAGGGGCAGGGAGGGCTGACCCAAAGGTGTGGTGAAAGAGCAGACCCCAGCCCATGGACTGGTCCGCTCTGCCCCTGGCTCAGGGGAGGGATAGGAGTGCAGAGCCAGCCTTTGGGCAGCCAGGTGGTACCACACCCTCCTAGGAGATGGTCCTGATCTTGCCAAAGTGGTCTAATCTCTTTCTTTGAGAAGACAGCTAATTTTTAGACAGAGGAATGCATCTCTCTTTTAGACAATGATAGCTTATGGTTGGATAAAGCGGTAGGTCTTATTAACCTGGGTTTCAGTAATGCATTTGTTGCACTTCCACGTGGGAAATTATTAGTTAAATTGGAGAAGACAGGGATAAATAGGAGATTTGAGAGGCAGGTAAGGACCTGGTTAGTGGAGAGATTCCAACAGGTCATGCTGGAAGGCAGACTCAGACTGAAAGGAGGCTATTAACAGATTTACTCAGGAATTGCTCTTGGGACCAAGCATAGTTAACATTTTCATTAATGACTTAGTACAAAAGTGGAAGTCTGTTAAAAAAATTTGCAGATGACACAAAGTCAAAAGGTATTGTCAGTACAGGAGGACTGGAATATTAAATAAAATGATTTGGCTGACTGAAAGCTGCAGTAATAGAAATGGAATGACATTTAATACTGCAAGGTCATGCACTTAGGAATTAACATGAATTTTTATGATAAGTCAAGGAACTAAGTTGAAAACAACAGAAGGGAAAGACTTTGGTGTATTGGTCAATCACAGCAGAACTCTGAGCTACCAATGGCTATGTCCACACATAGGGCCTTGTTTCAAAATAAGTTATTTCAAAACAAGTCATTTCAAAATAAAGCCCTTATTTCAAAACAACTTAATTTGAAATAACTAAAAGTCAATTCGAAATAAGGGAAAAGCCCCAATCAAAATAGCATGTCCAAACAGTGGACTTGCTATTTCGCTTTAGGGGAATGGAATGATGGGTGGTATGGCAACATGGCCCCCCAGTGGGGCCATGTTGCCAACCAATCCCCTACTACTGGCTCTCCAGAGCCAGTGGCAGGGGAAAACAATGGGGGGGAGAGGACAGATGGGGAAGCCCCTCTTCCCCCTGGCTTCCCCCGCTGCCCCTCTGCCTCACCACCCTAAGCGGGGGCATGGGTCGCCTAGCTCCCTGCTACCCCCTTTCCCCACCC
>ML681997.1:24508361-24554047 GCA_007922195.1 Podocnemis expansa
ACCCATGCCCCCAGGCAGGGAGCCTGCTCTGCCCCTGCCCGGGCTGGGTGTCTGCCCCCCAGCGCAGGCAGGGGCTGCTGCAGCCCTACCTGCTCCCTGCCCACCTGCCTCTGGAGCTGGGGCAGGGGAAGGGACTCTGCTCCCCCCCCCCGGGCTCGCTGCTTGCTGCCTGGGTGGGGCGGGGGTGCAGTGGCAGCTGGATTTGCCCCCTGCCTGGGCTCCGGGGGAGCTGCTGGCCCCGTGCTAGCCAGGGGTGCCAGCTTTGCTCACTGCCTGGGTTTGGGGGGAGCTGCCGGCCCCACGCTAGCTGCAGGTGCCAGCTTTGCCCCTCACCCAGCTATGGATGGCAAGGGACAAAATGCTTATTGGGAGATCAAAACCATTTTATTCACCCTAAAATTGTTAAATAACTTTGAAATTTATTTTTCATTTAAGGTCTGTAGAAGTATCAGGCTACACATAGCAAGTGTGTATGTGGGGGTGGGGGGGCGGGGGGGGATCTCATGGAATTTCAGCTTGAATCCTGCAATTTCAACTTACAAGGAAAAGAATAGGAAAGGATGCAAAATCTCTCCTTCCCACTGTTATTTGCACTCTGGTTTTCTCATGGGAGGAGTAGTAAGAGGAGTCAACCCTTGAACAATGAACCCAGCTGTTTTGGAGTAAGACACTGGACCCACGCAGAAGGGCGGAAGAAACAGGGTGAAATCCTACCCCCATTGTAGTCAATGGGATTCAGCTCTTAGCACACCTGCATACAAAAGCTTGAGAAGACAAATGGTAGAGAATCCTGAAAAAAGTGACAGTTGGGCCTGGAGGAATTCACATGGTTGAAAAGATGAATGACATCTAACTTGCCTATGCAACATGGGAATGAGATACAACTCATTGCAAGCATCTGAAAAAACATAAAGGTCAAGGTGGGAGAGGAGCTATCTAAGAGAGTCAAAAGGAGGTATAACTAGAAGTAATGACATGAAATTAAAAGCAGAGAGGTTTTTTTATGTCAGCCTGAATTTACCAACAGTGATGTTTATTAGATTGTTGACTAGGATTCCAAGCGTTGTGCTGTGTGCACATTTTTCATGTATAGTTAGGCCGAGTTACGTGATAGAGTTATAGGGTAAGGAGCATACTTTTGCTAGCATGTAGTGGTTTACATGGGATTTTTCTATATGAACTTTTCTAGAAGACCACAAAATAGGCCTGATTCTGCTCCCAGTGAAGTCAATAGGTTCTGCCCCTGGCTTCCATAGGAGGAGGATTGTATGGCAGCCTGACTGGGTTGTTGAGATGGATTAACTGGTAATACATAATTGCATTTTTCATTTGTACACTTCAGATCATTTTGTATTAGATGCCTGCATACCACTGTACTCATTTTACCGATGTGAGAACTGAGCAGTAGAATGTCCGAAAGCATGTCATTAAGAGATTCAGGAATAGCAGACAATTCACTAGTTTCCAGGACTGTGCTCAATTCAGGAAAAGAAGGTTTACATCTATGTTTGTGCGGAAACATAGATCTATAGATATAAATTCAAATAGACATCCCTCACACACACATCAAAGATATTACACTGCTATCAGGATACATTACTATCAGCATAAAGGGAAATATTCAGGCTGTGCTTGTTTCTATCAGTCTTCAGTACTGTCTTTGAGAAACACAAGTAAGAAAATATCCCTGAGCAGTCTGGGACTGTTCCCTTAACAACAAGCTACTTTCACTTGCTGCCACACATGTGTTAGTTAAAGAAAAAGAGCAGACATTTTGGGATTTTGTGTTAAAATATCATTTTGAAGAGAAAACAGGGTTTAGTGAGGAAAACAATGAGTAAGCTGACAGGGTGAGTGATTGACAGGCTAGATATGTAAGTTTCAAGATATAGAAGCCTGAGATGGGACAGGATGGACTTTGAAGCATTATTTCAACCATAGGAGATTTCAGAGTTTTCCACAAACCTTGCAGCTTCTAATAGGTCCATGGCTGCAAAAATAGCTAACCAAACACGCAACAGCTACAAACTCCTGAGCTGGTATGATATTTGGTAGTAACAAAACTCAGCAACATACCAGCTAGTTCACTGCACACTTGTTATTAGCCTGTGTAATGTCAGTGGCTAGCTTTAGGAAGAGGGATGCCAGTTTCAGCTGAGACAGCAGGACAGATCCTCAGCCCCTCTAATTCCTGCGTAGCTTCAGTGAAGTCAGTGGAGCTAAGCTTCTGGCCCACTATCTCCCTTGCAACTAGAAATGAGACCGTCTCAAAGAGAAATGGCTACTGACACAGTCTGATTCTCCACAGTATCAAGTTTACACCAAAATAACTCAAATCCCATGGGCTATGTCTGCACTAGTGGGCTCAGTTAAATTGACTTAACAAAGTCAACTTAAAGTCAACTTTATTAAGTCAAATTAGTCCCCGTTTTTTAAAGTCGACTTAATAAAGTCAACTTAAGCCAGGGTAGCCAATAAAGTCGACTTAATAGAGTCAACTTTAAGCACATCCCCTGACTTAAGTTGACTTAAATGGCCACATTTGGTAAGTCAAATTAATAAAGTTGATTTAACACTTAAAGTCAATGTAAAGGGTAAGAGTTATTAAGTTCACCTAAGAAAGCCCTTAATTTGACTTAATAAATGCCAAATGTGGCCATGGAGTTGCTTAAGTCAACTTAAGCTTGGTTAAATTGACTTATGCCTCCAATTTAGACATAGCCTCGGAGTTCCATTGGCATAACACCCGTGTAATGGAGTGGAGAATTAGGACATCTACACCTGAGCCTTAGGTTGACTTAAGCTTGGACCCCTGTGGCCACACTGGGCTTTTATGAAGTCGCCTTAAGTGCTTCCTTAAGTTGGCTTAATAACACCACCTCTTAAGGTCAACTTAATGGTTAAATTGACCTCATTAAGTTGATTTAAGCCAGTGTAGATGGGGAATAGTGCTTAAGTTGACTTAATTGGCCTCCAAGCACCCTTCCAAAGTTACTGGTCACTGAGAAGGGTAAGCCTTGCACCTGCCAGTGTAGACACAGGCAGTTGACAGGAGTTTTCAGTGTGGACAATTTAAGGAGAATTAACAAGGTCGGTTTTATATTGACTTAAAGTTGACCTTGTTAAGTCGACTTAACAGAGCCTCCAGTGTAGAAATACCTGATGAGTCTAATGTTACTTTGTAAAAAATGAAATTGGTATAACTGGATGAAAAGGTGCATGAAGGGAAGAAGAGCCCAAGCAAGGTGTCCTGGTTTGTGCGCAATGGATGATAAATGGTATCCAATGAATACACTTGGCATGCTTGAACTCCACCAAAACCTTCTACAAGGTTTCTGAGCTACTGCTGGAGATAAACCTCTGTTGTAAAAATACATTTTCACTTAATGCTCATGGGCAAAAGCAGCCTGAATTTCCATATTTTGAAAGAGTGCAGTGCAGTGATACTAGTCCTAGGTTTGGTGTAATAAGCCCAATCAGGGAAACAGCTAAATCGCCCAGTTCTTCTCTTTTGCTGTAGCTATCAACACTGCTCAGTGAATGACCTGATCCTATGTTTTACACCCCCTTGCATTTATTTTCATTCTATTCTGTAAGTTCACCTGTCTTCGAAGCATCTGATGAAGTGGGATTTTCTCCCACAAAAGCTCATGCAAAAAATAAATCTGTTAGTCTTAAAGTGCCACACAACTCCTTGTTTTTTTTGTATTTTTAAAAGATGGGTTGAGCTAGATATTAAGTTTCCCTGGTGAGTTTAAAATATGAACCAAATAAAATCCTTAGGAGAGGTAGTCTTTAGTTTGTATGCTCATCTAGAAACTGAAGCTCTGAAAATGTTAGGGAAGCTCCGTATAAGCAAGTAAGCTGAAAAACTGTTATTCCTGAGCGCAGGTGTTCATTGGGGAGGGACTCGTGCTGGTGTTTTGATTCTGTGATAACCGACAGGGTTACTATGATAATAGATAGCATTTTACAAAGAAGGAACAAGTGACTTGTACTGAGTTTAACCAATATTTCTTGTGAAGCAGGAGTTTAGACCAATTTCCTTAAATGGTGTTTTTCTAATGACCCATGATTCAGCTTCAGGCTGTGTTGCATATCGCTGTCTAGTGTCCTCTGACTTATTTCAATGGTGGTCTACTAGCTCTGTACCTGACTGATAATGATTTTATTTGAATGCCTGGGCGTGTGGAATGTATGCAAATGTGAGGCAGCTATTGTTAAAATAAAATTTTTGGACCCCCAGGGAGTACCCCTGGGCAAATCTTGGGTCCAGGAAGTTTGTGCCCACCTTCGGATATCTTTATCACTCCGTCGCCCGTATTCGTCTAAAAGGGAAGGTCACTCCAGCAGAGGCAGATGATTAAATTCGAGTGTAACCATTTATTAAGGGAAATAAACACATCCCAAACCAAGATTGAACACCGTCAGGAATAACACAAATACATATAACATACAATTAACAAAACAAGATTGAACAAGATCCCCCTTTTTGAAACCCCTCCTGGATCCTAGGGATCCTTTGCCCTTAGCAATCTTTGCCAACTGAACCAGGGTACGTTCCAGACCCAAGTTTGCCCACCGAACACAGGGAGACTCCCCTGGTTTCCCTTCTTACTCTCCAGCTTTCAGGGCGCTCGGCCCTCAAATACCCCTATTTACTGTTGGTCTTCAGCTGGATTATGCCGCAGGTCTGACACCCATGCTGCCGATCCCTCGGAGTCCTTGATCTCTGGATCCCGGCTTGGCCCGTCTACTTCAAGGCGCTGGTGCCCCCAGGGTCCTGTAATTACAGTCTTTCGCCCCTGAACAAAGTCCAATTAGACACGGCAGCTTCTCAATGTCAGTCCCAGCCTCTGCCTGCTTCGGGGACTTCCTGAAGTGGGTCCTCTTCAGCCTTGCACCTGGGAGCTGGTGTCCAAGTCTCTGAACCCCGGGATCAGAGGCTTGGGCAGGCTCAGTTCCCAGCTCCTCAGGGAGGCTATTCTCTGATTCTGCGCTGGATTCCAGTTCGAAGATCTTCTGTACCCTCACTCCTAACGCGGATCTCTCTCAAACCAGGCGGGGAAACCCCTTAAAACCTAACCCCCTGGCCAATCAGGGGGGCCCGTTGCGCGTCCCTTGCTTCACGCCCTTTTTGTCATGAGATACCTGAAAGTTCAAGAGGCTTCTCTCCCTTGCTAACTGGCAGCTCAGGAAAGTTTCCGCCTGCTTCTCCCCTCAGGCCAGAGCTGTTACTGGGCAGACCTGAGCTCTTGGCAGGCTGCCAAAGTCCTCCGGTGGTTACTTAGTGTAACCCCTATTCGCAAACCCCAAACCCGTAACCTATGCAAACTTCTTAGCCCACTCAGCCTCTGCTGGGGAGGCACTGTACAGTGTTTTAACAGCGAATAATAACACAATACCTTTCACATCAGTAACCAAGCAAGGTAAGTATCATTACAGAAATTCTCCCAACACTATGAAATTATGATAAAATCTACTCTTTGTTTCTCAGATATCAGACTCCCTCAGTCCTGGCTGTACGCTTTTGCAGAGATGGCTTTAAGGATTCTCTTTTGATTACATTTATTCTTCTGTAAATATTGCTAGGTATTCTGTCCACTCAGAAATATCTGCGTGGGCGCTGCTAGAACAAGAGTCCATTTCACCACCAGATAAGAACTCAGCTTCCCTGGCAAAGAGTAGGATATAATGGTCAGCACATCAGACTGGGAGATAGTAATCCTGTGTTCTACTTTTCAGATTGGACCACTGTGTGACCTTGGAAAAGTTGCTTCATCTTTTAACCTTTAGTTTACACAAATGGGCACAATAATAATAATAGTGCTCAGATACTATGGTGAGGAGCATGACATAGAAATAGTTTTTGATTCATTCATAGAGTGATAGACATTTGTCTCACAGGGACGTGTTTTGAAGGGTTTGTTTTGTACACCTTTGGAATACATAAATACTTGTAATTTTTTTGAGCATCATAGAACCATGGGATTGGAAGGGATCTCATGAGGTCATCTAGTCCACTCCCTGCCCCCTGCTAAAAGCAGGACCACTCCCACTACTAAAAGCAGGATCACTCCCACTAGTTCATCCCAGCCAGGATTATGTCTAACTGGGCCTTAAATGTTTCCAAAACTGGAGATTCCACCACCTCCCTAGGTAACCCATTCCCATGCTTCACCATCCTCCTAGTGAGAAATTTTTTCCCTAATATCTAACCTCGACCACCGCAGGTGCAGCTTGAAACTATTGTTCCTTGTTGTAACCCCTGTCAGTGCTGAGAACAGCCTAGTTCTCCCCTCTTTGCAGCACCCCTTCAAGTAGTTGATGGTTGCTATCAAATCCCCCTCAGTCTTCTTTTCAGCAGACTAAATAAGCCTACTTCCATCAGTCACTCCTCATAAGTCATGTGCCCCAACCCTCTAATCATTTTCACTGCCCTCCACTGGACTCTCTCTAATTTGTCAACATCCTTTCTGTAGTGCGGAGGTGAAAACTGTACACAGTATTCCAGATGTTCTTCACCAGTGCTGAATAGAGGTGAATGATCACATCCCTCGATCTTCTGGCAACACTCCTACTGATACAACCCAATATGCCATTGGCCTTCTTGGCAACAAGAGCATACTGTTGACTCATATCCAGCTTCCCATCCATCATAACCCAGTGCTGCTACAGTTCTACAGTGCTGCTACTTAGTCAGTCGGTCCCCAGACTGTATAAGTCAGGCGTGGCCAAACTGTGGCTCATAAGTCGCATGTGGCTCTTCAAAGAAAAAGTGTGGCTTGCCATCAGGGAGCAGTTTCTGGCTGGGGGAATTAAAATCTCTGGCCTATCAGGTAGCTCCACAGCCAGGAGCTCAGAGGAGGGGCGGGGAGGAGGAGCCCACCGGCAGTTGAGAGCTCAAAGGAGGGGTGGGGACTGGGGAGGAGGAAGCAGAGAACAGCAGCCGACAGCTCAGAGAGTGGCAGAGGAGCAGTTGGGCAACTCAGGGAAGCAATAGGGGTGGGGTGGGGGTCTAAGAACAGAAAGTAACTTCAGGGAATGGAGGCAATGATGGAAGTGAATGAGGGGATCAAGGAGGAGACAAGCTGTAAAGGACTTAGACTAACAAATTGTTAGTTATTTTCCATTTCATAGATTTCAGTGTGGATTTTATTTTCCTTTGCTTTATTTATTTTTGTGTACTTTCTATTTTTTTATTTTCTTTTGGTCTAGTTTGTTTGGGTGGGTTTGTGTATTTGTTTGTTTTGTATTTACTTTATATCACATGCCATGGCAGCCTCAGTCCTGTCCACAGCACTTTATAAACTTAGGGGCACCTTATGCATTCCCTTTACAAGTATGGTAGTCAGGAAAACAGGTTAAAAAGTCTTCCATTGTGTCAGAGGGAGAAGGAATAAGCCAATGAAGAATCCTTCTCCTTCTTGCCAACTCTAGTCTTTAAAAGTGCCGCAGGACTCCTTGTTTGTTTTGCTGAACTAGACTAACAAAGCTAACTCTTTGGAGATCTGACAGGTGAGGCTTCTTAGAGACCCTGAGGCATGAGGATGAGGGATGAGCTGTTTTCCATAGCATCCTCCCCCTTCAGAATTATTTTATGCAGAATCCTATTCCACAAAACCAAGCCTGTTTTGAAAGACAAGTGTTGGGACATGTATGGACTAGGAAAGTGTTCCCCAGGACAGTTGCGTTATCGTGGGAGACAGGAGCAATGTTCTTTCTAAGCTAATGATGCAGCTAAGCAAGTTATGGATGCACTTGGGGAAGCGATGAGCAGGGTCCCAGCAACAGGTTGGGGAACTAGGAGGGAACTTGCTCAGCTGCATCCAAAAGTTGCTAAGCTGCATCATCAACTTAAAGAGAACATTGCAAGGAAGGGCAGCATGGTACGAGACAGCAGAAGAAGTGAGCAAGGGTCGGGGACAGCAGAGAAGCAGCAGCATGGTAAGAGATGGCAGGGATGCTGCAACGGGTAGGGGGGGAATGCGGCATGGTCGGGGAAGCCATGGCATGTTTAGATTTTTTCATAGGCCCTAATGCAGCTTCCTCCTTTGTTAAAATTGTGTTTTACAAGCCCTAAACATGACATGGGATACTAAGAAATGAAAATATAAAGGAGAAAAGTTTAAAACTGAATGTAGATTACTTTCAATTTTTAGCACAACTTATTGCTGTGAAGCATTGTATTCCACAATGAAATTTGTTAAATCAAAACATTGTGCAATACTTAGAGCAGTGGTTCCCAACCAGTGTGCTGGAGCACACTGGTGTGCTGTGGCAACACCCAAAGTGTGCTGCAAGCATCCCCAAGAATGGGAGTTAAAGTTCCCTCCCAGCTCAGCCCAGCCACACGGGCTGTGCAGGGCTGGGAAAAGGCAGGGGTTAAAGTAAGGGAGAAGGCATTGGAACACAGTTCTGGGGGTCCCCTGTTTTTAGGCAGGCAGCCTTCCAGCCCTGCTAAAAATAAAGGAAAGCACTGGAACGTGGAGTTCCAGGGGTCCCCCTAAAAATAGCAGGAGCAGCCGGAACCCAGAATTCCAGTGGCTCCACCTTAAACCCCACTTCACCTTAAGCCCAGCCAGCAGAGAGCTGCGGGAGGCTGGGAGTGTGTGAATCTCCCCTCTACAGGGTGGAGCAGCTTATGTCAGCCAGCCTGTAAACAGCCCAGATAAGGGCTTTGGGGGGAGGGCTGCTGGGGGTTGTGTGGGGCAGGTGTATATGTGTGTGTGTGTATGTGTAGCAGAGGTAGGTGGGAGTGGCTGTGTCGCAAAGGGTGTGTAGCTGGGGGGGTGGGGTGACTGCGTGTGGGGGGTGTAGCTGGGGGCTGGAGGCCTAGTTCTGGCCCCTGCAGTGATGGGAGGGTCCGTCACATGCAACAGGGGGTTGGGGGAGGGGAGGGTGGGACCCACTGAGGTGGGAGAGAGCAGCAATAGGATGAGGACTTGCCCTGGGTGGCAGGGAGCCAATGTGGAGAAGGAAGAGAGAAGTGGGTGCTGCGCCATACTCCCCTGCCCTACCTTCCTGCTCCCCAAGTTCCCTCCTGCCCCACCCCCAAAGCCACTCCTGTTCTCTCTTCATCTCTCCTCTCTTGCCACCCTTGTGCTATTCCCCACATGGCTGCCCTTGTCTCTTCTGCCACCCCTACCCTGCTGTGCTCCTCACACTCACTCCTGCCACTGAACACAATTCCTGACCTCCCCTGGTTTGCCACCCCTGCTCTGCTACCGCTACTATCCCACATAGCAGCATTTCCGCAACACTGTGCCATGGTTCATGAATATTCACAAGTAATTTACAATAATTTGAATATTCATGAGTTTTTTAATGGTGGTATGGCTTGAAAAATTTGAAGGTATCAGGGTGTGCCGCGGCAGAGAAAAGGTTGGGAACCACTGACTTAGAGATCAGCACCTCTGAGAGCTTTTATGTACTGCATTGACAAGTTACTGCCCAGATTTTTAAAAACTTGCCACTAGCCTGCAGTATTCTACATCCAGGGACAGATAAGTTTTTACTGTATAGGCCTAGTTTTCATAGTAACCTTAAGTAATTATTAGAATCTGACATTAGTAAGATCAATATTTGCCCTGTTTTTAAGATAAAATGAACGTGCACAACAAATTTAAGCTTAGTGATTTTGGAATAGGTAAAAGTATGTGGTTACATGCCTCAGTGCAGCTCTTGAAGGTTTAATAATCAAATTGTGCAGTTCTTGACTTCCATAGGTTTAGCCACCCCTGGTATAAGTACATGGGATTTTTCCATCATAAGCTCAGGACTTTGCACTTATCCTTGTTGAACCTCATGAGTTTTCATTTTGTCGATGTTCCAATTTGTCTAGGTCTCCCTGAATCCTATCCCTGCCCTCCAGTGTGTCTACCATTCCCTCCAGCTTGGTGTCATCCACCAATTTACTGAGCATGCAATCTATCCCATCACCCTGATCATTAATGAAGAATTTGAATAGAACCAGCTCCAGGACTGACCCCTGGGACACTCCACTGGTTACTGGTTGCCAGCTAGACACTGACCCATTGATACCTACCTGCTGAACCCAATGATCTAACCAGCTTTCTATCCGCCTTATGGTTCATTCATCCAAACCATACTTCCTTGACTTGCTGACAAGAATGCTGTGGGAAACTGTTTCAAAAGCTTTGCTAAAGTCAAGGTATATCACACTGATGGCTATTCCCACATCCACATATCCAGTCATCTCATCACAGAAAGCAATCAGGTTGGTCAGGCACGCTTTGCCCTTAGTGAATCCATGCTGACTGTTCCTGATCACTCTCTTTTCCTCCAAGTGTTTCAGAATGGATTCTTTGAGTACTTGCTCCATGATTTTTCCAGGGATTGAGGTGAGGCTGATTGGCCTGTAGTCCCCCAGGTCCTCCTTTTTCCCCTTCTTGAAGATAGGCCCTCTATTTGCCTTTTTGGAGTCATCCAGGACCTCCCCCATTTGCCACAAGTTTTCAAAGATGATGGCTAGCAACTGTGCAATGACACTGGCCAACTCCCTCGGCACCCTTGGATGCATTTCTTCTGGCCCTGGAGACTTGTTTGCATCCAACTTCTCTAAGTAGTCCCTGACCTGACCTTCCATCACTAAGGTCTGCTCTCCTCTCAGTTTTGTGTTACCCAGTGTAGTAGCCTAGGAACTGACCCTATCTATGAAGACTGAGTTAAAAAAAAGCACTGAGTACTTCAGCCTTTTCTCCATCATCTGCCACAAGGATACCAGCCCCACTCAGTAAGCGCCCTACACCGTCCCTGATCCTCTTTTTGTTACTGACATATTTGTGGAACAGCTTCCTGTTATCCTTCACTTCTCTTGCTAGCTGCAACTCCAATTGCCCTGTGGCCTGTCTGATTTTATCCCTGCAGGCTCGAGCAATATCTTTATATGCTTCCCCAGTCATCTGTCCAAGCTTCCACTTCCTGTAGGCTTCCATTTTGTGTTCCAGTTCACCACAGAGTTCTCTGTTAAGCCACACTGGGCACTTTCCATATTTGCTGTTCTTTTTGCACATTGGAATGGTATCTTCCTGTGCTCTTAATTCAGTTTCTTTAAAATACAGCAAGCTCTCTTGGACACTTTTCCCCTTCAGATTAGCCTCCCAAGGGATCCTGCCCATCAGTTCCCTGAGGGAGCCAAAATCTGCTTTTCTGAAGTCCAGGGTCTGTCTTCTGCTTCTTTCATTTCTTCCTTTGATTAGGATCCTGAACTTTACCATCTCATGTTCACTGCTGCCCAGGTTGCCATTAGCTTCTACTTCCCTGATCAATTCTTCTCTGTCTATGTGCAGCAGGTCGAGAGGTGCAAGGCCCCTAGTTGGTTCCTCCAGAATTTGTGTCAGGAAGTTGTCCTCAATGCTCTCCAAAATCTTTCTGGATTGTGTGTGCACTGCTGTGTTGCCCTGCCAGCAGATGTCAGGGTAACTGAAGTCCCCCATGGGAACCAGGGCACATGATCTGGGAACTTCTGCCAGTTGTCCATAGAATACCTCATCCACTTTCTCCTTCTGGTCTGGTGGTCTATAGCAGACACGTACCATAACATCACCCTTGTTTCACTCTCTTCTAAACTTAACCCAGAGACTTTCAAGAGGCTTGTCTCCATTTT
Organism: Podocnemis expansa; assembly: GCA_007922195.1. Classification (NCBI taxonomy): domain Eukaryota; kingdom Metazoa; phylum Chordata; order Testudines; family Podocnemididae; genus Podocnemis; species Podocnemis expansa. The sequence continues at coordinate 24,519,991 of ML681997.1, forward strand.
CATAGTGGAGCTCCAAGCAGTCATAAAGCTCTTTTACAAATAGTGCTACTCCTCCACCTCTTCTTCCCTGCCTGTCCTTCCTGAACAATTTATACCCATTTGTGGCAATGCTCCAGTCATGCAAGCTATCCTACCACGTCTCTGTTATTCCAGTTACATCGTAGTTCTTTGTCTATGCCAATACTATCAATTTTTCCTGCTTGTTTCCCAGGCTCCTTGCATTTGAGAATATCAGACTATCAGGTGAAAATACTATGAAAGTGCAATATTTTGTAAAATTGGTAATATTTCCTTATTTCAGCTTTCTGTTGCAGTAACTAATACAGAAATACATATTAAAAAAGCCAGTTTAGTGATTTCACTATGGGAAAATTTAACACAGTCAGTCAATGATAGGGATGGTTGCCACTTCTCCAGGTTTGACCCTGAGACGACAGGTTTTAATTACTAGTTTCCAGGCTATGGGTTTAATGTTCAAATCTCCAGGTGATGTGCACACACAGTGCATACACAATGCATATATCACCTGGAAATTTGAATATTAAACCCATAGACTGGAAATAAAAAACTAAAATCCATAGTCTCAGGGTCAAACCTGGAGAAGTGGCAACCTGATGACAGATGACAAAATATGATGGATAAAGTCAATAAACACAAATTTACCTCTGAAATGAACCCTATTGCTTACAATATAATCAAGGCATTTGGTAAAAACAGCAAAAGTCCTGTGGCACCTTATAGACTAAGGCTATGTCCACATGCAAAGGCTTACTTTGAAATCTGTGACTATTCCCAGTGAGATGCAAGACAATGGGAAGGGTCCTTGGTACATGCTTACAATAGCAGACCTGCGTGAAACTCCTCCAGCTGTCATTATTTTTCCATAGCCACAAAACCCACTCTAATCACTAAAAATCTTGTCAGCACCTGCATTTGAAGCCCCCTCAACCCCCACCAAGCCTGCACTGCCACATCCCAGAAGCTTCCCAGGCCCTTCCAACCTCCCAGTCTTCACACCCAATTGCACCTGAGGAGTCCCAGTCCCAAGATAGAGCCCTACGGATCCCTTCTGCCCCAGTGAAGCTCTCAGCCTCTCTCATATCGCAGGCTCGCTAAGACAGAGCAAGCCCCCTGACACCTGAGCTCATCCAGCTCACCATAAGCACCCAAACATCCATACTGTGGGGGGAGGCTGAAGGCCACAGGCTCTAGCCACCCATCACCCCTACAGCTATGGGACAACAGCGACCCGGACACTTAGAAACCGGCAAAAGAAGCAAGGAGTCTTGTGGCATGTAAAGACTAGCCTAGCACTCAGCTATCTGAAGAGAAAGCAGAGGCACTTGTGCATGCATGGCACACTGAGAAATGTAGTCTTGCTACCCTTCCATTCCCTGCAACCCTCAGGCAGTGTGAACTACAACTCTCAGCTAGAACCCTGCACGCCTATTGTGCAGTGGCTAGCTACCTCTTCTCCCCCTCCTCCAGGTTCCCGGAGACTGGCAGGGGAGCCCCTCCCTGCATGCCACACCGTGCTACACCCCAGTACCTGCCAGTCTGCAACCAAGTACTGGGTCGCGACCCACACTTTGACAAACACCGATCTTGGTCTTCACCTAGAGAGCCAAGCTTTAAGGGGCACCAGATTAGATGGAAGTGAATTTTTTTTGCTATTGAAAAATTATTTTAATATGTTATTTTATAAATGAAAGCATTGCACTCTGATGGGGGCACAAAAGTCATAGTTTGCCTAGGGCAAGGGTCTCAAACTCACGGGCCCTAAAGTTATTTCTTGTGGCCAGCAATGACACTATGGCTAGCAATATTTGCAATATCATTGTATGAAAAGCAGGGCTGGCTCAAGGGGCTGTGGTGCCCCAAGCTGGCTTTTGCTTTTTGGGCCCATGAAGGTGGGGGGGGGGGGGGCGGAACCCAGATGCCAGTCTGAGTCAGCTCACCCTGCCCCCAGGGCAGGGAACAGCCAGCTTGGGGCAAAGCGGGCCAGCCCAGCGTCCAGGCTCCACTCTCCTGACCCTCCCCTGGGACGGCTGTTCCTCCTTAGGGGAAAGGACAGCTGGCCCAGAGATGGGGCGAGAGACCAGAGTCCACCCCATGGGATGACTTCCTCTGCCTCTGAGCCAGCTGTTCCCCTCCTTGGGAGCAGGGCAGGCCAGTGTGGGGGCCAGGCTCTGCTCTCCCACCACACATCTGGGCTGGCCCTTCCTGCCCCTAGGGAGGAACGGCCAGCCCAGAGGAGGGACAAGAGAGCAGAGCCCAGCCTCTGTGCTGGCCTGCTCCACCCCAAGTTGGCTGTTCCCTGTCCTGGGGGTGGGACAAGCTTGCAAAGTGGCACCCCTAAGTTCTGGTGCCCTGAGCCAGTGCCTCACTGGCTTATGGGTAGAGTCGGTCCTGATGAAAAGGTTTCAGTGGTGTGTCCCTTGGGCTACTGTACTAGTCCTCATGAGTGATGCAGCCTTTGGGCTAAAGTACTAGTTCTCATGGTGATTTGACTTTGAGACCTCCAGCCTAGGGTGCCAAAAGCCCTTGGGCCAGCCCTGCTGCCAAGGCGAGGAAAAAGGTTGTGTTTCAGCCTGCAGTTAGGGAAAGCAGCGTGCCTGTGTTTGCAGCTTAGAACGCTGACCTCTAACATGACCAGTTTGTCCTTGTCAATTTCAGCTGCATAGAAAAGTTTCAGAAACTATTTTAAAGAATCACTGAAAAAGCTCTTGGTAAACTTCAGTTTGGCTGAATGACTTACAACATGATCTCAGGAAGAGAAGGTTTTTATAAGGATTTAGATGTTATTTGTGGTCAAAAGTTGAGAAATTCTGATGCAAAATTAAGTCCTGAAAATGTGAAAATCATTCCAGATTGATGCAGGGGACATATTTTACTTCCATTAGCTTCCACTTTAAAATATACATACAATAGCTTTTTAGTGCATCCAAAATTTAAACAAATGTTTGTACATTTGTACTAATGGAATTGCATCATTTTCTGAAAACCAAAACTCCTTGTAAATAAAAGAGATACCAGTCCATTTTGACATCACAAAAGCATTGGACAATATCTTCTTTTCAGAGTATTTGTATAGTAAGCACAACATAGGGGGAGAACAAAAAAAAAAAGAGCAAAGTGAATTAAAAATTCTCTGGAAATAAGAGAAAAGTGTAAATGTAATTTGTTTTTGTTTTTGATTTTTTTAAATTTGTTTGTTTTTGTTTTATAGTCAATTGGTTTCACGACTCCGGTTGTTTTATTATTTATACAACTCACTCTTCTGTTAACACTAGCGCTATAGTATTTGCAAATAAAGTTCACTTGGGAGACATGTCACAGAGGGTAATGACAAATGATGCTTTAAAACATAGTGCAGCAATCCAGAGAGGAATAGAATGTACATCAGCTGTTAACTTGAGCTTTGAAGAAAAGTGCATATTTCATAGGCCCCAGTTGTCTCTTTGTCACTTCCAACATGGAGGTAGCATATTTGAGGCCATCTTAAGAAATAAAAAGGAAAGCAAGCCTATAACACACAAATGAGAAATGGTTTAAGTGGATTTTTCCATTCAGATTTTAACCCAGTATATCAACTAGGGAATATTATCCAGCGGTCTAATTTGACATCAGAGGGAATTTGGCTCTTGTTAGAGTGGAGCAGTGCAGCAAAGCCAAGGTCTACCATATGGGATGTGTCTGCACTCCAATCAGAGGTTTGATTGCGGCAGATGTAGACATGCCTGAACTACCTCTCATCTAACCAGCCTGAGCATCAAGCCATAACAGCAGGCTTCAGTGTGAACTAGCTGCCTAAGTACCCCAAGACCAGTGGGACTGAAATTGAGTACTGGAAGTGCTGCTGATCCCCTCTCTTGAAGTAGTAATAAAAAGCACCACATACAATACAATGAAATCTCTGATTGACAGAATGGCATGCAAACCACAAAAGGGGAAAGGAAAAAGTGGGCCTGCTTGGGGAATGAGCCAATCAAAGGCCAGCCAGGGACTGAGTGAGCTCAACCAACGGACAGCATGCTGAATGACTGACAGTGAGAGGTGGGGGCAGTGTCCAGGACCCCAGCTTGCTGTGACTGATGTTTGGCTGGCAGACCACAAGCAAAGTTGAGCTGGGATTTACTAGAGCAGGTCTTTTAATATTTTTAGAGCAGGGCCTTCTTTGAGTAAAAGACTTTAACAAAAAGAAGCCCAACTCACAGCTGGTAGCTCATAAGCAGCTGGGCTTACTGATAAACCTAATTTCATTCATAAGAAGCACATCTGGTCACAACTGCCCATAACCCCTCTCCCTACCATCCTGAGCCCCCCCCACCTTCCTGACCCTCCCCTCACTGCCCAGAGCCCCCATCTTCCTCACTCAGAGCCCCCAAACCTCATGACCCCCAGCATCCTCACTCATAGTCCTCCAAACCTCCCACTCGCTGCCAGACCCCCCCCCCATCATCCCCTCTCCAGAGTTTCCTCTTTTTAGAAAGTTCAAATATGGTAATCCAGCTAATAGGCTAGTGAATTGGAGGTAGCCTTCTAGTGTGAGACCAGGCAAGACTCAAACCAACATCGTTCAGGGCTTTAGAGCCCTTAGCTAATTAGCCATGCCACCTGTACATTCCCTGAAACCTCGGTTGGTATGTTACTTCCAAGCACATTTCATTTGATCGTGCTAAATTATTGCTGTCATGCAGAATCTGTATTATGTCTCCTGTAGTTCTGTCCTTTCACATTCCCTTGCACTGTTTTAAGCAGGTTATTCTGAAAAGAAGGTGAAGGAAAGGATATTTACATTCTCATACAGTCAGAAGAAGAGCAATTTTGTGTTGATCTTGAAAGAAGCTGCCTAGATAGTTGATAGCATTTTTACATTGCATATCTTGCAGTTCTACACAGTAGTGTCCTCTTTATCATAACTAGGTTTCAGAGGTTGCATAATATTGTACACTCTAGATTTGTCTCAAGCAAATTTCAAATGATGTTGGTTTTAATTATGCAGCTGTGCCTTTCATGGTAACATTTAACTTGAAGTAGCAATGTTTGCTGGGGAGATCCTATAAAAATGAGAAATTTGCCATTCAAAAAATAATGGAGAGTATAGAATAATGGAAGGAAAAATGAACTTTGACTGAAAATCTTTTCAGGTAGCAGATCATAAAACTGGAAACTGTCTTCTGATGGTTGCATTATTCCAACTGTAGGACCAACTCCTGATGTGGGACAGATCACTACAGCTCCTCTAAAGCCAATGGAGATATGCCAGTTTACGACTGTAGATCTGGCCCTTATTCTTTACCTAGACAAGTAAACAGAGAGGAATATGGTCCATGAAGATCTAGTTTCATCAGTACATTTGAACAGTGAGTGTAATGGTGTCTGGTCATTAAGCTGCTTCTCAAAAGTGCCATTATAGAACTTAGGATGTGTTTTTAAAATGGCCATTTACAGAAGCAGAAAACTTTATACGATGTTTCTGCACTCTAATAGTAGCAGCCTGTGACTCCATTATTTTAATCATTTTTTGATGAAGCTCTTCTTCAGCAAAGCTTTTAGTTTCCTTGTCTTCTATTGCTACTGAGATCATTTAAACTGGAACCTTACAGTGATTGAAATAAATTAATCCAGCTGGAGCATTTATATTTGAGAAGGGCTGAAAGTCTATGAAGATGTTGACATGAGTGATATACAAGTGTTATTAATTCACGAGTCTATAAAACTTTCTAGCCTCTAGGGTCTGATGTGGTTTTGTGGACACTTAGCTTTGCAGAAGTTACATTTGTAGTGCCTGAGCAGAATTTAGTAACTTCCAAACCTCTTTGCATCCCTGTGACATTTTCTTCCTGGGATCTGGCCCAATGTGCCACTTTTTGCCTCCCCTATTGTCAGCTCCTAGATCCTCAATCACCCCACTTCTCTAGGTGGACCCCGACTCCTGAGTCAGTCCACACTAGCCCCCTGCATGTAATCAGTCCCAGGCTGTGGATGTGCATTTCTCCAGCCACTTATGGGATGGTCCCCCAGCGAGCACCCCGAACACCCAGATACCACACCAGGAACTTACATTCTGCGGGGATTGGGACCCTTCCTCAATCACTATAAGCTCACAGACTCCAATTCACACATTTATCGAAGAAATGGAATGCCCAGCCCCATTCACTCACATTCTCTAAAGTTCACACAGCTTTAGATGAAACAACACTAGTTTACTGATTAGAACACAATTTTAAGTGAATATATAGCAAGTCAATGCACAATCATTTAATAAAGTGATCAAGAGGTACAACAAGCAAATAAAAGGTACAAAATGCATACAAACCTAACAAAACTGTCAAGATTACTCTCTTTCTACTTTATTCTCATTATTCTTACTTCCAAGACTGGCTGTTGATGGTGTTCAGCCAGTCTTGGTCCTTCTGGCCATGTGGCTAGGCCCAGCCTGTTGGAGTTGTTTTCAAGATGGTGTTTCTCTAGCCAAAAGCCTTTCCCCATTCAAATGTCTATATTTGTTTCCAGACCCTCCACCAACACCCCCCTTCCTGGGCTGAGGTGATTTGCTTTGTTCAAAAGGGGCAGGAGGCATGCTTCTATCTGGCTGAGGTGCTACAGGCATTTAGCAAGTCCATTTTCACTGTTATCTTCTCTGGATGTGTGCTTGCAGTGCCGACTGTTTATATGCTGCTGGGAGCTGCTCTGATTGTCTAGCTCCCCCAGAACCATATGAAATACCTGGGAACATGATTTACATCTGTGCACATACATGATGCTGCAGGAAACATGATACCACAATAATAATGCAGAAGATATTATGAGCATCAATAAAGGAAACCTTGCATGGCATATTGGGCATAAAACCATGTGATTGCATTGCAAAAGTGAACAGGAGAGTTACGTAGATCATATGCTAGGGGTTCAGAGATGTGTATCCTGGGACAGACTCTCTCATCTTTGCTATGAGCATGGTGAAGTTCACAAAAAGGAGAAAATAACTTGTCAATAAGATGAAATAATAGCTCTAGAATAAAACAGATGGAGTTTAAGTTAAGAGGGGTTGAGGATACTTGGATGAGCTTCACCACAGATAGGAAGGAGCATTCTTCCCAAGGGAACCTTGGGCAGCTAATGAAAGATGGAGGTTGTGGTAGTAGAGAAGACTCCATCAGGATACATCACTCTGTCTTCTGTAGGTCAGTAGCTGACAGATGGTGAGTATTATGGAGTTGAGAAGATTCCAGTTAGTTAGCCTGTCCTCTGAGAATTAAAATAAAACCTCCACAAATTCAGAGTCAATTCAGAGCAAGCATTAAGGAATAAGTATTCTCTTTCACTGGTGCTGTCCTCAGACTTGTCAGGAAGTTGTTTTGGCTCCCAGTATGGGCTAGAGCAATCAAAGGGCTGCTCTAACTTGCACACTGACTGACCTCTGTGGATGCCAGCAGCCAGGAATGGTGCAAATGTAGAACTCTAGACACTGCACCAATCCCTTCCTTCTTCTGGCACATTGCAAAGGGCTCAGCTGCAAGGGTAGTATCAAAGTGGCAGCAGCTATGCCACTAAGTATCTGGTGGAGATTCATCCTATGCCAAGGAAAATAATGCCTTTATGGTGGCTTTGTGGTCCCTTTATATTGACAGAGATGGATTAAAACAGATGAAATGTATCCATGAATTTAACCATAGTGACTGACTAAATAGTAGCTACAGACCTAAGGGCATTATTCATAATTAATACAGAATAACCCCTTTGCCCTAGCCATACAACACCCTCATCAATATGGTCAAACTAGTGACCAAGAGGCAAATGGCTCTAAACTGAAATAAATGAGACTCCAGTGGATATAAACAAGGAGTCCTGTGGCACTTTTAAAGACTAACAAATTTATTTATTGCATGAGCTTTCATAGGAGAAAATCCGACTTCATCAAATGCTTTGAAGATAAGGAACTTACAGAATGGGAGGAAAATATATTCAAGAGAGTGTAAGTCATAGGATCAGGTCAAACTGTTACAGCAAATCAGTGCAGTAGTTTAGACTCAAACACAGTGCCAGGAATATTTAACAAGGCCCAACAAGTGACTGTAACAAACTATTAGAAGAACCTGGGAAGAAAAGATGTGGGAAAAGTGATAAAGAGCATGTATTTACATAGGCCTAAGAAATAAGATAAATACAAGATGTCTCAGCGCTCACTTCACTATCCATAGGATCTCAGAAGAAATGGGCAATGGGAAGGGGTTTGTAAAATAGGGTACTGAGTAGTTTGGAGAGGGTGGTTCATATACAATGGGTTGGGATTAAATATAAAGTTGCATGTGTGGGGAGCTGAGAAACTAGTGATGGCATTAGCAGATCTTTGAAGAAATTGGGGTCAGGTACTGATGAAGTCTGATCTAAGAATAGTTAAGGGGGCAACAGCTGGGCTGTGAGAGCCTAATAAGGTGCAAATCAGAATCTAGTAACTGATACAGTGCTCAAGAGAAATCCTGAAAAAGTGTACAAAGAGAGGGACAAAACTGGTTACAGTGTGATCTTAGCAGCAGGGTTTTGAATGGACCAAGGAAGTCAAAGAGGTGCAAAGCTGCAGTAGTTGATAAGTTGATTGGAAACTGCAGGGTTCCCAGAACATCTGAAATCGGTCTATTTAATTTAGTGATAAAAGTTGGATTTAGGAGACTAACTTTGAATATTTGGCTATTAATTTATATTTAGTTTGCAGATGCTACAGCTTTCTTGCTCAGGCATATGTAATCTCATCAGTGATACAACAATGTTTAGATCTCAGGATTGATGTGGGTTTTGTAGAATGGATAAAGAGCTCTTTCCTCTTTTCACTGTATTGCAGTTCTTTTTATATTTTTATCTGTGTATCTAAGTGATGTCCCATGTAGTGTTGCTGGCAGTAAAGAAGAGATAGACTTTTGTTTGCAACGGATATAAAGAGTTTATTTTTACAGAGACTGTGGGACACAAAATGGGACTCTTTAGCAGAGCTGATCAGAAAATTTTAATTTAAACATGTTTTGCTTGGGAAAAAAATCTTTTTTGATGAATCTGGAAGTATTTGAGAAATAACATCAAGTTTGGAAAAACTTACCATGAAAAACATTTCAGAATTTTTTTGTTTCAGAAAAGTCTCATTTCAGAGTTTTGAAATTTTAGTTTGAATATCATGTTACTGAATTTTTATTTCATATTTTTATAATGTTTACAGTATTTCATGACACACCGAATAGCAGTACACAATATGCAACACCACCATTCCTATGTCATAACAAGACACAATATAATAGTTTAAATATTTCTATTGGTTTTATGATATTTTTAAAGTCATTCAAGGTAGCAGCTGCTTAGTACTGATTGGAACATCTTAACATTTCTAGATCCAAGTCTCATGTTTGTGTTAGAATGAAACAGTCTGAGAATTTGACAAAGCATCAGAATTTCATTACAACATGCAGTGGAGACACTTTGATCTACAGAATAGGACAGGCAGTCAGGGCAATAATGAGAGTCTCCGATGTTTTCAATATCCTTGGGTTAGTCTAGGATTGTGACAATTTTTTGGAATTTCTGTTTCATGAGAAATTTCAGGAAAATCTGATATTTGTTCTAATTTGGAATAAAACCAAATTCAAAATGCCAAGATTTTCCACAAAACTGATATTTCAAGCTTCTGTCTGTTGCAGTCTCTGGGTCCCAGAGTAACTTAAAGAGTCTGTGTTGCCTGAGATCACTTATTTGAAGGAATAATAGAATCAGGGATGAAGATGAGCCTAGGGCCATAGACCCTCCATAGTGGAAATATTATAGAAGCTGATCTTTGTTTCCACTCCTGCACATTGTTCCTCTGTTGTTCTCTGTTAATGCTCCCTGTTCTAGGTTAATGTGCGCATGGGCTGGACGTCAGAGGAAAAAGAAGGACCCAGAAGGACTGGAGTAGCCACTAGTACTGGGATGGGGAGCAGGTGGGAAGCAGAAGCAATGGGACATGCCTCCCAGCAAGAGAGATGCAAGCTGCTGGGAACTCTAGCTTGAAGCAGGCTTCCCACCTTCCTTTCCAGTAGCTCCCCAGTCTCCCCAGGCAGACCACCCACAAGATTTCCTCTGGAGCATAAATATAATACTAAAGAATTAAAATTATCTGAAATTTGGTTAAAAAAAGTTGTATTGTAAAGAATGGTCCTAACTAGCAAGTAAAAGAAAGTCTTCAAAAGTAATGAGTTACACGGCTAGAAGGAATGAAGTGGGAAGTAGGTCAGGTTCAAAGAATAACAAAGGGAATAAGGCGTAGCCATGTTACTCTAGGTCAACAAAACAAACACAAAGATCTGTGGCACTTTTAAAGACTAACAAACTTATTTCATGCATGAGCTTTCATGGTAGAAAATCCCATTTCATCAGATGCTTGAAGATGGACAAATTACAGAATGAGAGGAAACATAAATTCAGGGAAATGTAAATCATAGGGTCAAGACAGACTACTCCAGCAAATTGAAGCAGTTATTTAGATTTAGTTGTTTCAATCTCCCTGCTCACTCCATGGAAGATGTATCAATAGCTGTACTTAAGCAAGTTAAACAAAGAAGGAATCCTGTGGAACTTTTAAAGACTAACAAATTTATTTATCACATGAGCTTTTATAGGAAAAAATTCTACTTCTCTCCCACGAAAGCTCATGTGACACATAAATTTGTCAGTGAGTCTTTAAAAGTGCCACAGGATTCCTTGGGTATGTCTGTTCTGGAGGCTCAGCGAAGTTGACTTAACAGGGTTGACTTTAAGTTGACCTGTTATGTCAACTTAAAGCATCCACACTCCTGTTAAACTGACTTACAGATTCCCAACTGTGCAGATCCACCCTGATACATACTAGTTTAAGTCAACTTAATAAAGTCAACTTAAGGTCTACACTGGCTGAAGTTGACTTAATAAAGTCGACTTAAGCATCTACATTGGCTTAAGTTGACTTAATAAGGTTAACTTAACCATTAAGTTGACCTTAACAGGTAGTATTATTAAGTCAACTTAAGGAAGTCCTTAAGTCAATTTAAGAAATTCCAAATGTGGCCAGTAGGTCGACTTAAGGAAGGTTAAGTCAGTGTAAGGCTCCAGTATAGATATACCCCTTGTTTGTTTTGCTGAACTAGACTAACATGGCTACCCTTTTGGAACTTAAGCAACTTAGTTACACATCAAAGCTTCAAAGAGAAACTACTGAGTTAGAATTCATATATAAATTTGATACCATTACCTTATGCTTGAAGAGAGATTTGAACTGCTTTTGTCATTACAGTAGGTGACTTACCCTTGTTTCCACCTCTCCACCTTTTAATTTGCTGTTTCACATTGTTTGAATTTAAACAACTGCTTTGATTTGCTGAAAAAGTCTGACCTGATCCTATGATTTACACTTCCCTGAATTTATTTTCCTCTGATTCTTTTAAGTACTCCATCTTCAAGTGGAAGCTTATGCGTTAAATAAATTTGTTAGTCTTAGTTCTAGTCTACACTCAGGCTGGTTTTCGGCGGCAGATGATCAGCATGTAAAATGCCTTGCATAAATGCTGGGAACTTTCTTAGCTACTGGGAGACGCTCGAGAAAGCCGACTGCAAATGCCTTGTGGTCGGCTTTCCCATGCGCCTCCTGGTCCCCAGGACTTACGGAGCCAACTTCCAGGAGCACGGCAGTGAGTTCAGACTCTCTGCTAAGTGCTTCTGGAACTCTTGGCTGACGGTGATGATTTTGTCGCCATCAGTGTAAACATACCCTTAAAAAGTGCCGCAGAACTCCTTATTTGTTTTAATGAGAATAAGGGGAAGTTTTGAGAAAGAAGATTTGCAACTGATGCACATGACTGCAGATGGTTTTAAATGAGATAAAGACAGTCTGTTTTAAAGAGTCAACAGGGACCTCCCATCTAACCTACCAGTGTTAGCTGAAAAATGTGGGTCTTTGTTAACCAATGTGCAAAGCAAAAACCTGTGGGTCTGTAAGAAGGAGAGGAAAAGATGGGGAGAAAACACCTTGGGAACAAAGGACCTTGTAAATTTCATCTGGATTAAGACTGGAAATAAAGGTGAACTCTTTCCATGTGGTTTTTAGCTGATATCAGTAATTGGTAATGATTTCACTTGTTTGTGAAAAGGTACAAAAAAGTAAGCTCTTAAAAAGTTCATTGCAAATATCTGTCTGTCCAAGCTGGAACCAATCAATATGGGGCTATGCACTCCTGTGGTTAGCTCATTTTTAAGTATCTCGGTGAAATGCTTATGAATGTGCTGTTACTATCTAAAATAAATCACATATTATTTAAGTTTTTAAGACTTCTTAAGAGGAATTGTATATATATATGATTCAGACTTTGGATTTAATAAAAGAATTTATGGTTAATTAGTGTGATAATATATTGCATAAATAATAATAAATTCCACTGCTGCATCAAATCCCTCTACCCCACATTCAGAGGCACCACTCATCATCCTTGTCACTCTGAGTCTTTCCTTAAAATCGCAACCTGGACGAGCCAACCATGAAAAGAGTTTTTGACTACACTATAAGCCTGAATCAAGAATTTCTCAATCTGAACACCCTTGAATTATGGGGAAAGCACTGGAATAAGATCCACAACTGATGTACAACCACTTTGTCTCCAGTGAGGCAAATGCTGGACTTTACTAACAGTCACAATCAGATCCAAAGTTCACAGGTTGGGCCTCATTCTTATCTAAACAGAGAGAATTTTTAAAAAGGAAAACTTACCTCATTAATCACCATTTTGTTATTTACGAAATGTCTCTTGGTGAAAAAAAAGTTAATATTTTAATGCTTCTACAGTATCATTTGTCACATTTATCTTGTTTTGGCAAAAGCACAAATTATTTCTAAACACTGGAAATTCCTCCATTTTTCAGTATATCTAAATGATCATATTATGCTGTCCAAGACCAAGTGACTAAGACAGCTGTAGAGCGAATGACACTTTCCAAACATTCAGTACTTACACACAAAATCTACCCACTGGTTAAGTGCAAATTCAGAGTGTTGGTTACCAGACGAGATTTAATCAGGAAACATTGTCATCATCCATGGAGAAAAAAAGGTCATATAAACAGGAAAAGTGGGGTTTACATGTTCTTTCTTAGCAAGGAAGGGAGGGAGATTTACCCATGGTGCTTCTTGCCTCTCTTAATGTGATCCCCAAATTACTTTTGATATTAAGTGGTTTTGCACATTTCTTTAGAAACCCTCATTGGCTCATTACTAACATATCTTGACTTTCCATACAAGTATTAACACATCTTACTCCTAACCTGTGTTTGCCATCTTTAAAAGACCCATTTGTATTTCTTCAGTCTCTTATCACTATCTACATATTCATTCTGTTCTGATTCCAGAAATGCAAACCCTGTATCATAAAATCTAATTGATTCTAATATAAGACTAGCTGCCATTTTTCCCATTGAAAAGGCATCTCATACTTTATTTCTCTATGTTGCTAATGTTGGGAAGATCTGTTCTTTTTTTCCAAAAATGAACTAGCACACATCTAACTGCAGCCCAGATCCTCAATGGTAGTTAGATATCTAATTACCATTGAAATCAGTAGTTGTTAGGTTCCTAAATATGTTTAATAACTTGGGGGATCTGAACCTATGTTATCTTTGGGCCATTCCCTGGGTCAGTAGCCTCCTTTGGACTGTAATCTAATAGAGCCACTAAGGGGCCTATGGCTACCCTAGCTTTGTTATTTTGAAAGTTTTATTTATTATTTTCCTTCAGCATACTATTGCCTTTAGGCCAAACCCCAAGCACATTGAAAAGCGGGCCGGAAAATTTTCCTATAAGCTATCTAGGATATCTGAAGACAGAAACCTCTACACTGTTTCTTTAAAGAACTGCTAATGCCTGCTACGGAAAGCTCTGAAGTGGACCAATGCGTTTGACTCATTCTATTTAGGGACAGTCCTGGCTCCAGGACAATATTTTCTGAATAGCTCATCCTCTGTTTTATTTCTATTTATTCATGACTTTGTTAATACTAAGCACTTGGGACTGAGCTTTGTTTACTGAAAAGCTCGTCTGCCTTTGCTGCTTGTTCCTCACCTGTACTCACTGTTCTGCATTTTTGACACTGTTCTTGGTCTGGATGAATATTAACATAATAACACAAATAGAAGATGATGACATCAGCAGGTGTGAAATAAGCAGCAAGCCCAGAAATAGATGATCCCTTCAGCAAATGTCTTGGTGCCATTCAAACTGTGGCACTGTTTGGATTAGGGCCAGGGTGACCATTTGTAATATTATTCCTATCTTTAATACAGAATTACAATATTGCAAAGGATATGACATGCAAGGTACCTATGGAAAAGTCATGACTGGCTAAGACTGATAAGCAAGTTTCTATGCTTGTATTATAATTTCTAACTATCTGTGGTATATTGGCTGTGTGTTTGGGTGACACCTCAGACAAGATGGCAGCATCACTTAAGCCTGCTTAGTGACCCATCAAAGGAACTCAAAGGTACTATGAATCCAGTGACAGAACCCAGGGGCTACATCTTATGAGTCGTCAGGAGGTGTAAGAATATGCCAGGAGACAGTCACTGTTTTCCAGGCCATGTGCTGTATGGCTGTGTTTGGGGCATGCCATGTGGTTAAGGGGAGTAAAAGGCAGCTGCACCATCTTCATCCTGTTCTCATGCCTGCTTCCTACCTCTGGATCAATTCATCTGCAACTGAAGCTGTGGATGAAAGTACTGAGGTCCATCCAGATACTGGTTGTACATCCAGGGGTTGAACTGAGGCAGAACGCCCCAGAAACGGTGTTCTGGGACCCCTTATTTTTAGATGGGCAGTGTTCCAGGGCCCCCTAAAAATAGGGGATCATGCCATAATGCAGCATTCTGGAGCCCCTTAAAAATAGAGGATTGCGCCCAAACACAGCTTTCCAACATGTCACCCCAGGGCTGGCTGAGGGAAGGGGGTGTGGGTTGGAGCTAGTCTGGCCACCCCTCCCCCCTTTCCTGGCACCTGGGGAGGTCCCACCCCTTCCAGCTGGGCCCGGGTGGCAAGCACCCCCTCTTGTCTGCTGGCCGGCTGACCAGTGTGATAGTTACAGCTGTGGCATGACCACGAGTCCCTGTGGGCCCCTTCCCTTCCTCACCATTAAGGAGGCCAGGGAAGGGGTTTGGGGACAGTCAGGCAGCCAGGGAAAGGGTGTGAGGGGTGGGGCCTGAAGAAGGGGTTGGGATGGTGGACTGGGGAGGTATGGAGGAGGTTGGGGGTGTGAAGTGAAAACAGGGGAGCTGGGGGCGTGGGGGGTTAGGAGGGCTGGAGTGGGGACATAGGGAAAGAGGGGTCTGATGAGGGGCAGGTGTTTTGGGGGCAGTAGCTGGGGTGGGGGGCAGGAGTTTGTGGGGCAGTATCTGGGGTGGGGGCAGGCATTCATGGGGCAGTAGCTGGGGTGTGTATAGGGGAGCCTGGACATGCATGAAGGGGGGCCCAGACATGCATGAAGGGGGCTCGGAAGTTTAGGAGGTTTCCAGGGCCCACCAAATTATACCTTAACCCCTATGTACATGGAACTGTACAAGCCTGCAAACTCCACAATTCTGCTGAGGATATCATATCATGGACTTTACAGTCATGTAATGCATGCATCTCAGTGCTCTGAACACACTGTTTTTCTTCCTATTTGTTTCTTTCCTTTTATAAATAAACATTTAGTTTTAGTTACTAAAGGATTGGTTGGCAGCATAGTATTTTAGGTAAGATCCAAACTTTTTGATCTGGCAATGTGGCTGACACTTTGGGGACAGGAAAACATTTTGGTAAAGGGAACAGTATTCTAAGTAACTTATATTTTTACAACATTTAACTGCTGACTGGGTGCCAGAAACTGAAAAGTGATAAAGGGGGCTGTGGAATAGTTTTGTTATGGCTTCTTGATAACGAGTATGAGGAATCAGAGGCACTGTTTGTAACTGGTTGGGGAATCTAACTGCAGTGTTAGCCCCCAGTTTGGGAGAATCTGTTCCCCTTTTTTGCAGTCTTCCCTGACCTTGCCATTTTGAGGTGGGCTATCCTAGGCATGGATGGGTCACACAAAAAACAATCACACAAAAAGAAAGTAAAAGCTAGAAATTAGCAAGCAGGATTGATTTTAAAGGGGGATTTGCCAAGGCTGTACAAAAGGCATTAATGTTACTTGAAAACTTAGTCTTGGTCTAATACTACAGAGGCCTAATACTTTGTTGACAAAACAGTGCTAGCGTATGCACTACACTCACCTCCCCACTGACAGACCTGCCCTGCTTTTCTGAGAAAATAAAACCAACATGATGAGAGGTGTAGGGCTTCTGTCAACAGAGTTAAGATGATACAGTGTCAGTGTAGCTCCTTAGAGCTGTGAAGGAACTGTCACATTTGTCAGTTTCAGTGCTGCCCAGAGAAATGAAATTAACAAGTAAGTGTGAGCCTGGAGCCAGGCTCCAAACTGCAAGCCAGGCTAGGCAAGGAGTATGTCCACACACACTGTTTAAATCAAAATAACACTGGTTATTTTGATTTAAAAAAAGGTAGGTCCACACAACTTTCCTTTATTTCGAAATGAAGAGCTCCCTCATTTCGATATAATGAATGTCATATCAATATAATAAAACCTAGTATTGTATTGATATGATGGTTAAATCAAAATTGCTATTTCAAAATAACACAATGTGGATGTTATTTCGATTTAACTGTTAAATCAATGTAACACTTTTTGCCCTTCTCCTTTCCAGGTGCTTTCCTTTTTCTATATATTGGATGGGGGCATGGCCCCTCTAGGGGGCCATGTTGCCACACCTCCCATGGTGCCTCTTTTCTAAATCAAAAGAGCAAGTCCTGTCCATGGACATGCTATTTTGATTTGAGTTTCTAGTGGGGACCTGTTAAATTGATTTGACTTAAATCGATTTAATGATTTTTATATCAATTTTATTAAATTGATGTAAGTTAAATTGCTTTAACTGTGTTAAGTGTGAACATAGCCAAGCTGTCTGCTGTGAACTAGGACTAGGATGACTGCTGCTGGCTCCCCTGTATGAGCTGGGGCTGTTGTCAGGCTCCAAGCTGGGAGGTGGTTTGACTGGAGTGCAGGAGGCTGCTCCCTCTGCCCAATTCCCAGCTGATGCCCTGTTATGAGCCTGAGATAAGTACAAGCCGCAGGCAGCTGCACCTAACATCTTAGTTCGGACTTCGTTAGTCCGAACTAAGTAGTTCTAAAGTTAGTTTGAACTAAGTGCATTTTTTTAGTTCAAACTAACTTGGTTTGAGCTAAGTGCATTTTTTTAGTTCCAACTAACATTTTAGTTGGAACTAAAAAGGGTGGTTAGTTCAAACTAAAACTTAGTTTGAACTAAAAAATAACATGCTTAGTTTGAACTAACTGCTAGTTTGAACTTATTTAGTTTGAACTAGCATGTCTACATTGTGCTACTTTGAAGTAAATATGCAAATTAGTTCAAACTAAGCAATTAATTCAAACTAACCAGCTCAACTAACTAATTTGAAGTAAGCATCACTTAATTCAAACTAAAAATTTTTTAGTTCTAATGAGGCATAGCCTAGTGTAGACAGCATTCGGATTAGTTCAAATTAAAGCTCCTTAATTTGAACTAATTTGCTAGTGTAGACATACCCTTAAAGACTAACAAATTTATTTATTGCATGAGCCTTCATGGGAGAAAATCCCACTTCATCAGACACTTTGAAGATGGGTGGAACATACAGAAATATATCAGTGGCTGAAAGTCAACATAAATATGCTGGCTTCATTTTTTAGTGTACACAAGGCCTCGGTCTTTGTTGGTACTATGCGCGAGGGATGTAATTCCCTGCTTTGCATGAACTTTCATTGAACAGGTGGGTAAAACACAGCAGTATAGCTGCAGGGACACGAGCTAACCTCCCTGAGTACAAACCCTTCTGAACCATATACTGGAAGCCATCTACTTGGGATGGCTAGCCTGTGCAATACAGTCATGGGGCTGATAGAAAGATAGTGATACATAGACAGCACAGCTGTGGGGAAAGGGTTCTAGCCATCACGTCCCAATGCTTCATTGAGTTATGGTCCCTTTGGTGTCTTTAGCAGTCAGCGTAAATTAGAGCAACCCTTGGGTTGCTCCAGTATAGCACAGAGGCACCAACTGCCCCAACCACCCCTAGTGCCTCTTCGATTGGGAGGGCAAGAGTGAGTCTTATGACTACTTTGCACCCCACACCTTGATGTATGCTGTGCATGTTTTCTGTTCAGCCAGGGGATGGCTGTGTATCTTCAGTTCTCACTATACTGGGCCAAATTTTTTAAATGTAAGAGATAGATTCATGTCCAAAAGAAGGAACAAGCAAAGCTTTTGTTTTTCCAGGCAAATTCGTGCCAACACATCCATTAGCTGATGTACAGATGCTGCAGATGCATGGGTATGAGCTTATTTTTTGTGCACAGACATCAGTCTCTCCTTTTAAAAAAATGTTGCCTATAAAAGCATGCTTCAAAAGCCAAATGGCTCAGTGAAGAGAACCACTTAATACAGAAAAGGGTAAAGCTGAACGTCATTTTAGAGAACGTACCTTCATAACACAGCTGCTGAATTGCAGTTTTATTCACTAAAAGTGTTTTCCTTGTGAAGCAAAGATAATTATCCATGGTTGACTTTACAAATAAATAATTTCAAACTAAGAGGAGATATTAGATCATAGACAGCTTCTTTCCATGGAACCCCAGCTGCATTTTCAGTTAAAGATTTGCTGCGGTCATCAGTTATTAACATCATAATTCTGGCTGAGCAGAAGACTTCAGATTTTTATCAGCATAAAACAGTTTATTATGGGCATATCTATGTTATCATGATTTTTACTTGCTGAACATCCTTTCCCTCCCTTTTCTGGTTTAATGACGTGCTTTGTGTTTTAGATGAGACATAGAGGCATAGAAATGTAGGGCTGGATACGACCTTGAGAAGTCAAGTGCAGTCCCCTGAACCGAGGCAAGACCAAGCAAACCTCAACCCATCCTTCACATATATTTGAACAACCGGTCTTAGAAACCTCCAGTGATGGGGATTCCACAACCTCCCTTGGAAGCCTATTCCAGATTTTAACTACCCTTGCAGTCAGAAAGTTTGTTTTAATACCTCTCCTAAATCGCTTTGGCTGCTAATTAAGCCCATTACTTCTTGTCCTATCTTCAGTAAACCTGGAGAGCAATTGATCGAATCCTCTTTATAATTTATTGATAATATTTGAAGACAGTTATCAGATACTTAGTGACTCCAATGGTCATTATGGGAAAGAAAGACAGATTACAGAATGAGTGCCACAAAGTTTAATAGCAACAGAAAGTGGGCATGGGGAACTTACAAATGAGAACATGGTCCTGAAAAGTATCATTACAAGAGAAATGTGCAAAGGAGAAATACTGGGGAGAAAAGACGTGAAAGACAGGTTTTGTAGTGCTCAGTGTAGAATACGCTGTAGAAAGAGATCAGGGCTGGCTGTCAGGGGGTAGTCCTCTGGGGGATACTCTTCCCTTGAAATTATTGGTGAAGTCAATGGATTGGGAAGATGGAATGAGCTAGCAGATGATTCCTATGCATCAGTGTTGCCAACTCCCATGATTTTGTCATTAGTCTCATGTTAATTATTGTCTTCTTTAAGGTGCCAGCTCCTGGAATCAAATATGTGATAATTTCAGCCTTCAGTCTCAAAGAAAAAGTAAGTTTCTAGCCCTTGCGGCTGTGAAGAAAGCTTCAAAATATGATCCCATTGTACACTAAAAGCTGATGGTAAATAATAATCCACTAGTTTCACATATTCTAACAATTTTAAAGCCAAGCTAGAGATTTTGGTGAGCAAAATCTCATGATTTTTGAACATTTGGGGTTGGGAATACTGTTTCAGGGATATATCAAACTGTCCTCTGGAGGAAAGTAAAGCTGTGACTGGGGAAGGAGATGGTGAGTATTCTTCATCAGATGGTTCTGTTCTTGTGCAGGTTTGGATCCAGGTGCAGGCTTGGGTCCATGTCCAGGTGTGAGGTCTAGTAACACTTGTGCAGGTAGTGCCTGTCTTCAAGAGGGGTATCCCACCCTTGGGTATGTCTACAGTGGAGCCTTATGTTGATTTAACCTTCCTTAAGTCAATCTAAGGCAAGCTCCGTACACACTGGGAATTTATAATGTCGACTTGAGTTCTTCCTTGAGTCGACCTAATAATATCACTTCTTAAGGTTGACTTAAGGCTTAAATTGACCTTATTAAGTCAACTTAAGTCAGTGTGGGGGGGGGAGGGCAAAGCCCTTAACTCCACTTAATAAGATCTACTTAAGTGTTAAGTCGACCTAGCAGCTGCCAGTGTGGACATGGGCAGTCTTCAGGAGTTTGTAATGTGGATGCTCTAAGTCAACTTAGCAAGGTCAACTTTAAGTTGACTCAAAGTTGACCTTGTCAAGTCAACTTAACAGAGCCTTTGGTGTAGACATACCTCTTGGGTGGGGAAGGATAACATGCCAACATGCTGCATGTGAACACTAGTCAATATTATGGAGACATTTTCTTTCCAAGGTGTGTGCCTTCATTAGATATGCCACAGTGTCAGATCTGAAGCCCCACGACAGACTCATGTGGTGCAATTCACAAGGGAGAGTTTGCTCAGTGACCTGCTCTTCAGGGATGGAAGGGGGGATATGGACTGGGGGCTAATAAGGTTGGGTAGAAAGTGAAGGGAAATGGACTCCAGCTAGTTGCATCTGTGGCTCTTGCCTGTGCACATGATGACTCAGCACTGTACTCAATCAGCTGATGACTGTGATTTATCACCTATAAAGCATATGTGCAGTGTCCAGGCCTTCCCATGGTCTCATTGAGCCATTCTACTGCTCCTATTGCAGCATGGCTGGTGACTCACCTACATGGGAACCATCCAGTTCCCCTGTTCCCTTCACAGTCAGGGCTGAAAGAATGGGTCCTGCTATTCTCAGCTATTCAAGGGGCTGTGGCACCCAGGCTGTCCCCCAACCCCACATGGCCCCCACTCTTACTCAGCTATTCCCTGCAAACCAACCTTAGCTTTCTCCTCAACAAATCTCCCCTTCTTCTTAATTTCTTCAGTTCCCATCTGTGACCTCCCAGGAAATTATCTTGACTCAACAGCTGCTCCCCAAGCCTGCCCCTATTGGCCCAGCCCAGTTCCTGAGCCTGGGCACCAGTGAGTTCCTCCTCATGGGCAGCCATGAAGCAATAAAAGGTTCTAGTGTCAGCCTCAATGAAGTTAGTCCTGTGCTGCCCAGGTCCTGCCCGCCATCATCCTGGGGGGGGGGGGAGTGCACCTGGGCTACTGTCTCATTCTGGGATCCAGGTCTTTCTCTGCTGGTGCTGGTGCACAGGCTGATTGGGGCCCAGGGTCTGTCCTGTAGAGGCTATTTAAACTTAGTGCCATCCAGTGACCTCATGAACCTGTGCTTCTGTGTGCAATCTAAACATAGTCTTCTCTTGGTGCACAGGAAGGGCCTGAGTCCAGCCCTTTGGATGGGACTCAGCTTCTCTGTCTGATGGTGTTGCTGCAGCTAAGTAGTTGCTGCTCTCCTCCTTGATCTGACAACCAAGGGCTGGCACCCCACCAGCCAGACTTGGACTTGCCATTGCATTGCATAGCAATCAGCTGTTGGTCTTGAGCCCAGCTATAGAGCAATGCAAGGGGCTCTGGCTGGTGGGCAAGATGCAGGAGAATTACCCAAGCCTAGGAATTTCTAAACAAGGCATTGCATATTGCAAAGGGCTGGAGTGTGGGGAGGCCTCACTCCCAGACACAGCTCAGTGTCTCCCCACATCCTTGCTTGCTTCTTCCATCTGGAGTGGTGAAGTTCCTTTGCTGGGCTAGTGGACAAAGTTTAGCCTAGGCCTGTCCTAGGGAGGGTCTTGCTGCTGTACCTATCTGTGAACCGTCTAATCTCCTGCATCCCTCCGTCTGTGACAGTGGTGATATTATGGTGTTAGGTGCCCCTGCAAGAACTGTGCACTGGTGTGGTGTTGTTTGGGGAGCACTGAGGGGTGGAAGGGAGAGAGATGGTGGAGTACCTTATGGGGGGTTTGTTTAGGCAAATTGACGGGGATGGTCCATGCTGTTTTCCTTGTCTGCTCAAGGCTGCTGTTTGGTGAATGTCTGTGTTGCTGAGTTGGAATGAGTTTATGATGTAGCTGATTTTTTCCAGTGGTCAGCCAGCACTGTGGCATACCTTTGGATCAACCCATCCTCTAGGGAGGTAACTAGGTACAGGGGGAGGGCTACCCGATTTTGGAATTTGTGATGGAAATCAGCTCTTGAACAGCTATGCACAGACTCATGGTTCCCCTGCTTCCATAAGGTGCAGGGTATTTCAGATATGCTCAGGAATGTGACTGAGTGCAATTTCTGTTAGGATATGCCTTGGTTGGAGTTTGCCAGATCAATGAGCCCATGGAAAAGGAATAAACATTTGTATATTTGTGAGTAATGGAACAGCTCAATTCCCCCTTTCCCTTACCCCCCCCCCCACACTCTCTCTTCTTTTAAATCACACACATGCATGACAAAACTATAACAGGATTTGAAAAAGAATTAGCTATGTTCCTGGAAGATAAGTAGATCAATGGTAGCCAAAGCAATCTGGGATGCAATCCATGTTCTGGGTGTCCCTAAATCTCCAACTACCAGAAGATGGGAGTGGATGATTGGGGTCAGATCACTCAATAGTTGCCTTGTTCTGCTCATTCTCTCTGAAAGCCCTGGCATAGGCACTGAGGGAAGATAGGCTATTGGGCTGAGTTTGACCCAGGATGGCCATTCTTATGTTCTTAAATTACATACTCTACAACAGCCATTCATGCACTTGTGATTTAAAAGGCTAGCTGCATTGGTTTTTAATTTACTTCATGTGACTTTATCATGAACTTTCCTACCATATGTGGTGAGAACAGGGTAGCCTGCATGTCCGTCATTCTGAATTTTGTTACCCCGGAAAACGAATAGATTAATTTACTAATTTCCAGACCGCCCCACAGTCTAAAATTTAATTTGAAAATTCTAGGGAGCAACGAGGGAGGGACTGTTTTTCACCTAAATGGACAGATACCGGCACCCCGGGGTAAAGACCAGAAGCAATAAAAGACTTAAAGCCAATAATTGGTCAAAGGCAAAAATCAGATTTATTGTAATATCTACTCTGGAAACTGACAGGGAACTTATATTTTCTTTACAGCTAGCTTAACAGTAACATAACACATTGAAACTATTCTATACAATTATAACATAGACACAAAACTTAGGTACACAAAAGAACATTCAGCAAGTGGGGATCAGGCACTTACTGAATGGAGAGATCTCAGCTCTTAATATTACTCCTTTTGATCTTAATCTGGGTTTCTTGTCTCACTCTTTCTAAGTAGTTTACTTATAATCCTAAAGTTACATTGTAAGGCTTTAGCTTCCTGGCAGTACTAAATTAATCTAAAGATCTTAGGGCTTTCTGCTAGTGTTCCTCCCCTCCTTGGGACCCTTTTCCTTACCCCAGAAGCTGGAGAAAAAGGCAGAGTCCCTCTTTCTGCTGGGAAATGGTGGATCTTCTGCTGGGAAATGGTGGCTGGCAGCTGCAGGGTGGAGCTCTGCTTCTTCTTAGTCTCCGCTCAGCTCTGATCTGGTTGCTGTGGAAACTGGAACTGAGAGCAGCTCAGAGTCCAGTCTGGTCTGGTTGCCATGGAAACTGGAACATAGGCACAGCTCAGAATGTTCTGAAGCTTGCAGGTGCAGTTGCTTGGAGACTGGAGCTACAAAGTATCAGCTCGTTGCTCACAAGCTATACGTAGGACTGAGTTAGCTACCTGCTTGTGAGTTTTATTGGAGACCCTTCTGAGACTGAGTTAAAAACCCAGCTCAAGGACTGAATCCTGAGTCACTGCTCAGAGATTCAACCCCGTGCCTTTCAGAGACATAGTCCGAAGACTCAGCTCCCAGGCTCCCACTAGAGACGTTGTCACTCTCTCTAGGGGTGAGTGTGAGTGAGACTCCTTAGTGCAGCAGGAACATAGCCAGAGGCCAGTGGAACCCAGTAAGGAGTGGGAGAGATCTCTGATATTCTGCTTTGTGCAGCGCCTTTTATTCACTCTTCTGCCACTCCCATCTTCTCCCAGACCAATCTCAAAGGTGTGATTTCATCTCCACCCAATTGGAAAAAGGGTGATTTCACCTGCCACCTGACCAAAAATCAATACTTTTGATGGGTCCTTTGACAGGGGGTGGACACCTTAGAATCCTTGATGGGAGGGGGACTGAGTGAGTTCAAAAGTTCAAAATCTTCCTCCATCTTGACCTACTTTTCCAAAAAGCATATCTGTTAAATCTGCTGATAGAGATATACCTATGGAATCTGCTAACCCTATGATCTCTCCATTTTCACTTGCTGAATGCCTTTTGAATACCAGCTTGTTTTAAACATTGATAAATGATGGTTTATGAATTCTTTACTAATTCTTACATATTATGCTGTTTCCAGCTTTATTTTGACATAAAAATCCTATTAGATTGCCTTTCACTGTTTCTACATATGTGTCCTTATTCAATCAAGGTTCTTCTGTGACACTAAAGAGATGGCAAAAATCTCAGGCTACAATTTATCTTTTCTACACTTTTCAGGTTCTTCCAGGAGCCCCAATGCCCTCTGTACTGTGCTATCCCTACTTCTAGCGTGAGGTGATACTACAGCTACAGGGATAGGGTGGTGGCCAGGCAAAGCCTTTATGTAACATATTTTAAATGTACTTTAGTGATGTATTTTAAATATCACATTTCAGGCCTTGGAAAGATATTTCTAAACTTGTATCACTAAGGGATTATATTCAGCTTCCATCAGCGACAAAACTCCCTTTGACTTCCATGATACTAAGTCAGGGAATTTATGAGCAGATTCTAAGGCCACGTCTACATCTGCAAAATTAGTTTGGACTTGTTAGTCCGAACTAAGAAGTTCAAGGTTAGTTTGATCTAACCTTTGTTAGATCAAGCTAACTGCAAACTTCTTAGTTCAAACTAACCACATGTTCTAGTTCGAACTTCGAACTAGAACACACAGTTAGTTTGAACTATCTGGCCTAGTTCAAACTTCTTAAGTTCTAACTAAGCCTTAGTCCTGGCCCACATTGAGCCTAGGTCAAACTAAAGTTTATGGTGTAGTTGATTATTAAAGTTCAAACTAAGTGTTTAAGTCCAGACTAGGTGCCAGTACTTATCAGTTTGAACTAAGTGTTCCTTAGTTCGAGCTACTAAGAAATTTCTTACTTCAAAATAGGGAAAGCCTAGTGAAGCCATGGGCTAAGTTAGTCCAGTCTAAGCCTCCTTAGTCCAGAATAATTTGCCAGTGTAGACATAGCCTTAGCACTTACTTATATAGTATCCTCCCTTTAGAGGTCCCAAAGCACTCTCATGAGTTAGCATGGTAAATATTACTAGACCCATTCTCCAGATGGGGCAACAGTGGCATAAAGTCGTAAGTACATGCTGTAGGTCATGTAACAAGTCAGTTTCAGAGTTGGGGTTCATGCACATGCCTATTCTAACCACTGCTTCATGCTGAAGTAGAGGCTACTGCTACACATCCGTAGTTCTAGGAAAAAAACCTCACAGTTCCCATGTGTTATATTATGCATACACACAGTCTTTAATGCATTACAGACATTAAGCATTCATTACCATCATCAGTTACTGCAACAAAGAAATTTGCACTAATATGCTAGCATTGTTATTCTACCGCCTCCCCAAGTAAATCCCACTGAGCCATTGCAGCTGATGTTGAGTGATTGTCAGCTGAGCAAACGAAAGACAGCATCTTGGGAATTTCAGTCTAAGAGAGTTACTGAGGTGATGAATCTGTTGGGATAGGAAAACTGAAAGACAATCAAGCAGAATGACATTGGCACAAAACCCAAGTTGGACCTAGCAGGATTATTTCTCAGCTTTTAACATAATGCATTACTATGAGGATGAGAGAGAAGCAAGTCAAAACCAGAGCTGATGTACTGATACAAATGTTGGACCATTGTTTGGCACATAGCACAAAAACCTGAAGGGACAATTGCAAGCATTAAAGCTTTATGTGTCTAAAAACTGGATTTTTTGAAATTTTTGAGGAGGTAAAAGATACTTTCTCACCCTATTCCTGTTTATTTGCCCTGACCTGGTTCCCTTCACTTGTGCTATAGGGCTATGTCTACACGTAGAGGCTTATTTTGAGTTAAGTTACTTTGAAATAAGTTATTTTGAAATGAAATCCTTAATTCAAATTAACTTTACTTGAAATAAGGAAAACCACCAAATTGAAATAGCAAGTCCTGACACAGGGAAGTCCTGACACAAGGCCGTGTTGCCAACCAGTCCCCTACCACTGGCTCTGCAAAGCCAATGGCAGAGGGAAAAAGCCCCAGGGGTCAGAGATGGGGGGGCGCCCCTCCTCCTTGCAGCTTCCCCAGTGGTGGGGCGGGGGCAGAAGCTAGGGCGCCTGGTCCCCTGCTGCTGATTGGGCGGCAGGGGCTGAACTCTCCGGGCGTCCAGTCCCCCAGCCCCTAGCCACCTGCAAGCAGCCAGGGCAGATGTGAGTCCCCCACCACTAGCAGGCTCTGCAACCTGGTCAATTTCACAGAAGTGAAATTGACCAGGTTGCAGAGCCTGCCAGGGGCTGGGGGAGCCTGCATTATCCCTGGCTGCTTGCAGACACCCAGGATTTGTGGACCTGAGATCTGCCCTGGCCACCTGCTGTGGGAGCCGGCATCACCCTTGGCCACTTGCAGGTGGCCAGGGGCTAGGGGACTGGGGCACCCCTACAGCTCAGCCCCTGCCAGTGGGCCAGCAGTAGGGCTGCAGGGCACCCCATGAACTTTGCCCACACCACTGGGCAATCAGCAGGGTGCAGGGCACCCCAATCCTGCTCACCCCTCAGCCTGGGCTCCGCAGCTGCTGGTGGGGTAGCTGGGGCTGGAGCCATCTCGCCCTGCAGCATGGGCTCCGCGGCAGCTCGCGGGGCAGCCAGTGCTGGAGCTGGCAAGCCGGCTCCAGCACCGGCCACCCTGTGAGTGGCCGTGGAGCTCGGGCTGTGGCGGGAGCTGGCTTCTGGACCCCAGCCCCTCTGTGCCCCTCTGCACCTCTCCTCAGCACCCTGGCCAGGGTGGTGAAGGGAGTGGGACTTCCTCCTGTGTGACATATCAATATAACACAGCCAGACGTGGTTATTTTGAAACTGTGGTTTCAAAATAACCCTCATTTTGATATATAATGAGGTTTTATTATATCAAAATGATTTTCTTTATTTCAAAATAAGGGACCTCCTTATTTCAAAATAAGGAAATGTCATCTGGACCTCCGAACTTTTAATTCAAACCAACCATCGTTTTTTCGAATTAAAAGCCTCATGTGGACATAGCCTATGGCTATTCAATATTCTTCTGGCCTTCCCCTCCCTCATACTTCACAGTTCCCTACCCTGTTTCATTCCTTCCAGACCCCACTTCCTCCATTTTCTGTATCTCTCTAGGCCTTGTTCCCCATTGTTTTCTTACTGTCTCTGCTGCCCATCATCATAGTCCCCTAAACCTCTTCCATTCCTTCCCCAGATCCCCTAACCATGAATAAGTGCATCATCCACTTTTTTGCATTCCCTTCCTCATCCCCTGTATCCTTTTGGGTACATGCTCTCTCATCTCATGCTTACAGTGGGGGCCCTGTCCCATTTGTAACTTTTGACATTTAAAATGTTGAAAGCAGAGCTGGAGAATGGTTTCAGAGGAGGGCAATGAACAGGGATTACAGAGCAAAGGGCACTGCTGGGCTATTTGGTTTTAAAACTTTACTATTGAAACATATGCTGCAAACCCTTCAAAAAATGTAAAAACAAGAGCTGATGCATTAAGGTTTAAATCCAGTCTGGTAAGGAGTGCTGTCAACTTCAAGCATTCTCCTTCCTCCCTACCTCTGGCCAATACTCACAAGTCCCCTCTCCTCCTCTGGCCAACCTGTATTCATGGGAGGGCATCAAATGATCATTTGTGTCATGTTTATTAATAAATAAATACATGTATGGAAGAATGTGCATGGAAATGATCCAGTGAGGGATGAGTTTCTCGCTATCTCTGCTTGGCCACAGAGCTAAATATGTCCACCATTATATAATCAGACTTGAAAAAGAATCTACTGCAAGTCCCTCTCTTCTCACAGAGGTGAAGGATGATATTCCCCACTGTGCAAAGACCTAGCAGAAGGCTTACATGGGGGACCAGTCTGCACAGCACTCTGCACAAAGATGTATTTCATTTCACAACAGTGAGATCAGGTTCATATTTTTAAGGAAAGGTCAGAGAGATACAAATTTGTCCCTAAGTAGCTTAGAAATGCCTTTTCAGATGTAGCCAGGTATTGGGAGAAGTTGGATGCCTGGACCTGATGTAGAATGAAAAGTTGCAGGAAGAGGAAGGCTGGCTCAGATGCTAACCTGCAACTTGGGGGACCCAAGTTTCACTCCCTGCTTTATCACAGACTTCCTGTGTGATCCTGAACAAGTCACCTGGGCTTGGTTGACACTTTAAAATTAAATTGAATGAGCTACGACGTTGTCCCATAGTGTTACCCTAAAACTCTGGGACCAGCAAGGCCCAAAGCTGGCTTGGATATACGAACAATATGAGTCCCAGCTTTATTTCCATGAGCGGGTGATAACTGTGGATTTCCAAGGGGCAGCCATGTTAGTCTAGTTCAGTAAAAAAACCAAGCAGTTGTGTGGCATTTAAAGACGAACAGATTTATTTTTCTCATGAGCTTTCTTGGGAGAAAATCCCACTTTGTCAGATGCTTTGAAGATGGGGAACTTACACAATGGAATGAAAATAAATGCAAGGGAGCATAAAACATAGGATCAGGTCATACCTGTCCCATGTTTTACACTCCCTTGCATTTATTTTCATTCCATTGTGTAAGTTCCCCCATCTTCAAAGCATCTGACAAAGTGGAATTTTCTCCCACGAAAGCTCATGCGAAAAATAAATCTGTTAGTCTTTAAGTGCCACACGGTTTTTTCTTCTTCTTTTTTTTAAACTGTGGTCCACCCTAGGGAATTTACAAGGTTTTACCAGAGGTTTGCATTTACAATCACTGAGAAACTTCCTACATCTCTCTGCTTGGGTTTACTCTTGAGAAGACATGGATCCTGCCCTGTGCTCAAAGGATTGATACTGAAACACTAAATTCTTTGAAAACAAGTGTATTTTAATTACTAACTCTAATATAGCTGGTTTTTCAACTGAAGGTCATACAGTAAAACATAGAAATAAGAACTTAGTGCAGTAGCAAATACTATAAAGAATACAATATAAGAATTCCTAAACTTGCAATATAACATTCACAATATAATGTGGTATTCCTTTGAGCTACAAAGTTATGAATACTTAATTGCAGCCACAGTAAAACATATGGACAAAGTAATAGCAGATAATATATGACTATTATTAATTAGCTAACATTCTATGAGCCTTAGAAGGGGTGGCAGGATCAATCAAGCCACTGGCATCCAGCTTTATCTACAGTCATTCCCATCCACTCCTTACTATTATGGAAAGATCATAGGGTACTCCCCCTGCTGCTGCTCTGTCTAGGGACCTGCTATTGCCTAAGTCTTCTTGAAGAGCTGCTGCCACTGCTGCCTCTTCTGCTTCTCAGGATACCAAGATCTTCTCCACAATCATCCAACACCGACGCCTGTCGGCTCTCTGCGTTATATACAGTTTTACTGACCTTTAGAGATCCTTGCTGATTGGTTCATTTCTTAATGATAGTCAACACCACCTTCCCACTTAGAGGTGACATCAAGTTGAGTCAATCAGTTGCCCACTGTGCTAATCAAGCTCAGACCTTCCCCTGTTCCTCCTACCTAGTGATATTATTTTCACCCAATCAACTCTTTGGTACGCTAATGCGCTTCACTTCTTTACTCCAAACCTGACTCCACCCTGCTCCACTTTTTTACTTACAAATCCCTTCCTTCATATATCGGAGTAAACTTTATCTCACCCCATCCTGCATTCCTGCTATTGGTTAGCTTCTCAGTACCTCCATTTTGCTGTCCACTCCCTTACTATCTGTTGACATCAGCAGCAGCCATTTTAATCTCTACCTAAAAGTTATTCAAAACTATCATTAATTACTACTTACCAGAAACCTTAACCTGGAAATTAACTATATTCCTATTCACATCCAAGCTTTATAGTACCATCACCACTTTTATTCTCCTGATTAAAACAGACCAAATATTCACCAACACTGACCCCTCCACCTGTATTCTTGGTCTATGTATGTATAATTAAAAACTGTTGCTGGTGCTGAGCATCTTATATGCATTAAAGCAGCTTAAAAATCTCTTTTATCAATAGTTAGCTCAACCTAAGCCTCAGTGTAGGTGCCAATAGATTGACAAGAAAATTCTTTCATTGACTTAGGTACCACCACTCAGAAACATGGATTAACTATGTCAACAGAAAAAAATCCCTTCTATTGATTTAGGAAGCATTTGTGTTATGATGCTGTATTCAATTGACCTCAAATGTCAAACCTGAGGAATAATCACTTCAAATGACTGAAAAAAGACTTTTACAAATAAAGATGAAATTTTTGAGGGGTGTTCCCCTCAAGTCTTTGTTTTACAGATGGGTTCCCAGTATTTCTATTTCTCCAAAATTGGTGGGAGAAAGAAAAAAAAAACAATTTAATCATGTCTGTAAAATTTTTGGCTTTCATCAAACTTTGGGCAGAAAAAATCTATCAACATATATATGAAATACTACCTGTGAAATTTCAGACAAATAGGTTTGGAAAGTTGGAGAGGAGCAGCAAATCCTAACTACAGCTGAATGAGCGCCACATCAGTGGTTCCCAACCTTTTTCAAGCTGGGGACCCCTTTTTAACAAAAAAAAAAAAAAAAACCCCAAAAACCTCTGTGGCGCCCCCTGGCTGATTATGTAATCTGGCCCGCACCATTCTGGTGGCACCACTGGGACAGCTGACAAGCAGCACTGCCACCACCATTGCCTGTGCTGCTGGGGAGCTGAGCTGCAGCAGCTATGGCCCCCTGCCCTTGCCCTTGCCTCTGCTGGGGAGCTGCCACAGCCCCATTCCCCCTGCCAGGATCTGGCCATGGGAGGGGAAAGGCAGCCCTGGTGGGGAGCATCAGGGCTGTAGCTGGATTCCAGCCTCAGTAGGGAGACGCTCTGCGGACCCCTGCAACATGTCCGTGGACCCCTGGGGGTCCCCGGACCACAGGTTGGGACCCATGGCACCACATTACAATAAAGCGGCATGACTCTGTGTAAAGTGCAATTTTGTTTCTGTTGAAGGGTGAGGCGGAGGGAGAATTTTATGTGTGACTTGGGAAGAGCCTGAGGATATGTGCTTCATAACAGATATGTTATTGGCAATTGGTCAGCTACTATAGTAGATGCTCATGAATAGGAGACCGCAAACACAGTAGTTTGAGAAGAAGGCAAAGGCAAAGGAGACGGAGAAGGAAAAGGAGAAGCCTTAAGAAGGAGGTGAAGGAGATCCCCTTGCTAAAGGAGCAAGAGAGAGAGAGAAATTTGGGTGAGTGAATTGATGACTGTGGGTTTGTGTCTTTCTTTCAGGTGATTTCTGTTCTTTCACATACTGTGTGAATTTGGATTGTGACTGATTGTGTGTCTCGGGGCTGTTTGCATCATTGCTCCCTGCTCACCTTTGATCAACCTTGTGATCACCCTTCTCCTATATCCTTAACAAGGTGGCAAAGGCTGATCTAGGAGGAGGAGGCCTTAAAAGACAGAAGCTACAAGACTAGGGGGAGCTTGCGACCAGGGGACTGCAAACGAGGAGTTTGAGAGGGAGTTTGTGAGAAGGAGTTGGGGGGGGGCAGTTTTGGGACGACTATACTGAAGAAGAGCCAGCCCTGCGTCTGTCTCCTCCAGCAGCATCTGTATCCAGACAGACAATCTGACCATGGATATCTCTACCCAGATCCTGGTGTGGATTTGCAGGGATTGTGGCCTGCATTTTCCACTCATAGATAACAGGTGGGATCATACAGTGCGAAAGGTGCCTTCCGGCAGAATCTCTCAGAAAGCAGATGGGAGAGCTCCAGGAGGAGGTGGCTAAGCTCAGAAGCAGCTGTGTCCATTCCTTGAGAGCATTCCTGAAGAGATGTTAAAGGCCGGGGAAGCTAACCAACTATGGAGGACTACTGCTGTCACACCACTGGGAAAGGAGCAGATGAATCAGTCACAGGGAGGACACTGGCAGCTGGGTGCTTCTGGCAACAGGCAGTGCTCCATCCCTCCTCCTGTCCTACCCACCATAGTGATGAAGAACTGCTATACACCCCTACTAACAGGAGATGAATTGGAAGAGGAGAAGCCATGCATCCCCGAGGCTGGGAGGATCACATCCACCATACCCAGAAGGAAACGTAAGGTAGCGGTAATTGGAGATTCTCTTCTGAGGGGCATGGGGGCACCCATCTGTCGCCCTGACATGGCATCCTGGGAGCTACACTACCTGCCAGGAGCCTGCATCCAAGATGTTATGGAGGTTAGGGTTGAGGATCATTCAGCCCTCTGACTAATACCCCATGCTAGTCATCCATGTGGTCACTAATGATACTGCAAGATGTGCTCCTTGGCAAATCAAAAATGACCACAGGGCTCTGGGAGCATAGGTGAAGGAGTTTGGTGTGCAGGTAGTGTTCTCTTCAATCTTTCAGGTCAAGGGTAGAGGCGTGAGCAAAGACAGATGCATCCTGGAGATGAATGGCTGGCTGCGAAGATGGCGTTACCAGGAGGGCTTTGGCTTCCTCGACCATGAGATGCTGTTCCAGGAAGGACTACTAGGCAGAGATGGACTCCACCTATCGAGCAAGGGAAAGAGCATATTTGGACGTAGATGGGCTAACCTAATGAGGGGTGCTTTAAACCAGGTTTGAAAGGGGAGGTTGACCAAAGCCCACAGGTAGGTCACAATGAGGGAGACCTGGGGGCAGGGATGGAACTTGAGGGGAGCCAGAGCTGTAAAGCAGGGATAATAGAGAGTCTATCCAGAACTGGGGGGGGGGGGGAGGGGAATCAAATCAGGATCTTAGGTGTCCTAATGAAGTCCTACTACCTGAAGTAAGTAGGGAAGGAGGACACCAAAAGAAAATGCAAGGAGGAAGTTGCGATAGGAGAGAGAATCCAGGGGAAAATGCAAGGAGGAAGATGCAACAGGGGAGCAGTCGGACCAGTATCTTAGGTGTCTGTACACAAATGCAAGGAGCCTGGGAAACAAGCAGGAAAAATTGGTAGTACTGGCACAGTCAAGGAATTATGATGCAACTGTAATAACAGACACGTGGTAGGATAGCTTGCATGACTGGAGCACTGCCATGGATGTATATAAATTGTTGAGAAAGGACAGGCAGGGAAGAAGAGGTGGAGGAGTAGCACTGTATGTAAAAGAGCTTTATGACTGCTTGGAGCTCCACTATGAAAATGGAGACAAGCCTCTTGAAAGTCTCTGGGTTAAGTTTAGAAGAGAGTGAAACAAGGGTGATGTTATGGTACGTGTCTGCTATAGACCACCAGACCAGAAGGAGAAAGTGGATGAGGTATTCTATGGACAACTGGCAGAAGTTCCAGATCATGTGCCCTGGTTCCCATGGGGGACTTCAGTTACC
The DNA here is from genome assembly GCA_007922195.1 of Podocnemis expansa. NCBI lineage: Eukaryota > Metazoa > Chordata > Testudines > Podocnemididae > Podocnemis > Podocnemis expansa. Next base: position 24,553,780 of record ML681997.1, read on the forward strand.
CTGACATCTGCTGGCAGGGCAATACAGCAGCACACACACAATCCAGAAAGATTTTGGAGAGCGTTGAGGACAACTTGCTGACACAAATTCTGGAGGAACCAACTAGGGGCCTTGCACCTCTCGACCTGCTGCACATAGACAGAGAAGAATTGATCAGGGAAGTAGAAGCTAATGGCAACCTGGGCAGCAGTGAACATGAGATGGTAAAGTTCAGGATCCTGATCAAAGGAAGAAATGAAAGAAGCAGAAGACAGACCCTGGACTTCAG
>ML681997.1:24554447-24606799 GCA_007922195.1 Podocnemis expansa
CTGGCCAGGGGACACCCCTCAGCACCCTGGCCAGGGTGCTGAGTGTTCCCTGGCCAGGGTGCTAAGGGGGCAGCCCTTTAAATGTTGTTTCGGAATGTCTTGTTCCGAAACAACATGTTCACACGCGTTGTTTCGAAACAAGTGTTTTGAAACAAGGTTGTTTCGACCCCAAATGGGGTTTAACTTGTTTCGAAACAATGCCCTTGTTTCGAAACAACGGTGCGTCGTGTGAACATGTTTTTTTTTGTTTCGAAACAACGAGGTTGTTTCGAAACAAAAGTGCTGTGTGAACACAGCCAATGTGCTCTTGTTGCCAAAAAGGCCAATGGACTATTGTGCTGCATCAGTAGGAGTGTTGCCAACAGACTGAGGGATGTGATTATTCCCCTCTATTTGGGGCTGGTGAGGCCACATCTGGAATACTGTGTCCAGTTTTGGGCTCCACACTACAGAAAAAATGTTGACAAATTAGAAAGAGTCCAGTGGAGGGCAATGAAAATGATTGGGGGCTGGGGCACATGACTTATGAGGAGAGACTGAAGGAAGTAGGCTTATTTAGTCTACGGATGAGAAGAGCAGGGCAGAGGGAGGGATTTAATAGCAACCTTGAAGAGGTTCTCCAAAGACGAGGGAGCTAGGCTGTTCCCAGGAGTAATAGAAGACAGAAAAAGGAGCAATGGTTTCAAATTGCAGCTGGGGATGTCAAGGTTGGATATTAGGAAAAACTTTCTCACCAGGAGGTTGGTGAAACACTGGAATGGGTTACCTAAGGAGGTGGTGGAATCTCCATCTTTGGAAACATTCAAGGCCCAGTTAGACACAACTCTGGCTGAAATGATTTCGTGGGAGTGGTCCTGCTTTTAGCAGGGGGTTGGACTCGATGACCTCATGAGGTCTCTTCCAATGCTATGATTCTATGATTCTGTCTCAGTAATTGCATGATACTTGACAGGTTTTTCCAGATACTATATCTTTTTCTGCATTTCTGGCCCGCAAGACCAAACAGTGTGCACTCTGTATTAAAAGTCTGCAAAGCTTTCTTTTTAGTAAATATAACAACTCTTTGATCTATGGCATATCTTCAAGTCCCTTAGCCTTTTGCTTCCATGTTACTACATTTGCTAAAAAGGATGGTGACAGGTTTTGCTGGTTTTAAAGCATTACTTAATATGGCCCATCACAGTGAGTGGGTTATAATTGAAGCACTGGAAGTAAGTGCTTTTCAGCCTCTAACAGAGAAAAAACTTGAGCACTCAGGTAAATTGTCACTGAATTTAATGAGAATGTTTTCAGTTTTTCCCTGGAGAATAGAGATTACCCTCTTCCTACAACAAAAAGTTTATGACCCAGAATAATCTTATTACTAAACTGTTAATTTTGAGAAGGGGAATGTTTTGGGAGGCATAAGAATTGGGTTGCTGTTTTAGCACCTCTGTCAAAGCCTGAAACATCCTAGCAAATCTCTCTGAGTAAACAAATTCTCTACATAGTCATTTGGAAAAGACAGGGCCTTAATTAATTCAAATTACTCATTATCTACGTGAAAACTCCAGTAGCAGCAAACTCTTGTGTGAGAAGGCGGGCAATAAGGCAGGGTGTATGTTTTGCTTCTTTCCACTAACTGAAAGCTAGTAGTTAGATTAATTGTTTGCTGCCTCAGTGATGGATGAACCTCAAAGGGTTCAGAGGTTCACACTATAAAAACATCCTGAAATTACATTCTGATCTGGTGGAAATCTTATACAAGTCAGAGACTGCCCAGGACTGTGAAGTTGGACTTGAAATGTGAACATTCCTCAGATTTGATGGGGACCATATGCAGAGTGTTGGTTTGGGCCAAACCTCTAATCTAAACCTCCCAAGTATGCAAATTTGAGCTGACAATCTCAGAAGATTTCCAAAGGGATAGCTGTGTTAGTCTACTCCAGCAAAAAAAAGAAAAAAAAAAAGGAGTCGTATGGCACTTAAAGACTAACAGATTTATTTTTCGCATGAGCTTTCGTGGGAGAAAAATCCCACTTCGTCAGATGCTTTGAAGATGGGGGAATTTACAGAATGGAATGAAAATAAATGCAAGGGGGTGTAAAGCATAGGTACAGGTCATACAGTAACAGCAAATCAGAACAGTTGTTAGGTTCAAACCCTGGGGAAGCCTGAAGTCAAATTACCTTTCGTAATGGGAAAAGAACCCATAGTCTCAATTCAATCCTGCCTTCACAGAATTTAGTTTGAGTTCAGCTGTTTCTCTTTGAAGTCTTGATGTCCCAGTCAGGTCTCTGAGGACAGTCGTTAACAAATCATTTATTGAGTGATTAGAAAGATGGAAGTGCTCAGCAACTGGTTTTTTTGTTTTGTGATTTCTGATGTCAGCTCTAGCTCTTCCCCCAACACTCCTGCATTTCCTACTCTAGGTTTCACACAGAACTGGTAAGCACAAGAGAAAAAAAGTGACATACAAATTTCAAACATGACACATGTTACACTGGAGACTCCTTCTGACTACCATGGCTGCCAACCTGTATAAAGCCACCTAGCTTTACTCTCATCATTCAAATCAAATCATAGGGCTGGAAGGGACCTCATGAGATCATCAACTTTAACCCCCTGGGAATTGAACCCAGGACCATCTGCATGTTAAGCAAAGGTGCTAGCCACTACACTATTTGCATTCAATCCCTATGGCTCATGTTTCTTTTTATTTGCCTGTTGTATATTGTTCAGATCCTAGCTTCTAAGATTTCTAGAGGTAGGGACTGTCTATATGTTGCTTGCTTAAATGTTCCTAGTACAATAGGCTCTATTTCCTATTTGAGGTACAGAGGCACTACCGTAATAATAGTAATAGCAGAGCTCTCTAATAGTGTGGCTCGACTTAGACTTCTGGTTTATGCTCCTTATTTATTTGAACAGACTAGTCCATTTCTAATTCTACCAACTTGGAACTACTACAGAAGAAAAGATGGAATTTCAATGCTTTTCAAGCTGAATAAGGAGATGCTTTCTAATCTTGTTATTTCTTATAATCTTTTTACTCCTGTCAATCTGATATCTATTTCTACACTCCCATGAAGTACCAGAAGTGTCCACTTTAACGTCCATGTTTGTGAATCTCTGCTGTAGTAGCTCTCCCTCCACTGAAAACACAAGAATTGTGTCCAATTCTTGTTCAGTTTGCTCTACAATATTGATCCATATTTCTACTTGAGTTATCCCTATGAGTTATTATTGAGATAAAATCTGCAGAGGGGCATCCAGAACACATGACCTCCACAAATGTCTGGAAAGAATGTCAGTAGTAAGGAAACAGAAGAATTTTTAATTAACTACAATTAAACTTTCGGTTCTCATTTTCATAATCCAGGGCATTTCTATGTTCCACCTGGGATGTGACACCAAAATATTGACATATTGCTACAAAACCTGTTCTCATGAAATTTGCAGCCATTCCACAAGCTTCAGAGATTCAAACACCTAGAATAACTTCTAGGTAAAATCTAAACTTCAGAGTGTTTATGAGAACTGTATCTGAACCACTGGAGTTTGGTTCACCAATAATGAGTGAATGAGAGCCCTGTTGGCTCCCTAGAACTGAGTATCAACAGTTTATCATAACCTGCCATGTAAAACAAGAATCAATGCTCCTTTTACGTCACAATTATTTTTCTTCCCCAGGTTTTTATTTTATTTTATTTTATTGCTGTATTTTAAGGGTTTACAAAATGTTGATAATGGTCAATACAGTTATAATGTCAAAATAATGTTAGACATAGGATTAAAGACATTGTGATCAGATTCACAAACTACAGTGCAACAGGACCGTACCAGTACCAGTTCATTCTTTATGGGTCAACAAGACATAATATTACATAATAACAAAAAAGTCAATTGTATTATTACATGAGTTTTGCTTTTACTCCTGTAGCTAGTGCAGTGAAAAAGTATTTTTGTTGCAAGGCTCCTTATGTTATTTGGCAGCTTCAAACTACCGGTAATGGCTTTGAGTTATAAGAATGTGCATATTTAGATAAGAATGTGCATTTTTAGAGAACCATGAGCTGTATTTAAAATCAAAATTTAAACATTTAAAATCAGTGTAGCTATTCACTGTCTTGCTGTTTTGCTTCCCACAAGTCCGGGAAGTCTTTCTCCCAGCTGTGGCATTGCCCATAGTGCAGCTAGAGATAGGCCTGAGCTATACAGTTTTAAACCAATGAACGCAGAGTCTGACCCAAAGAATATTGACTTCTGTAGTAGCTGTGGGAATCCTGTGCCTATTTTTTAATCTAAAAATGGTATTCAGATGAGACAAACCTGTTAGATATTAATCTCATTAAACCAGACACACAGCCACACCAGCTAAAATTTGATATTTATGTGTCTGTATCCAGGCTAGCACCCATAGTATCAAAGCATCACATTTGCTGGCACAATGTATTATTCACTGGATAATCATTAAATAGTACAGACAACCCTCAGTGCAAAAGAAAACTTAAAACCCCACGGTATAGTTATTATAGATGTGTCTAGCATTCATAGAAATTCTGTACTTGAAAACATGAACTTTCCCCCCTTTTCCTGTGTATTCAAATTGTTCAGGTCAAACGTTTGTGAAATTTTCTTGCCGAGGGTCAATTTTTGCTGTGCACAGACCTCATATTTAAGTAGTTTTCAAAGCAAAAACTGTTCAAGTTCATAATTTCAGCATTCTCATTGCCAAGTTGCCAAACTTGTAAAAAGTCATAAAAACGCCTAATTTCAAGGGTGAGATGATTGCGGACGTGAACAATCTTTTGCAGTTTTATACAGTGTCTTGTCATAACTGCCTGTAATAAAACTTTTTGTACCTGCTATGCAATGATTCATTGTTGCCTGAAAACCTCTGTGTTAAATTTTCTGTTGCATAGAATCATAGAATCATAGGGTTGGTAGGGACCTCATGAGGTCATCTAGTCCAACCCCCTGCCAAAAAAAGCAGGACCACTCCCACTAAATTATTCCAGCTAGAGTTTTATCCAGCCGGGCCTTAAACATCTCCAAAGATGGAGATTCCACCACCTCCCTAGGTAGCCCATTCCAATGCTTTACCACCCTCCTAGTAAGAAAGTTTTTCCTAATAGCCAGCCTCGACCTCCCCAGCTGCAACTTCAAACCATTGCTCCTTGTTCTATCCTCTGTTACTACTGAGAACAGCTGAGCTCCATTCTCCTTGGAGCATCCCTTCAGGTAGTTGAAGGTTGCTATCAAATCCCCCCTCAGTCTTCTCTTCTGCAGGCTAAATAAGCCTAGTTCCTTCAGTCTTTCTTCATAGGGCTTGTGCTCCAGCCCCTTGATCATTTTTGTTGCCCTCCACTGGACTCTGTCTAATTTGTTCACGTCCTTTTTGTAGTGAGGAGCCCAAAACTAGACACAGTATTCCAGATGCGCCCTCACCAGTGCTGAATAGAGGGGAATGATCACATCCCTCGATCTGCTGGCAATGTTTCTTCTGATGCAGCCCAGTATGCCATTGGCCTTTTTGGCAGCAAGAGCACACTGCTGACTCATATCCAGCTTCCCATCCACTAGGACCCCCAGGTCCCTTTCTACGATGCTGCTGCTCAGCTGATCGCTCCCCAGCCTGTAGCAGTGCATGGGGCTTTTCAGTCCCAAGTGCAGGACTTTGCACTTGTCCTTGTTGAACCTCATGAGATTTCTATTGGCCCACTGCTCCAATTTGTCAAGGTCTTCCTGAATCTTCTTCCTGCCCTCCAGCGTGTCTACCGTTCCCCCCAGCTTGGTGTCATCTGCAAACTTACTAAGTGTGCAATAAATCCCATCATCCAGATCATTAATGAAAATATTGAACAGAACTGGCCCCAGGACCGACCCCTGGGGCACACTACTCATTACTGGTTGCCAGCTGGACATGGAGCCATTGAATCCTACACGCTGAAACAGTTGATCTAGCCAGTTCTCTATCCACCTTACAGTCCACATATCCAACCCATACTTTCTTAACTTGCTGATGAGAATGCTGTGGGAAACTGTATCAAAAGCCTTGCTAAAGTCGAGGTATATCAAATCAACAGTTCTTCCCGCTTTCACAAATCTAGTCATCTCATCATAGAAGGCAATGACGTTGGTCAGGCACAATTTACCCTTGGTGAATCCATGCTGACTGTTCCTGATGACTCTATTTTCCTCTCAGTGTCTCAGGATGGATTCTTTGAGAATCTGTTCCATGATTTTTCCAGGGATTGAGGTGAGGCTGACAGGTCTGTAATTCCCTGGATCCTCCTTTTTGCCTTTCTTGAAGATAGGCACTATATTTGCTTTTTTCCAGTCCTCTGGCACCTCCCCCATTTGCCACGAGTTTTCAAAGATAATGGCCAGCGGTACTGCTACCTGATCGGCCAACTCCCTCAGCACCCTCGGATGCCGGACGTCTGGCCCCATGGACTTATGCACATCCAGCTTCTTTAGGTAGTCCTTAACCTGACCTTTTGTCACCAAGGGCCTCCCCTTCTCTCCAATCTGCCATGCCCACTGTAGTGGGCTGGGAGCTGGCCCTGCCTGTGAAAACTGAAGTGAAAAAAGCATTGAGCATTTCAGCCTTTTCCTCATCCTTCATCATGAGGATACCTGAACTATTCAGTAAGGGATCTACTCCATCCTTGATCCTCGTCTTGTTATTGACATACTTGTAGAATCCCTTCCTGTTATCCTTCACATCCCTTGCTAGCCGCAAGTCCAGTTGTCCTTTGGCCTTTCTGATTTTATCCCTGCAGTCCCGAGCAATATCTTTATATGCCTCCTTAGTCATCTATCCAAGCTTCCACTTCCTGTAAGCTTCCTTTTTATGCTTTAGCTCAGTGCAGAGTTCTCTGTTAAGCCAAACTGGGTGCCTTCCACATTTGCTGTTCTTCCTGCTCATGGGAATGGTATCTTCCTGTGCCCTTAGCAGGGTTTCTTTAAAATGCAACCAGCATTCAAGTTACCAGTGAACCTGTGGAACAGATCTCCCACATTGACAAAAAAGCAATGTGTAGATTGTGATTTGTTCCAACATTAAGAATGGTGTTCAAGATTAATTGGTTCTGGGAGTTCTCCTGCAAGGCATACAATAACACAAAGATTAGGAAGAGTGAGACAAATGTTCTTCAACTGTTGGTTGCACTGTGATAGAATACACCCCTGTATTCACACTTGACCGACTAATGTACCTGACCCAGCTGATCACCTTCTATGATGAGATGACTGGATTTGTGGATGCGGGAAGAGCTGTTGATGTGATATACCTCAACTTTAGCAAGGCTTTTGATACGGTTTCCCACAGCATTCTCGTCAGCAAGTTGGGGAAGTATGGGTTGGATGTGTGGACTGTAAGGTATTGTTTCAAAACTCATAATTTTCTGGTCAGTTTCATCCTGATGAAATAAGCACGGCAACATTTTACATTAAGTTGTAAGATTTCCCTTGGCTGATGTTATTAAACCATGTTCCAAAGCCCATAGTTCTCGTTAGGCAGAAGCTGGCAAACATGTCTCTCCTAAACAAAGGAATATGTGCTTGCCTTAATTTGCCTTTAAGCAACAGGCAGAGTCATCAAGAAAGAAATGAAAACAAAGAAAGCTCACATAGGTGGGGGAAAACAGCAGGGAACATCCTTCCACATATATTGTTTGATGCCTGGTTCTTAGGAATCAAATAATAAATTGGAAATAATAAAAAGGAGAGACAAACACGCCAAGACACCCCCATCTCTCCCTGCCCTTAGAATTGTCTTCACCTGAGAAGACCAAGAAAAGAGCCATTGAGTTTGGGGATGATACTGAGTTTTGATATGAAGAATTTAGTCAATAATCTTGCTGGAAGCTTGTGGTAAGAAATGTTGCTTGACTCTATAATTTGCTAAGCTAGGCACTAGAAAGTGTTTTCTCTTTATTTTTCTTGTAACCATTCTGACTTTTATGCTTTATTACTTGTCTTCACTTTAAATCCTTCTTTTTGTAGTTAAACTTGTTTTATTTGATGCAATGTGTTAAGTTAATGAATCTGAGTAACTATTTAGGATACCAGACTAGTGTACATCTGTCTTAAAGAATAACAGAATTAAAGTATTTGGACTGCCCAGGAGAAGGCTGGTGAATACAAAATACACTTTTCTGTGGGAAAGTCTGGGACTGGGAATGTGCTGGGAGGGGTCACTCTGCAGTATAGCCAAGACTGGTGAGAGCCAAGATGTGAAATTACACACAGGGCCGTCCCTAGGGTGGGGTGCTGGCCTGCACTCATGCCCTTCCCCTGAGCCAGCCACTCCACCCCCTGGCGGAGAGGCAGGCTGGCCCAGGGGCAGAGCAGTTCGGCCCAGGGTCTGGATTCCTCTCTCCCGCACTGCCTCTAGGCTCACCCTACCACTCCCAGGGTGGAATACCCGTCCCAGAGGAAGGGCAGGGGAGTGGAGCCCAGCCTCTAGGCTAGCTGTTCCTTACCCTGGCCCAGAGCAGAGGGGAACAGCACAGCTGTGCAGAGGGGTGGGCAGCAGGACAGTGCAGGGCCCACAGCACCACCGGGCCAAGGGCAATCACTCCTCGTACCCTCCCCACCCTCCCTAGGACGGCCCTAATTACACAGACACCTCTGGGAGTGAGCTGTATGCTTGTGAGTGGCTGTGAGTTGTCCAGGTTGGAGGCTACAATATCAAGGCATTCTAAGCCCACCAGACCATAGGGCAAGGGTGACACAGCTCCCCACTTGTCCTAATCTTATCCTGGTATGTGCTAATTGACTTTACTGAGTTCATCACTCAGATTTTCAGAATACTGATTCTGATTTCACATACAATCATGTCAGTCAGTTGACCTCCATTGGGGATTCCCCTGAGTTTTCAGCAGTCCAAGTTTCAGAAGAATCAGACTCATTGCCTGTATGCACTGAGTTGCCAAAACAGGTTAGTTACAGAGGAATAGCTGTGTTAGTCTAGTTCAGCAAAACAAACAAGGAGTTCTGTGGCACTTCTAAAGTCTCATACATTTATTTATAACATGTGCTTTCCCATGTGAGACCAGATATGGTTTCCAGTGAGTCGAAATATTAGTGATGAAGATGAGGTTTTTTTTTAGAATGATTATGTTCAAGTGAAAATAACTGAATGCATGGAGTTACAACCAGAAGGGGATGTTGCTGCCAGAATAGAAAACGAGATGTGGCTAAAATACATTATTTGATATTTCTGACATATAGAACGACTGGGAGGGGGGAAAAATCAGTGTATTTCATCTGAAAAGTCACCAGCCTTTAAAAGGCACTGTGTATTTCCCATAGTCACCCTACATTGTGAAGCAGTCTGTAGTTTTTTAATCCACCAACAATTTGTTCCTTATATGTTTCACTTCAAATGAAGCAATAGAACCTCCACAGCTTGTAATCATATGGCTGTAATTTAAAACAAAACCAAACCATGCTTCTATTCAGCATTTATTTCTCACTGAAACAAGAATGACATTGGTTGATGATATATGCAAGCATAGACACTTCATAGATGCTCATAAGGAAGATCTGTTTTATTCGGGTAAACTCAAGAGCTGGAGGGGAAAGAAGAGCAGAGATTGGATGTATGTATACACATAATAACCATCATCTTGCTCATGCCTGGGGACTGACCTTATAACCTCCAGACCTGCAAAGCACAAGCCCCTACAGTTTGAGATATGTTCCCTTCCAACTAGCTTATAATCAAAGGCTCCATGCCATCAGTCACACATGCTCAGCTTTAAGCATGTCACCAGTCCAATAAAGTCCATGGCTATGTCTACACTAGAAAAAGTTAGTTCAAATTTGTTAATTCAAACCAATAAATTTGAGTTCATTAATGTTAAGTCAAATTAGTCCACTTTGTTAATTCCAACTAACTGCCCTTCATTCAAATTTACTAAATCCAAACTATGGGTTAATCCTAGTCTACACTGTTCTTAGTTTGAACTAAGGATCAAACTAAATGCTTAATTTGAACTAACTGAAAGGTCCTACTAATTCAAACTAAGCTTTCATTAGTTTGAAATAAGGAATTCCTTAGTTCACCCTAATGGAAGGCTAGTGTAGACAGGGACTAAACTAGTTTGAATTAAGCCTCCTTAATTCAAACTAACTTGCACGTGTAGACATACCTGATGAGGCTACTTAGGAGGTTGAAGTTGAAAATGTGCATAAGTTTTTGCAGGATCACATCCTAAACTAAGATGCTCCCCCACCCCAGCCTTTCCCCACCTCCCTCCAGGGACAATACCTCCAGGTAGTTAAAGTATAAGAAACTACTTGGGAAGACAATGGAAAGCAAAGGAAGGGGAAGATTACTTCAGAGTTTACTTTTTCCAAGAAACAGTTCAAATGCATTGCCATTACAGCAGAGAACAAAGATTATTTTCTGATACTTGACAATACAGCATATAACAAGCTTAGCCACTAAGCCTTTGAGCAAACCATAATGGAACAAATCCTCCCATCACGACAATGGTTTGAAGATGTGAGTAGCACTAAGACCACTAGGATTGCTTGACAGAAAAAAGAAAAAAAAACAAAAAAACAAAACCAAAAGAGCAAATTTAACTCCTTGAATCTAATACATAGGGGGAATGGCATGTACCTTAGCTTACAACTGACTTGCTCTTGTATGGGAATAATGTATCATTTTATGGATGAAAAACGGTTGTGAATTTGTTAATCATCTCCTGTTGGCATTGGAAAAGTGCAGGGGAACAAGCTGCTTCTTTAACTTTCTCTATAGGACTTGATTATTGATACACCATAACAAGAGCCTGAGGAAAAGAAAAAGTTCTCATTGTGCAGTTCGTTTAATTGTAGGGTTTTGTTTTATACTTTGCCGTTTGCTGGAAAATGGCATTTTCATGCAGCCTTAATAGGCAAAGAAGTTATTGATGCCTAAGTCTGCTGAGGCTTTCTGAAAGGAGTTTTTCACAACTAACATGCTCATTTATGCACAAGTCAGATGATCTTGGATTGGATTTGCTTTTCTAATGAGGAATTTTGTTAGGATAAAGTTCTCTGTGGGGGCCTCAGTTTTGCCACAAGCTGTTCACAAAAATCTTGACCGGGGGCACATCCCAAGTTGTAATGGGTTAAAATTTCAAATGCTTAGCACTTGTTTTGCTCTGCATCTCTCAGGATCTGACCAACAAGGGAGCAAGCAATGAGTGGTGGGAGAGCCTGTAGTGTCCAGCTTTAAGGAACTGTTAAGTTGGTAACCCATGTTATTCATCCAGTTCATTTCATTGCATGCTTTACTCTAGTCAGACTCAGCTCTGCACCCCTTTTTCTCCACCAAAGTGGGACATGAACTTCATATTGTTAGGAGTCTGACATTTGAGTGGCTTCTGAATTAGGTGAAATGAACTTCCCTGTTTGGATTTTATGCCTGACTGATCCTAATTAAAAGGAATTTTCCCATTCCTTAGTGGAAAGTCACAGATCACACAATCCTGCAGCTGGAGCCACAAAGACCCTCCCAACTGAACTCCACCAGTTCAAGTGGGGCAGCTAGATGCTCAGACATAGAGACAGAGAGAAACTGAAAGATAGCACACTAAAAAGTGGCAGGTTCCATGTTGACTAACTTCCTGTAACTCAAAGAATCTCCTTGAATAATTTATCACACTTAAGCTATCACAGTTGAAATTATTTATCTTATTTATTTAAGAGTTTATCACAGCTGAGGTTATTCTTCTTAATTTATTCCCATTTCTAAAGCATTTCTGTAAACTCTTCATATGAGGGTTTTTTTTAAATGTAAAGATTTTAGTGTCCAACAAAACATTCCAAAAATGTTTAATAAAAATAGCAGTACTCTCATCAGCTTTAAAACTATGTTTCCAAGGCTATGACTATTAAATGAAGAATCATTATTTATTTTATATATACAAACAAAAGATGAGAGTTTAAGACAACGATCAGATTCTTCCTTTAGATGTGTATGACCATATTGCACTCATTTAAATAAAAGCCTTAATCCACTTACCCAGAATCAGAATTCTGTCTGGGAGGAGATATGACATACAGCCACATCATGCTAGGATTTCATCAGATCTCATAAACTAAGCAGGATCAGGCTGGGTCCAGCGCTAGTATGTATTGCTTCTCATGAGAATTAGACAATAAAATCATTTATAGATACATATCACTTATGGATGTACACTCTATTTCCCATACACTATATTTCCCACAGAGATCTAAGAAAACTTCATGCAGACTCAGTCTGATAGCTCAGTCTGTGAAATAAATGTCCTGTTCTATTTTTCATCCCTTGAAAACAACTGTATTCTGTGTCTTGATACTTTTTCTTTCAGAACCGAATTACTAAGTTATATGTTGTTCCATGCATCCTGAGCTGCTTTCCCTGGCTTACCCTCCAAACTTTCCTCAATAAAACTGCATCACTCAGAAGTATGCCTGAGTGATGTCATTTTACTAGTCTGATCCCCACTGTAAGCAGCACTGTGTCGATGGGATGGCTTCTTCTGTCAGCGTATGTAGCTATCATCTCTTGTGGAGGTGGATTAATTCTGTTCAGCAGAGTAGCATCTTCACTAAAGAGCTACAGTGGCAACACTGTAGCTGTGCTGCTGTAGCTTTTTAAGTGTAAATCCATCCTTACGTAGCCTCAGGGTTACTCTAAATTACACCAACCTGCCCATTGCCCCAGTGGGTTATACTAATAGCTATGGGATGTGAACTCACAGAGATAGTGCAGTCATGATCAGCTTTTCGCAGATGTGGCCCCTGTATCAGGCCTAGGTGGGATGGCAGTGTAGGAGCTGTTCTTGGAGAGTACCAGGAGACCAGATGTTCCAGCTTTCTGGGATGTTTTGTTTTGCCACAGCAACTCAAAGCAGTCAACCCAAAATCTCTTGTGTAATAATTAAATAAGAACTTTCATCTGAGGATGTCAAAATACTCTGCAAACCACAAGTATTTAATCTCTATACCACACTTATGAAGTAGACAAGTATTATCTTCAGTTTGCAAATGACTAAACTGAAATGCATCAAAGTAAGCAGTGACTCATAGAGGGTCATTCAATGAGTTAGCAGGAGATAACCCTCCAGTACTCTTCTCTTTGGGTTACTAGCCTACACTGCAAGATAATTATTTAAGAACTCTAACCAAGTAACAAGAAAGAGCAAGAACTTGACTCATGCTCTGTTCTCTGTTCTGCAGAGGGAAAATGAACTAAAAAAAGAATAAAAGATAATTATGTTTATATAATACCTACAGCTGAGAGCACTTTATAAAAATTAATACATGAATTCTCTAGACCACAGTTCATTTTCTTCCCCAATTTAAGAATTTCTTAATACTATAAAAAACAGCTGATGACCATTTGATTAATTGCTTTCCAGAAACCAACCACATCATTTAATTATTATTGTAGGCATGTCATTCCAGGATATTAGAGAGATCCAGTGGGTGGGTTAATATCTTTTATAGACTATGATTGATTTACAGCTGGACTGGTGCCTCCTGCTGGGGCTCTGTGGAATAGCTCAAGCAAATGTCCAAGCTGACGAGCGTGCTCTGTCACACTTCCCCAAAGTACACTGGTAGTCCTTGTCATGGTCATTAGGACCCACTGCATCCTTTTCCTGATCTGATCCTTTGACTAAGTCAACAGCCATGTCCCCCACCATCCAGAGGATTCTGCAGTCTTGGTTCCACCACCTACCTCAGTGGCCGCTGCAATCTACAACCACTTCAACAATGGTGTGGGGAAGGTGGGGAGAGACTGGGGCCCACCCAGTACTCCAGGTGCTGGCCCAGGGACCTTCAGTGCAGCCAGATTTCAGCATCTCACCCTCAACTCCTCTACAGATATCCCCTAGGCATTTCCCTACAGCCTCACTACCTCTTCTGTCCTTGTATCAGAGCATTTACACTGCTGAGCTCCTGCAGTCAGCCACTGCTCTACACCAGGTGATAATCACCTTCTGCCTGCAGGAGCAGTCAGCCGTCCCACCTTAGGCTCCTTGGACTTACTGCCCTGTTCTGCATGGCAGTTCCCTTTTATGCTGGGCTTCTGGGTCCTGATTGGCTATTCTGCAGCTCCTTTCCATTGGCTGCTTCTCCAAAGACTCCCTTAACTCCTTCCTGTCCAGTGTATGGCAGTCACTCTCTCATATCCCTCCCCCTCAAGACTGTAGCCCTTGGAGGTAGGGATGCCTCATACTCTGTGCCACCAAGAGGTGGCCTCTCAGGGTGTCCCTCTGCTATTCCATGTCCTTCAAGTTCAGGCGCACATCCTCCTTTTCCTTCACTGCAATCTGCAGTGCTTGTTCCCTGGTGACCAGCTTCTCCTGTAGCTCTCTGATCTGTCCTACAGAATCCCCTAGCTCCCTCTTTTTCAGAGTCTGTGTCCCTTCCTGAGGCTTTTCAGTTTTCATGTGGATTTCCTAGTCTGACTGGGCCTTCTCTGTCCCAATCATCTTATCCATTGTCTCCCTTGCACTCAGCTGGTTGTGGGAGAAGCCTCTCAGCCAAGCCCTCAGCCCCTATTAGCCCATCCCTCTGGTCAGATCTACAATGTCTCTTTCACATCCTTGTCTTAGCCCAACTTTGCTTCAGGGGGAAATGCCTATTTAAATGCCCCTACTCCTGGCACCAGAAACATCTCTTTGAGCTCTGTCAGGCCATGGGCCTCCCTTTCTCAGCTCCTTCCCTTGGACTGGACTTTTTCTTTTTGTTCCTGTCGGGGCATCCCCTCTGTCAGTGCCCTTCAAGCCCACAGGCCAATATGTCCATCCCCATCCTGTTTCCTTCAAAGGTGGGATTCTGTTGGGTTTCCTTTCCATCCTGTTCTATGGGCGAGGTATACCCCTATTTCCTTGCTAGGGGCAGCCCTTCTACAGCTGATCCAGCTGATCACAGAGATAAAAGTTCTTTGGCTGGGCTGTCTGCCTCCAGGTCCTGGGACTTCCTTAGTATTGCCAGACCCTACAGTCCCTTTCTTCCTTTCCTTCTTGGCTTCATATTAGGTAGCACTGCTGCTCTGCCACCTCAAGTAAATACTTTTCTAAGCAACAGTTCACCTCCCACAGTCTTCCCACAGTAGTTCTCCAGGACCTGCATTAGCAGGACTTGGATTTGCCCTTGGATTTGTTTATTGGTCCTCTTTGCTGGGGTTGGCCAATCCACAGCCCAGCTAAGGAGGGTTTTGCTCCCCTCTGCAAAAAATGCCTCTGCATAGTGTACCTCCATCAGTTTGACTCTGCTTTGTCTCTCAATAACTAATCCAGGTGCATAGCCCCATGCTGTGCTATACTGCCCCTTGTTTTGAGGTGACCGCAGACCCGCATTCTCCACCACTTGTGATGGATGTGTAGCACTTAACTCCAGACTGGTGCCTCCTGCTTGTGATCTGAGGAATAGCTCAAGCAGGCACCATGTCCACAGCTGTGCTCCATCACACTTCCTCGAGGTTCACTGGTACTCCTTCCTGACTCAGCCCTGGAGCCAAGCCACAATCCTTGCCCCTGCCAAATGGGGAATTCTGCAGTCTTGCTTCTGCCACATACTTCAATCGCTGCTGTAGTCTACCACCACTCCAGTTGTGGCCATGGGGGAGGCAGAAAAGGACTGATCCCACTCACCACTCTGGTCTCAACCCAGGGACTCTTATGTGTGACCAACTTTCACCACCTCTCTCCCAACTCCTCAACAGATTTCCCTTGGCCACTTCCCCACAACCCAGGTACCTCTTCCACCTTTGTATCAGTGCACCTGCTGTGCTGAGCTCCAGCCGTCAGCCACTGCTTTCTCCTGGGTACTGACTTTCTTCTGCATGCAGGGCAGAGAGCTTTTCCTCCCTGACCTCCTGGAATTGACTGTTCATGTTTTGCTTGGCAGCTCCCTCTTTTACTGGGCTCCCAGGCCCTGATTGTCTATATCACAGCTCCTTTCTGTTGGTTGCTTCTCCAAGGGTTCCCTTAACCTCTTCCTGGCCAGTGTGGGGCAGATTCCCTGCCACATTGACCCAACTTCTGTTGGTAAGAGAGGCAAACTTTAGAGCTGACACAGAACCTATGTAAAGCTTGTCTTTCTCATCACTGGAAGGTGGGCCAATACAAAATATTACATCATCTGCCTTGTCTCACAAGATTTCAAAGAATGTATAGCTTGAAGCCAACCGCACTAGCGTAAGTAAGTTACTTACATGCATGAGAGATGGCAGCATCACCCTTAAAGTAAATACCAGAAGATTTATAACTTAGAAACACTTCCTTCCTTTATCTTTTGTTTTATGTTTTAATTTCCTGTCACAAATACAGATTTTTTAAAATTTAAATGAATAATAGCGTACTAGAGTAGAGTGATAACAAACTACAAAGAACCCACCTTGAGAAGAAAAGGTTTAACTGAGGCTTTACAGTCTTGTAGCACTGGCTTCTGTTATTGCCACAATACTAACGGTCAGATTTTCGGCATAGATCAGCTTTTTGGTTGCTGAGCTTTTTGAAAACTGTGGTTGTATTACAATGTGAACTGCAGGAAGCTTTGAAAATGTGGTATTTAGGTGCCTAAACAGGTGCTCAATTCTTCTGAAAATCATATGCACTTTCAAAGCGCTGGACATCATTTTCAAGTTATGTAGTCTATGTGTGTTCATTCAACACAGGCAGCACTGGCTCTTCTTCCTTGTCTCTTCTGGTACTGTGTTGAAAGCACTGGCCAGCAGCCTGATAGATTGTCTAAACTGAACTTGATTTAAAAAAAAAACCCCTATTTCTATTTTTTAAAAACATCTTGATAGGTGGGATGGCTGAGTAAACAGTACAAACGGACAGAGCACATATTAATCAGCCTGTGAAGCAGCAGGAAGAGACCCAGATGGACCAGCATGCCTTTAACTCCCACCATCTATGTGTGTATAAACAATGTTTATAAATCAGAGAGAGAAACACAAGGGATTTTGTTTATAGTTAGTTTGGAGGGGGGTGGAAAAATACCAACAAGTGATGTAAATGTATAACTAAGTGGGAAGAGGGTGTTGCCTTCCACACTGACCTGCTGTGGCCCTGTTTCTACCATGGAGTCGAAAATGGAATCACAGCTAGTGTAGATGGGACAAAAAATCTGTTCGTTACTCTCATGAGAAGGATATGACTAAAGCTTTAGGTGGGATTCAAGGAGAGGTTGTCTTGTGTTTTCTGAGCCCTTTGCTCCTTTCAGACATGACAAACAGACTGGAAGACAACTGGATCTTCCAGCTGAGAATGTCCCTGGTGTGGCAGAGTTCTTAGCTGGTTCAGAGATGGAGTAAGCAGCTATCTCCTCTACCTATCCCTGGTACAGAGGCTGTGGCTGTACATTCTGAGCTCCTATCATCTCCTGCCGGCATCTAGTCCCTTGAGAACTGTTAACAGCTAGTGTTAGGAGAATGTGAAACAAATAAGCTGCAACACCAAATAATAATCCTGCTTTTGGCCTTGATTTTAACTCAAAAAACTAGGATGAAAATGAAAAGAATGTGATTGAGAGCAAAGGGTTAAACTTGCTCTCAAACAGCATAAAAGTTTTGCCTTTCTGTAATGAGAGGAGATGGGGAACTGTAATATTTTAGGTGAATTAAAATCTAATAATGAGAGGCTGCATACCTAGACTTCTGTATGGAATCTTTATTGAAAGCGAACTGAGAGCACAGGGAACCAGACAGACAGGTCTCCTAAGCACTAAAACATCCCTCCCATTTATCATTATGGCAAACTCAATGACCCTAAGTAGTCTGAAACACCACAGGAACAGATTCAGACAGGAGTTACTGAAGTGATTAAGAAACAGCCTTTTTTAACAATATTTTCCTATATATATTGTGGTGCTAGTAATACATCTGCAGCTCAGAGATTTGGCAGCACTTGCATCCTATGATCTCAGTTTTTTCAGTGCTACTTTTGCATTACAGCCTGAAACTTCCGAACCTGGGCTGTCTGCAAAGGTAATTACCACCTAAATGTATCTGGGGGGCTCTATAATGCTGTGTCTAATAGGGTCCCAAGGAGCTTGCACCTGCCTTTTTTATGTTCATTGTGAAGGGGAGAGGCAGATGATGGTGAAATCTGCATCCAGGGCCACCCTAAGGGGGTGCGGGGCCCCCACTTACCTTCCCCAGCACTGGGGGTGGGGCTGGCCATGCCAGGGGAGGAGCAGGCCCCTGCATCAGCCTTCCCATGCTGGGGACTGGGCAAGCCAGCCAAAAGGGTAGCCGGGTTCAGCACTGCGGTCCCCGCAGCTTCTGTCTCTGTGCCACAGCAGCAGGGAGGGGGCAGGAGGCAGCGCTGTCGGGGGGGAGGGTAGCCGTACAGGCCCCACACTGCCACCCACCCCCTCCCCACTGCTCTGGCACAGAGCCGAAAACAGCATGAGGGCAGGGGGTGGACCAGCAGCACTAAACCAGGAGCTGCTTTTGGCTGGTGAGCCTGGTCCCTGGCATGGGGGACCAGCAGTGAAAGCACAGGGCCCTGGGCAGCTGCCCTGCTTGCCCTACCCTAGGAATGGCCTTGTCTGCACCATCTTCAGCCTAAACCCAGGTTTTAATGAGAGTTTGCCTTGTTACACATTGCTCCAAGGGAGGGAAAGCAGGGAGCAAGGAAGCTGTCTCTTGCCCTGCACTACTGGCTCGGGGCCCTGTAATTAGATTTGGAGCACAGGTCTCTGAATTGGGGGGGAGAGGCATTACCATCCAGACCCCTTCAAACTCCATCCAGGGTCATGTCTGTTATTACCATTGCTTATGTTATCATCAATGCCTTGAGGCTCAGTTTTGAATGAGGGCCTATTGTGCAGGCTCTGTACAAACACTTAATGAGAGACAAACAAGGAGTCCTGTGGCATGTGTAGGCTATGTCCACACTAGCTAATTAGATTGAATTAAGGAGCCTTAATCTGAGCTAATTTGAACTCTGTCTACAGTAGGTATTGACTACTTTGAACTAAAAAAAAATTTTAAGCAAAGCTTAGTTAGAACTAGTTAGTTCGGCTGGTTAGTTCAAACTAACTGCTTAGTTTGAACTAATTTGCCTATTTAGCTCAAACTAGCACAATGTAGACATGCTAGTTTGAACTAAATAAATTCAAATTAGCAGTTAGTTCAAATTAAGCATGTGTATTTAGTTCAAACTAACTTTTAGTTCAAACTAACCATGCTTTTTTAGTTCTAAGAAGTTAGCTTGAACTAAAAAAAGCATAGCTAGTTTGAACTAAAAGTTAGTTTGAACTAAAAAAACAGGCTTACTAACTTTCAAACTAAGATTTTAGGTGTAGACATAGCTTTAAAGACTCACAAATGTACTTACGACATCTTCATCATTTGGACCCATGAAAAGGAGGCCCTTGATGATTTCCAGAAAGATTTCAACAATTTCCACTTTACAATCAACCTTAGCCTGGAAAACTCCACAGAGAAGATCCAGTGTCTGGATCGTAGAGTACAAATTCGTGAAGAAACATAAGGACCACCCTATACTGAAAACCTACAGACCATCATGCAATAAAAACATTTTTAGTCTTTAAAAGTACCACCAGACTACTTGTTTGTTTTGCTGAACTAGATTAATATGGCTCCCCCTTTGGAACTTGTTGCAGTGAGAGACAGTTTCTGTTCTGTTGAGCTTACTCTGTAAATAGACAAGACAGAGGGAAAACAGAGAGGTGAAGTGGCTTATTCATAATCACTCCACAGATCTGTGGCTAACTTTTCCTGTTCCTATTCTAATGTCCTAGATACTAGACACAATTGCCTCCTAACCTATCCTCAACAGTTACTAAAGATGGGCCCATTAATGCCAAAAGTTCTCAGCAATGAGCCATTTCCATAGGGCAGAGTGGGGCTTAGATAATGACATTATCATTGTACAAAGTTGGGATCATTTGAGGTGTTTCATTCAGGAAATCCAAACCTGAAGGAAACTGTTAATTTCCTCCTTCACCATCTGTCTTGCTTGGAATGTCTCATATTGTGGGCATGATTTAATATTATGTGGCTTTGTTTGACACTTTTGCCGGCTAGTTCACAATCTGTTACTTAGGCACTTCCACTTGGTCTAGCTCTCATGTACTTCTATTATAGGTTTTGTTATGGTTGTACATTTATAGAGTAACATCTTATCAGATCTGTTATTGAGGAAGGAAATCTCCAACAACCAGGCGTCTTATTCTTTTAATCTTAGCATCATTAAAGTTAATAATATTTTCTTCCTTTCCACAGGGGAAATTTCTTGTAACTTCCACATAAAAAAAGACATATTCCTTACAGGGCAGCAACACATTTCAGGAACCTTGTAGCCAAGCGGAAATAGAAAAATAGACTCAAATGCGTCAGATGCTTCTGTTTGTTCTTTCCTTTTGATTTTTATTAAGTAAATATTCCATTCATCTTTTCAACGCTTAGCAGAAAGCAAACAGTATGGTTCAAATTAGGCAAACTGAAATCTTCAGTTATCACACAGAAAGCCTAAAAACTGCATGGTCTGGCCAGTCTCACTCTACTTTAAGGAGATTTCACTCAACTCCAAAATAGTGTTATCGATATTTTGTCAGTGTCTCATTCCAGAGACTAAACAGGAACAGGCTGTGAGTAGTCATTGGTTCTGTCTGTATTTGCACAATCTTCTCAGCTTCTTAAGGCAGTTAACTCTTATGTCCCAGGCTAATCCTTGAGTGTTCTTCAGATCAGAGATAGCCACTTTTCTGGATTTAAGGGAACTTGGCCAGGGACAGGGCTTGAGTATATTTGCTAAGGAAAAGGGCTTTATTGGATTCCTGGGCAGCGCAAGAGTAAGCCTGATCTGATGGTGATTCCCTGCTCTGGATGAAAGACTTGCCCTTACTCTTATTGCTGGGTCCCACCCCTTGCCTCATATAGGGAATTCCTAGCCAGCAGATGGCAGTGGTGGGAATCCTTGGCAGAGTTACACAAAGTAGCACCAGTTCACAGGGGAACAAGGCAGGCAAGGTGCAAGAGGCTCATTGCTTGCTAGGAAGAAACAACTCCTTTTATGTTCAGTATATGGGAAGTGGGGGAAGAAAGAGGAGATGGGATGGGTATCAAGCTACAGCTGGAAAGGAGAGGTGAAGGAGCATGAAAGCAGCATTGGGCTAGTGCATAAGAACCAGAATGCAAACCTCACCAAGCACTCTTTGGCTAGGGCGAGATTCAACCACCACTGCTCACAGTGATAGAGTTTATCAAAGGCACAGGGAGGCAATGCCTTCCTGGCCACCCTTCTCTGCTGAGACTGCCCACGGGCAGCACAGATGCTGGAGGCAGCAGGAGCTGGATCATGACCCAGCTGGGAACCAAGGCCACCACCAGCAGCAAGATCACTTCAGCTGGGGTCCCAGTGCCACCAGTGGTGGCAGAAGCCAGATCCAGCCCCAGACAGGACCTGAAGCCATCAGTGGTGCCAAGACCTGGCCTTAGCTGGGGTCCCAGAGCTGCCAGCAGTGGTAGGATCCAGCCCTGGCTGGGGTCACCGAACTCCTGCTGATGGCAGGAGCTGGCCCCGGGCCCAGCTGCAGGAGCTGGATCTGGCACAGGGCCAGTGAAAAAGCATGGCTGGGGGGAGCCATGGGGCAGCTGTGGAGCTGCCTTCCTTAGAGGGAGCTTCAAAATCCACCCATGACTGTTCACACAGTTGTATCAAACTATACAACTAATCCCATTCTGTTCAATGAGTGAGGTGTTGCTTGGTGTTAGGGAGCAGGAACTGGACTGTCTTGGGGTAACTCTACAGAAATGAATTGAGATGCTGCCTGACTTCTGTGATTACAAAAGTCTGGGCTCCACAGAGTCAGCTGCTGAAATGCTTACTATGGATTTGCTTGTTTATTTTAAAGTCCAACATTTTAAAGGAACTGAAACATTGTACAAAAGTCAACAAAAGCCATGTCACACCTTAAAGACTAACAAATTTCTTTGGGCATAAGCTTTCATGGACTGCAACCCACTTTGTCATATGCATGAAGTGGAAACTATAGTTAGGGGGTATGTGTACATTTGCAAGGGTAAGAAGCGCTACAGTGGACAGGTCAAGTGCTAAGAAAGTCAATTCAGTTAGGGTAGATGGGGCCCATTCACGCCAGTTGATTAGTTGAGAATGTGCAAACAGGGACGATTACTTGTTGTGATGAGATAACCATTCCAAGTCACTCTTCAGACCCAGTCTGATTGTGTCATGTTTGTGTAGGAGTTCCAGCTCTGCAGTTTCATGCTGAAGTCTGTTTTTGAAGTTCTTTTGTTGAAGTATGGCAACTTTCAAGTCTGGTACAGAGTATCCAGGGAGATTGAAGTGCTCTCCTACTGCTTTATGGCTCTTAACCATATTTGATACCAGATTTGTGTCCATCTGTTCTTTTGTGTGGGGACAGCCCACTTTTACATGTTACATTTTACAGACTTCTATCATTTTAAAATGCTAACAGTTGTTACACAGCCAAAAATGTTTCCATGAGTTAAAATATAAATGAATAATGAACATTTATAAGCTTTACAGTACAAGCACTGTAGTGTTGTGCTAATGGACCAAAAGGGGGTAACTGGCAGAGATAAGCACAGTGCTCGTCTATGCACAGGGGTGAATTTTACCCATGAAATTCATTAAGAATGGAGTAAGGCCCATATCCTGCAATTCATAACTCATCTGTGTGGGTGCAGTGGTCTCCTTCTGATAGTTACATGTGAACTCATCTTCATAGCATTGTTAGTGCAAGCTGTATCTCCAGCATTGAGCCAAACTCTACATGTGTCCCCACATGCAAATCTCTAGGCTGGATTAAGTGGTGCTCTAACCTTGAGCTAGCTGGCCTATCCAGGTTTGTGGGATGAAGTTCAAGAGCTTCTGAAGCTTGACTTAGCAATGCAGTGGTGATACAGCAACTTAAGCTACATCAGCTGTTAATCTAATTTCTTTTTATAACTCAGGTGGTATGTCATGTGGTCACTCAAGGTAAACTAGCTTGCGTGGCATAATTCGAATACCCTACACCAGTAGTTCCTAAACCATGGTCCGTGGAACCCCAGGGGTCTGCAGAGACATTGCAGGGGGTCCACGGCGCTGCTCCCCACTGGGGCCAGAACCTGCCTGTGGCACTGATGCTCCCTGCCAGGGCTGGATCCATGGCAGGCGAATCAATGGCCATGGCTAGGGCCGGATTCCCCCACCATAGTGGAGGCCAAAGTGGCTGTGGCAGGGGCCGGATTCGCCAGCTGTGGCGGGGGCTGTAGTTCCCTGGATTCCACCAGCGGTGGTGCTACAGGGTCCTTAGTATTTAGTCTTTTTTTAACAAGGGGTCCCTGGCCTAAGGAAGGTTGGGAACCACTGCCTTATACTGAGCTAACCATTACTCTGGAAACAATCTTTCAAGAAGGACTCGGCATCCCAGTCAAGATCTGTTTACACATTTGATCCTTACAGGTAATTTTACACGACAAAACTTTTCTAATATATACTTTAAAAACCAAACTATCCCAAAATATTTTAGTTGCTGACATTGCACAGGATAATTCTCATCCTATGGCAAATAATTAATAGACAAATTTACTTACAGTATAAAAAGTGGCTGCCAGAGGGCAGAATAGGATCATGTGTTATGACTGACACATCTCTAATTTTAAGATGTCCTACATACCAACTGACTGTAATGTGCCAACATACTGCAGTGCTTTTAAGGAAAAAGAAATGTAGATTTACCATGATTCATCCCTTCAAGTAAGAGAACTAAAAAATTATAGTTGCACTACATTTACATCATCTGTACGAAGACCAACAGAATAAGAAGAGAAAAATATCTCTGGCAAAAGTGAAAGAGCTCACTGCAATCTGAAGCAGACTTAAGATGCAATATTTCAATGCCTCACATTTGGATGTGGTGTGGTAAGATTGGGGTTTTCAGTTCCCACCCATTCTAAACATAGGGGTCACTTGGAAAAGTCAGACACCTCAGAGCTGGAGCTTTGGTGAGGCCCTTCCCCATAAGGAAACTAAAAAATGTTCCAGAAATGAGAACAGGGCTTGTATCTACAGGACAACTCATTTCCCACTCTTGACTAACATATCAGTAATGTCCTGCATTTAGGAGGCCTGCCCTGAATGGCTATATGGTCATGATTCCTGCCGCAGGCAAAGAAGCCTGAGAGGCTCCAGGTAAAGACCTGCTCTGCTACACTAATGCCCTAAGGTTAACTCTTGCCTTTTTAAAAATGTTCTGTGGTTTAGTTCAGGGAACATTCTGCAGTGAAATCCTTAAGGAACATCTTGTGGTTAAGCCCTATGGTCACGAGGCTGTAAATGTCCCTGTGACTCTAGCAGGTGCTTCCTCTTGACTTAGATAAATGTTTTGTTGTCATAGATGGTGCTATCCCTGAAACAAAACCAGCATTTCTTAACCAATTGCATAAGATGTACCTATGGGTCAAGGCTCCAACACATGGGAAATACTAAGAGGAGTGGGGGGTATGTATAATAGGAAATGTATGGTTCCAAAGGAGTAGCCATGTTAGTTTAGTCCAGCAAAAACAAACAAGGAGTCTGGCAGCACTTTTAAAGAGTAACAAATTTATTTATTGCATGAGCTTTTGTGGGAGAAACTCTTACTTCATCAGATGCTTGAAGACAGGGAACTGACAAAATGGGAGCAAAAGAAATGCATGATAAGAAATGTCAGCTAGGCCAAAGCACAACACCATATGTGATAGCAGATGGCAACCTGGCTGAAGAGTGGGACAGAAATAAAGAAGAAAGAAGCTGTCAATCAACTCCTAATAAGGATGGTGGAGTGAGGTGGCCTGACCCAAACAACACCCCTATGGAGGAGTCAGAAGGGCATCACCCCTGCAGTTCATCAATGAAAGAACAAAACCTTAAACCAGTGGGGGAGGAAGACATCATCATCATCAATGACAGCTGGCATTGGTGCACACCACAGCTGCCTCACTGCATCAAGCCTCCACACCTAAATTGATTTTGGGCTCGGCACCCTTAGTTAGTCTGAATAAGCATGAATGAGGAGAGTATGAATGTGGGTAAGAATTTGGTGTTTTGCTTTCTGTGCTGTTTTGTTTGTTGCAATGTCTAATCTGCTGCTATACCAAAACAGATAGCTTCTGCTTAGTTCAAAGTATTATACTGCTGTATTACCCCTCCAGCCAATAAAAAGTTACATAAGACATTATCAACACAAAACATGGTGTCCAGTGCCTCTATCCAGCTCAAGACCCCACATTTGTGGGGAACCCTTTCTTTCCCCACAACAGTGTCTGATTTACTGGGTGACGATTGCGATGAGAGATGGGTCTGAGCCAGACATGTTGTCAGAGTCTTTCTGCAGTTTTGGAAAGTTTGGATTTAGAGTCAAATATCATGGCTCCTCCCCCTATCTCAATAAAAGGAAAACTAGATGGAAAGGGAAAGAAAGTGAGAAACAGTTCCCTAAATATTATGTTTTGGTGAATTATAATCCGATAATGAGAGGCAGCATACTCAGAGCTCCATAAGGAACTTTTATTGTAGAGAAATTGAAACCAGTCAGAGAGATTTTCCTAGCATGTAAGCAACCCTCCCACTATTCCTATGGCAACCCCAATGACCTAAGGTAAGCCAAAACAATACATATTCCTCCCTTGCTAATGAAAACACCTTCTTCACCCAGAAAGAGTAAACATTCAACTGGGAGATGAGGGTAGACTGCCCCATCACTGGGTGAACCCCCAGAGAATTATTCTGCCCCATGACTGGGGGTCACCACAAGCCAAAGATCCAGCTGAGGAGAAGGTCTTGTCTCTCTAGGTGGATTACAGTGAACTTCAGGTGTACCCACACTGGATGGTGGTATTGGTATTGGTGTGGCCACAGGTATTGGAGAAGTAGCAGGAACTGGAGAGGATGTTGTGTCGAGTTGGACTGGGAAAGAGGCTGAAGGTGATAAGATTGGGATGTTACATGGGAGAACAAAGGCCTGAGGCAAAGACTTTACATTAACCCATAGGTGAAAGAAAGTTCAGAGGACAGAGACAGAATCTGAGTGTTCATAATTCTGAGCCACGTACTTAGGGGCCAGTTATGCCAGAGCTGCTCTGAAATGCTAGGCTCAATGGTGGCAATTAAGCTTGTCAAACACTGAAACTTTAAAAGCAGGTTTCTTGATTAAAATTATTTCTCTTAATTTGCTATACACTTGAAACTCAAACCTGGGGCTTACCAACTTTGCTTTTCTCCCATTGTTGACATGCACAAAGATGTTCATGCATATACATTCACACTTCTACACATGCTTGTTTTATGGCAGACCTGTTCACTAGAGCTGGACAGAAGCTGGCTACTGATGTTCAATGGCGATCATGCCAGCAACCTCCTTTGAGGTTTTGCCTCAAAACAAAGCTCACGGGGTTGCACCTGTCTTCAAAAAAATGTTTGATTCCCAAACACATTAAGGTCAACTGGCATCTTTCTGTAGCCATCACTGGATTTTGAACCATTAAAAACTACACGCAACTGTAACAAAAAAGCAGCAGATCTGCAAAAATGCAAAACCATAAATCTGCCAGGATTCACATGAAATCAGGCCCCAGTTTGCTAGAATGGTTTGTGAATCTGAATGAACCAAGGTTGAATTCCAGAAGTAATGAACCACCAATTAAGGCACTCCACTAATGGCAACAAATTCACTACCATCAGATTAATTTATCTGGATCAATTGAGAAGAATTGAAGACCTGTTCTATCAATCTGGAAGTCAATTTAATAAAACCACCTCCACAAAAAGCACAGCGCTGCACTGACGGGTATGCATTTTCTGTCATTCAGCACAATGGAAAAGGCATGCTAAACAGAAGTTTATGAAGTTGATAGGAGTTACACAAGCTACTCTGTGTAGCTGGCATAACTCCTGTCAACTGCTGCCAAATTTTGCCATCAATGTAGATCAGGCCTCACATGATTTTTGGATTACAAAAGAGAAGTTGGGCCAGAGTCTTCTACTCAAAAATTGGGAAGGATCTGGGAGAACTCTGCAGCATGAGACACAGCTCACTTGCTGGTAGGTTCTCTGTATCTTAAAGTCTTTAAATCATGATCTGAAGACTTTAATAACTCAGTCGTAGGTTAGAGGTTTATTGCAGGAGTAAGGTTTTTGTGGCCTGCATTGTGCAGGAAGTCAGACTAGATGATCATATTGGTACCTTCTGACCTCAGAAGCTGTGTCTACCTCAGCAATTGTAGTTCAGACTTGCTAGTCTGAACTAAAGAAGTTGGAGGTTAGTCTGAACTAAACTGGGGCTAGTTCAAACTAACTGTGCCTTTTTAATTCGAACTAGCTGTGCATTCTTGTTTGAACTAAAGTTTTAGTTCGATCTAGAATCCGTGGCTAGATTGAACTAATGGCTTAGTTCAAACTTTTTAAGTTTGAACTAACCATTAGTTTGGGTATTGCACGCACTTAGTTTGGACTAAAGTCTGAACTAAGCGAGTAAGCCCAGACTAACTTTGATCCTTATTAGTTCAGACTAAGCTTTGCCTAGTTTGAACTATGAAATTTCTTACTTCAGATGAGGCAAAGCCCAGTGCAGCCAACAGCTAAATTAGTCTGGACTAAGCTTCCTTAGTCCAGACTAATTTGGCAATGTAGACATAGCCTATGAGAACTCAGCCTCATTTTGTTCTTCAAACCTGTCCTCATCTCTTCCTACACTCTGTGTAGCTTGCATAAGTCCCGTTGCCTTAATAACTGCCATTTAAAGTGTTGTCTAAATTGTGTTATGCTGATGGGAAATGCAAACCTGTCAATGCAGTGCTATGCTTTTTGGGGAAATGATTTTATTAAATCAAGTGGCAAATTTGCCACCGTCAATGTAGATATACCATAAGTTTTGGCAAGGAATGCAATATGTTTTTTCTCCCTCTTCCTGCTACAAAGAGCATCATTGAAGCATTTGCTCATCAGAGGAGTGTATGCAAAGTATTAAATGAATTTGCAAAGAGATACCAGGGGACAAAATAAACTAGGGCAAATTTTGGATGTTCAAACTTAGACATGGTCTGCTTAAAGCAGACAACAAGGAGGTGGAAATGTATTTTATTGCCAGTACATGATTTAATGGGACAGGATATCACTCCTGGGAAGCTTAGAAAGCTATCAGAAAGCAGCGGAGCCACAATTTCACTCAAGGAGATTTAGGGTTCATGTCCAGTGCTTAATTCTTAAGCTTACTCCTCACTGAGAGCTTTGCTACACTAACAATGCAATTTGAGTTAGATCAAGTTACCAATAGTTGCTCTCTCTCCTCTCTTTCTGGAGAAGGAAGGGCAGCAATATCACCTGCAACCTCCTTCCTATGTGTCTGCAGGATTTTATAACAAAGAAAGCAGATTTGCTCTTTCATATTATGAGTATGAGAAGGCAAAGCCTAGTCATAATGCTGCAAATTCAAATGATGGGAATCTTGGAAACTCATTATATAAAGTGATTTAAGCTTCATTGACTTCTGTAAAAAGAGCAAGGAGTCCTGTGGCACTTAAAGACTAACAGATTTATTTATCACATGAGTTTTCATGGGAGAAAATCCCACTTCGTCAGATGCTTTGAAGATGGGGGAACTTAGAGAATGGGATCAAAATAAATGCAAGGGAGTGTAAGACATGGGATCAGGTCACACAGTAACAACAAATCAGACTAGTTTGAACTAGAATACACGGCTAGTTCCAACTAAAAAGTCCATGTTAGTTTGAACTATCCCAAGGTTAGTTCAGCCTAACCTTGGACTTCCTTAGTTCGGACTAGCAAGCGTGAACTAAAATTTCAGATGTAGACATAGCTAATAAAGCTATGCTGGAGTAAAAATCCTGGGAAAGCAGAAGAAGTCCATGTGTCAAATACATGAAGCTAAAGCCCTCAAATTTGTTCACCAGATATTTACTAACAAGCAGCCCACGTGCTGTTGCTGTTATTTCAGCTTCAGTTAGGAAAATGTCCCTTATTTTAAAAATTAAGGTTTTCTTTCAAGAACAGCATATATGAAAGCTTGAGGCCTTTGATTCCATGGCCATTGCATTTTTAAATATTTAAGATCTCTGTTTGTCTCCAGGTTGCTCCACCATGCTCTGCAGAGCAGACACACACTGGGCTCTCCCCCACACATTGAACTTTTATTATATCTTGTTATTTTACTTCTCACTCTAAAATGACAGAAGGAAATATATATTTTACTTTCTGTGCATGGAAAAATCACAGGGTGTATTAAATGTAATAATAATGACTTCTTGTTCTGATGCAGTACTTTTCATCAGTAGATCTCAATGTTCTAGCTCAACTCCAGGTATTCCCTGGACTATGCTTTTGCTGTTTACTGACAAACAAGGTTCAGTTCATGCATTTTTTAAATCCAAACTAAGCAAGCTCACGTTTTCCTCCCTTACCTGTAGTACTTATGAGAGAAAATAATCTGTATGGTCAACAATTCTGTTTATCTTTCATAAACAGTTAGTAATTAAGAGTGAAATTCAATGCTCTACTGAAGGCCTACTCCCTATATGTTCAATATAAGACCTCAATGTAGGGCTAAAACAAGTATGGCTTTTAGAACTGCATTACGGTTCTATAGAAATTAACTCCAAAAATCTGTAGACTATGATAGCTCTTCTATATTTTATTTTTATTTTATATTTCTCTTTAATAGACTATGATAGCTCTTCTATATTTTTAAAAAAATATTCCACTAGAAGAAAGAGAATTTTCCTTTACATTTTTAGTACTATCCACAAAAAGAAAGAAAAACAACCCGCCCCCAAACCCTGGGGGGGGGGGGGAAACAAAAACAAAAACCAGCACTGAAAGGGACAGTCATCATATTTAAGGCAAGAAGGGGCTAACATGATTATCTAGTCTGTTCTGATACATAACACAAGCCAAAGAAGTTAGCCATTAATGCTTTATTCATTTAAATTGTACAGGACAATTCCATAAGGAAAAAACTTTGAGTGGGAAAGGAAGGAATTTTTAAAAAGTACACTGTATTAACAAGTATATCTATGCTAAATACTTCTCACAGCTTGGTTACAGAAGCAGGAAAACTGTATTTTTTATTCAATTTTACTTTTGTGATGGATTGCTGACGTGTAGGGTGATTTATACAACAAAGGTAGAAAGGCTATAGAGCATTTTGCTTTTAGAACACAGAAATAAAAAAGACAAATAATTCAACATAATAATATGCTATAACAATTAGTTGATAGCGCATAATGAAGCTTTCCAACAGAGAACGCTCTGCTGTGCACTGAATTCTAATGATATCTGAAGGCTATAAAATTACATTATGGAGGTGTCACAACTTAAAATATAGACAAAGAAGAATATTTGATTATTGTAATATCAAGGCTGATCATTAAACCAACCAAAGACTGGAGGGAAAAGAAAAAGCCTTCAGTATTGTGATGCATCCCTCAAAGAATTATTCATAAGAAAGACAATTTGCATCATTCATAATAGATAGAAATCTTCACAACTATAACCCAATATATTTTCAAATATGAGAAATGGTCTGATGAATGGAGAGCACTAACAGTATCTGAAACAACAACAGTAGCTGAAGCCACATTGTAGATGAGGTGAGAGAAAAGCCAAACTAGAAATAAGGTTAACCCATAAATTATTGGAATTAGCCAGATTGACTTTCTGTAGCAAGAGGAGAATAGGAGATGAAGAGCACTGAGTTTTAGAAGTGTGAGGCATTTGGTAAACAAGTATCCTTATCTATTCAAATCAATAAAACTATTTCCATTTACTTCAATAGGAGCAAGATTACAACTCGAAGGTAAAAGTCACATGGCCACTGAATCACTTAAGTCCAAGATAAACTCTGTGATGAGGTCTTGAGGGCACTTAAATGGTGGCCATTACTTGATCTGGTCCTCTGCACAGTATGATCAATGAAAGCTTTAATATTGCCTCTGATGTTCCAAGGCAACAAGCATGCATTTGTTGCGGGCTCTGTGGTTGTTAAATTGGGCCTAACTGAAGCTTCAAAGAGAAACTGAAAAATTGGAATTCATATGCAAATTTGACCGTGTAAAGTCAGGACTGAATAGAGATGATGGATTCTTTTCCGACTGCAACCGGTGATTTGACCTCACCTTCCTCTAAATCAGGGGTCTCAAACTCAAATCACCATGAGGGCCGTAGGAGGACTAGTAGAGGGCCACAAGAGGATTAGCATGGTAGCTCAAGGGCTGCACCACTGAAACCTTTCCATACAATGATATTGTGAATATCGGTAACGATTGTGTCACTGCAGGCCACAGGCAAGAGCTTTAGGGGCCGCATGCGGCCCCTGGGCCATGTGTTTGAGACCCCTCCTCTAAATGCTGTTCTCCATTGTTTGTATCTTAACAACTGCTTTGATTTGCTGTTACAGTCTGACCTTATCCTATGACTTACACTGTGTTTAGCTTCCTCCCATTCTGTAAGTTCTCCATCTTCAAAGCCCCTGACGAAGTGGGATTTGCTCCCACAACAGCTCATGCAATAAATAAATTTGTTAGTTTTAAAGTGCCACAGGATGCCTTGTTTGATTTGCTGAACTAGACTAACATGGCTACTCCTTTGGAACTTACAGTATTAATGATGAACCCCGTCACAATAGTTACAAATAATTAGATCTGGTTGGAAATTCTCTGAATAAACAGTTTCATAGAAAAATTACTGGTCTGTTTCATTTGAAATGTCTCGCAAAAACTCTGCTAATATCAAGAATGTGAATTTCAGGCAGTAGTTCTAAAGCAGGGCATCATGATTTGTTTCTGAAACACCATGTCTGTTTTCAAACCATATTGTTTTAGATTTTTGGTTTCTGATTTAAAACGAAACTAAATTCTGGAAACTCAGCATTTTTTGTAAATCAAAAATTGTGAGTTTTAGCCAGCTCTATAAACATTATGCAGGGGTAAAGACAATAAGTAACTTAAAAACTTCTTGCATATCTAGAAAAGGGGCACCATGAGAGGGCACAAAAATATGTCTCTGAAAAGTTACTATTGATCAGAAAAATGTCATTTTGACTCATTTGAACATTCTGATATGATTAAGGAATAACAAACTACAAGGAGGCAAAAATATGAAAATTCAGTCAAAGCTAATTTAGATCAAAGGAAAATTATGATGATGTCAATTGACAGAAAAATCCAACTCATGAACATGGCAGAAAATACTCTGAAAACCAAGGTAGTCCTTGCACTCCTTTTCCCTCTCCAACTAAGCCCTGCACTGCAAGTGCTTTTTGGGAGCAGTTGAAGGGAGATATGCAAGTTACTTAAAATAACTTGCATATCTCCCTTTGACTGTGTAACACCTATTTATCGTGGTGTCTGAAGTGCACTGAGTTTATGGGAAATGGCTTCCCATTGACTCAGCACTACTCCATTTGAGGGGTGCTCTTCTTGGATCACCTTCCTGATTGACTGAGTGGATTTGTAAAGATCCACACAATCAAGAAGTTCAATCTGATGGTGGCAAATTTGGTATGTTAATATAGACCCGCCCTCTAAGTGAGTCATCTGCTATTTACACAATTTAATTGAAATTACTGAAGAAGTTATTGCTTTAGCTTGTTAGCAATTCAGTTTAATTCACCTGCAGCCTTTGACTGGGAACCGGTTTGGTATACAATGCCTGAATTCAGTGAGAGCTGTAAAGTTGTTTACTGATAAATCTTTTGTCTTCATGAGAAACCAAAAATAACATTTGCTAAAGAAGGTCTCAGATGCCCTCTTGCTGTCCGCTTTGCATTAGTTATCCTTTGCAAAGTCATTATGTTGCAAGGAGAATTAAACAATCCATTGTTAACTGTCCATTTCCACATTGTTCTTTGGACTGTAACAGAACTGCTGTTTCATAAATGTTTTCAGGAATGGAAAGCAGACAAATCAGCTCATGCTATAAGATGCAAGGGAATACATATAGCAGGAACAACCCTAGGACATTGTCAGTGTTTGTGCTATTCACTCCACAATGCAAACAGGGCAGCTTTGCAAAAAAATCACAGTAAGTTCAGGTGCATGTTTTTGTGGTCCTTATGGGTTTGCAGCCCTTGTATTTCACTTTGGGGTTCAAATGAGCCTCCAAAACTTAGAATACAACCCAGTCAATGCTGCCAACATTCACCCCGTTTTGTGGACTTTTTTTAAAATACAAAATTGGCAAGATTTTTTATATAAATAATGGTGACTGATCAGCACATTGAACATTTGATTCAGGTACATCAAATAACAGAATGATCTGACAAACCTTTTCTGAGTCTCAAGTTCATCATTAAATCAAGCAAGTTTAACATGGTTTGGACATTCTAACACAGAAAATGAGTGCTGTTTCCAGGTCTCACTAGAAATACATTCAGATTTTACATAGAAAAGTGACAGCTATTCCTGCTTCCAGCAGTTTCCTTGCTTTGACTTTCCCATCCCCCTTGAGAGTCCTCTGTAAAACACAAAGAAACCACAGTACTAACATAGACAGTCATTTTCTTCCAAAAATCTATTAACCTCTTGCACTGGACTGTAAGATACGTTTCTCTCTCAAAAGCTGATATCCTGAAAAAAGTGTGAAGGGATACTGCTAGTTATAAATATTGTGTCAAGGACAGGACTTACACCAGCTAAGAAAACAGGATTTCTCTGTAGCCCTATCCAGAAAGTGACTGAAAAGTCAGACCAGCTTGTAGTCCTTAGAGTGACTTTCACTGAGAGTTAGGGCTAGATTTGTAAAGGTATTTAGGCATGTCTGTTCTCAGCATTGCAATGCCTGACTGATTTAGGAACCACAAGTCTCATTTTCAAAAGGATTTAGACAGTTAGGAGCCTGAACTCCAATTCCAATGGGATTCTGTCTCCATTTCTCTCTTTGGATAAGAGAACAGTTGGTTGACTCAAACAATGTGTAGTTGCAGAAGCAACAATAACTCCTGTCTGTCGGGAGGATACAAAAATCAGTTAAAAATTCATGTGAGAATGAAAAAAAGTATACTTGACTAGATAGTGAACCACGCTTTCCTTGCATAAAGCCTTGCATGAAATCCCTTGCATCAAATCTGTTTCATAACAAATACCTGCCCAGCTCCGTTGTTGGAAACTATATATAGCTGGGTATGTTAATGCTCGGTATGCTTTTGTAGTACCTCAGAATAATTATATCATGCAATCTGAATTAAAGCAATACTCCAGCATAATGCCAGACATACAGATGAAAACTGCTGAAAGTACAATGTACTAAATAAAAGCTTTTGGGGGAATCATAAAATGCCCTTTTATTCTCACAGCCCAGTAAGCAAAATGTTAGCACATGCTGAGCAGAAAACGACAGAAGAATTGTATGTCCAAAGGATATGGAGGATGTTGAAATAACCAGAGTCCAGTGCTTTACTCTGACTAGTGTAACCGCCACCCTTTTTTCCCCTAGGTTACTTGGGAGAAGGCAACACTCATGTGTGCAAAGGTGCTAATCTTGGTGACAACCAGGAGATCCTGAGTTTCCCAGTGGTGATGTGGGCTAAGTGGGAATCCTCTATCCACTTCTCTGCTCCAGTCCCTTTGCTTTTACAGGAAATTAAAATTAGCTGTGCCTTCACCTGGCCGGATCCTGTACGTGTTCAGTGGCATGCGTTGGGAGCCTCTAGGACTAAACCCATGCTGATAAGAATAATAATCTGTGGCATGGGCAGAGGCAGCCTTAGGCAATTGTGGGGCCCTAAGTGAAAAGCCATTGTGGGGCCCTCTATAAGCCCCCACTACCACCTTCACTGTGGCCCCGATCCCCCCGGCAGCCCTAACTGCTCCCCTTAGTCCCAACTCCCTGCACTGCTGCCCCCTCCAGGGCTACAGTTTCATCCTCTGTAGCCCACCCCCTGTGGCCTCAGCTTTCTCCTGCCCCTGTGTGAAGGAAAGTGCCAGGGAACCTAGCGCTCATGGGGGGAGGGAGCGAGGGCCATGGATCGCCAAAGCCAGAAGCTTTGCTGCCAACCTGCCTCTCTGCGGGGGGACAGAGCAGCACTCCCCACCTACCTTCAGCCAGCCCTGCCTTCCAAGGGAGAGGAACAGAGCGGCCGGCATGGAGCTGTGGCTTGCGGGGAATGGGGCCCTGGAGCAGCCTGCTCCAAAGAGCTAGTCCGCTTTCGCGGCACCCCACCACCCTGCGAGTGTAGATTAGGTGAAGCAGGCAACCGCTACAGGGCGCCTTATTGGTTGGGGCCCTAGGCAGCCTCCTGCTTCGCTTACCCCAAAAGCCACCTCTGGGCATGGATCTAATTCAAACTTACTAATTGTAAACACAATACTGTCACTATGCCTAAATTCTATATAACAAACCTTTACTTAACAAAGAAAACTTGTCTTAACAGGATGAAATTGAATATTGCTATTATTTTAAATACACAGGGTAGTTGAATAAATCATGTAACAGACACAGAATATAGTATAAAGGAAACGTATCTAACTGGCATTTACACTGCCCTATTACCCCACCTCAGAAGTGCACACTCCCCTGGAGTTCAGAACCCTGACCCCTTACTTGAATGGGTGCACTTTCAGGTCTGATGAAGGAGACAGGACAACGCTCTGTTGGTTTGGTGTATCCATTCAGTCACAGTACCACGCTGAAGATCTGGAGTGGCCCAACCTATGTCAGTAGTCCTGGCCCTGATTCAAAGGGACTGCCACACTGCCTTTTCTCAGCCCCAGTCTGTGTCACTGCAGAGCCCTTCCTTTAAAATTCCTGCTCCAAAACCGAGTGGGGAGGGGCGGCAGACATTCACACAACTCACTGCACGTCCAGCTTAGCCAGCTCTAGGATCAGATCCTGCTTTGGGTTAAGGAAAGCCACTATCCTCTGAAACTTCCTGCTCAGGTAAACCTCCAGCAGTCTCAGAACAGCTACCAACAGCTTCCAGAATGGGCCATGCATTCACCCCCAAAACGGAGACCACCATGTTCTCTTGTGCCCCTGGAGTGGCAGGCTGGGTCTCTCTCTCCCTTTGTACAAGAGATCATGGAGTTGTAATCTCTCAGTCGTAGAACCTGCAGCACACAGGATCTGCTTAAATGTTAGCCTGCTAATTAAATTCAAAGGCCCCAAAAGTACAAGGTGCCTACGCTAGTATTTCCTGAAGAGGTAACTCTGGTGTATCGGCTTACAAGATACAGATGCAGAGCTCCTCTATTGACTCACAGAAATGAACCTATTTCTTGCTTTAACCTCAAAATCAGACCAGGTGATTCCTATTATCCTGAACTGAGGCATATAAGAAGCCTAGGGCATGATTGACCTGTGAGGGATAGACCTCAATATTGAAGCAAAAATAATATTAATAAAAATATTAACTTTTTCTGATGTTATACCATCGCAAACATGTTTGCATCTTTACTGAATATTATGTCTATCTATTTATTTTACAAATGTTCAAGCTAATCAAAAAAATTCCAGGAGATTTCTACATCTGTCATCCTGCGGAAAAAAAAATGTCAGGAAGATAATCTCCCCCATAAAACCATGTTTATTATCCCTACCAGTCTTATAGTTTACCTTGCTTTAATTTTATATTGTTTTTCTTTCTGGTATGTTTAAATGATGTATTAGTTAGTGAAATGCATGCTTGATATACAAAACATTTAATGGAGATTTAACTACTAGAACAAACAGTCTGTAACTGTAAGGAGCTTGGGTCAAAAAACAAATTCTTATTTAGAGCAGGACACCTCCATCATACATAAGATATAAATATGGTATAAATGTAATCATTATGTCAGGAAAACAAACCATGCTGAAGAGTCAAGTTCTGCTAAAAGGTTTGATCATGTGGGGAAAATATTAAAAAGTCATTCTCTTTCAGGATACTCCAAAGTGGAAAGTAGGAATTTGGTACTAGAGCAATAAATCTAGTTGGCAAAATGGACTATTCTATATTCCCCCTCCCCCCATCTTTTCTTTTCAAAAAGAACCTCTGCTTATGTCTTTAAAACTCCAGTAAAAATGTGTAGTAGGAAATATTTTAAACCTTTTATTTTGTTGAAATTGCAAACACCTTTGTGAAATGTGTACTTGCAAATACCTTAACTAAATATAAAGCTGCTGCTACGATTTCCTAGCCCTAGTCTACACTTAGGGCTCTTGGTGGCAGTTGACCAGCATTTACGCAAGGCACATTAAATGCCTTGCATAAATGCCGGTGACTGCCTAAATCAATGGGACACACAGGGGAAAGCCAAAAACTAATCCCTTGCACTCGGATTTCCCCTACTTCTCCTGGGGGCCTGAACTTCGAGCGCTGACTTCTGGGAGAGTAGCAGCGAGTTCAGACTCACTGCTACACACTCCCAGAATGCTGGGCTGATGGCGGCAATTCTGCCACTGTCAATATAGACATAGCCCTAATATGATTGCTATGTAAATGGTTAAAAATAGTTATGTACCAACATGGAATCTAATGAGTTTGCTAAACTAATTACTAATGTAAGAAGCTATTTAAGCATATATTATTTATATTAATGGGAAATTAATTATTGGCAGTGTTCAAACAACTCCATCAGTCAGCTCAGGAAAACAAGAAGAGTCACCTTTCCAAAAATTAATTATGAAGAATCAATGACTTCTTTAATAATTAATAAACTAAGGACACTAGGAATTATAGATTTTAAAAAGTTTTTAGTTCTCATAAAAGTATTTTAAGCTTAAATATGCTAAACTCTAATTGCAAAGAACAGGAGTGTTGGACTTTTTGAAAACAGCATTTAATCTCCTGTTCACTCTAAATAAATTGAAGGCATGGGTCAGAAAATAGACTGAAGAAAAAGAATTAAAACGCTACTCCTGAATATTTTCTGAGCATCTCCCACCACAAAAAAAAACCAAAAACAAAAAAACAAAACAAAACAAAAAAACACCAAAGGGAATATAACTCCAAGAAAGCATTACAATTCTAATGCACATATATATTAACAAATTATATATACATAAGATGAAGAGGTTTTAAGGACAACCCTAAAGATACTGAGACTGGATTCACAATAATTTTGGGAAACAATATGCTTTGGTCTTTACTTGACAAATGAAGAAAGCTCCCAGAGGTTAAAAACTCTCCACAGAGATGTTTGCACAAGAGATTGTAATAGAAACAAGCAGCTTACCATGTGTCTTCTGTGTAAGGAGCAGGAGACATGGCTGCCCTCAGAAATTATCAGAGAAGCTGGGCCAATCCCCTCCAGGGTGCGGGACCTTATAAAGGAGAGCTGGGAGCAGAGCCCCTTGCAATTGCAAGGACTGCTCCAGTATGTCCTGTCTCTGTTGGACTGCTTGACCTAAAAATGGGCCCTTGCCCAGAAGAACCTCCAAGAGGCCCAAGCCCAATCATATAACTGGGGAGCTTAGGCTAGAGCCTTCTGCCCTGGAGATCGGGTTCTGGTGTTCTTGCCATCAGCAGAATCCAAGTTGTTGCCACGCTGGGAAGGCTTAGATGAGGTGGTACCACAGGTGGGGCCAGTCATCTATGAACTTTCCCAACTCCACCGATGAAAGCCCCAACAAAAATATCACATAACCCTACTGAAACCCTGGAAGGACCAAGAGGCCATGATGATCACCCAGGAATCTGAACTAGGGCAACAAGCCCCACCACCTGATGAATCCCCAGAACCCCAGCTGTGGGAAATCCTCATGAGGCCCAGGTGGGACAGACCTGAGAGCTCATGAAAGCTTTCATGAAGACCTTCTCTCCGGGCCTGAGGCAAGCCACTTTGGTATATCATACCATCCAACCGGACTCTGAGGAAGTCGTCTGGACCTCCACTGGCTGCCTCTCCCAGAACATGCAGGAGGCTGTGAAATAAGAAGTCTGGGCCATGCTGGATCTCAGCATGATCAAGCCCTCCAAGAATGGTGTAGCCCCATTGTACTAGTCTCCAAACCCGAGAGGTCCCATCAATTTTGCATAGACTTTTGAAGAGTGAACCAGACACTAAAGTTTGATGCCTATCCCATGCCTCAGGTGGATACCTTATTGGACCGACTGGACGAAGCCCAATACATACCCAACCTTGAACTGATGAAAGGATACTAGCAAAAGCCATGGAGCTGGGTCAAAGGAGAAAATGGCCTTTGCCACCCTCAGTGACCCTTACCATGTTACAAAAACGCAGTTTAGCTTACATGGGGCCCCTGCGACATTCCAGAGACTGATGGAATGCCTCCTACACCTCCATATGGAATATGTGGCTGCCTACCTAGACAATATCATTGTCTATGTCACTGCTGGGAAGACCACATCCACTACATCACAGTGGTGTTGTAGGCCTTCTGGGACATGGTCCTAACAGCAAAACCCCAAGAAGTGTCGCCTGGGCTGGAGGGAGACTACATACCTCAGGTATAACCTGGGGTGAGGACTAGTGTCCTGGTAGGCAAGGAGCAAACTATTTGAGAACTGTTGGCCACAACTACCAAACAGGAAGTCTGGCAGGTCATTGATTTCGTGGGGTATTTTCAGAGGTTTATACTCAATTTCACAAGCATTGTGGCCCCCCTGACTAACCTTTTAACTAAAGTGCAGCCAATACAGGTACAGTGGACAACAAACTGTGAAAAAGTCTTTCAAGCCCTGAAATCCACGCTTTGTTGGGACCCAATACTCTACAGCAGTGATTTTCCAATTTTCTTCTCAGGACCCAGTTGAAAAAATCATTTATGCCACGACTCAGCAATTACATTGTTGAGCAATGCGTTCCAGTCTTTTGGCAGTGGCAGCAAGGGGTGCCGCGACCCAGCACTTGAGGGTCTGTGCCTCAGTACTTGGTCCCAACTCTAAGTTTGACAAGCACTGCACTACAGCCCAGACTGGGACTAAAGCTTTACTCTGCAGAGTAACGTATTTGTGGTGGGACTGGGTGCCGTCCTCTCACAGACTACTGATAGGAAGAAGCATCCGGTACTATATATCAGTCAAAAATTGTTTCTGAGGAAACAAAAAGACTCAGTCACCAAGAGAGAAGCACTGGCAATAAAATGGGCACTGGAGACCCTGAAGTACTACCTAATGGGCAAGCCCTTCACAGTTGTCATGGACCATGCCCCCTTACAGTGACTACAATGGATGAAGGAATTGAATGCACGTCTAACGTGGTGGTACTTGACCCTGCAACCCTTCATCTTCACTGTTCAACACTGAGCAGAATGGCACCATGCTTTGGGGAGTGGGAGATGCCCAGACCAGTCCAATTGGACCAGGACTTAACGTGGGTGTGTGTGCACAGAAGGAGCAGGAAATATGGCTGCCCACAGAAAATGGAGGGCAAGACCAGGAACACCATCACAACCTGCCCGGAAGCAGGGGGGTGGGTCAGGAAGGGGAGGTATAAAAGGGAGACCCTTTCCCTTAGTTAGCTGCCAGCCAATGCAGGGGAAGGACCATTCAGCCTTCTCCCAGGGCCTGGAACCCCACCACCCTTGCAAAGAACCAGCCAGATCTCTTTACTGCCTGGGGCCCGGATGACTGAAGCAGGACCAGAAGCAGGAGGTGGATGACGTGTTCTATGGACAACTAGCAGAAGCTTCTAGATCACAGGCCCTGGTGCTGATGGGGGACTTCAATTACCCTGACATCTGCTGGGAGGCCAATACAGCAGTGCATGGGCAGTCCAGGAAATTTTTAGAGAGCGTTGGGGACAACTTTCTAGTACAAATGCTAGAGGAACCAACTAGGGGCCTTGCACCTCTCGACCTGCTGCTCACAAACAGGGAAGAATTGATCAGGGAGGTACAGGTAAATGGCAAACTAGGCAGTAGTGACCATGACATGGTTGAGTTCAGGATGCTGATTAAAGGAAGGAAGGAAAGAAGCAAAACAAAAACCCTGGACTTCAAAAAAGCAGATTTTGGCTCCCTCAGGGAACTGATGGGCACGATCCCTTGGGAAGCTAATCTGAAGGGGAAAGGAGTCCAAGAGAGTTGGTTATATTTTAAAGAAACCCTGCTAAGGGCACAGAAAGTTGCCATTCCAATTCGGGTAACGAAGAAACATGTGAGGCAGCCAGAATGGCTTAGCCGAGAACTCTGCTCTGAGCTTAAACATAAAAAGGAAGCTTACAGGAAGTGGAAGCTTGGTCAGATGACCAAGGAGGCATATAAAGATATTGTTAGGGACTGCAGGGATAAAATCAGAAAGGCCAAAGGACAAATGGAGCTGCAGCTAGCGAGGGATGTAAAGGATAACAAGAAGGGGTTCTACAAGTATGTTAGTAACAAGAAGAGGAGCAGGGATGATGTAGGTCCCTTGCTGAATAGGGCAGGCATCCTTGTGACTGAGGATGAGGAAAAAGCTGAAGTGCTCAATGCATTTTTTGTCTCAGTTTTCACAGGCAGGGTCGGCTCCCCGCCCACTACCATGGGTACTGCAGATTGGAGAGAAAAAGAGAGGCCCTTGGTGACAGAAGGTCAGGTTAGGGACTGCTTAAAGAAGCTGGATGTGCACAAGTCCATGGGGCCAGACAAACTGCGTCCAAGGGTGCTAAGGGAATTGGCCAATGAGATAGCAGCACCGCTGGCCGTTATCTTTCAAAACTCATGGAGAATGGGGGAGGTGCCAGAGGATTGGAAAAAAGCAAATGTAGTGCCTATTTTCAGAAAGGGAAACAGGAGGATCCAGGGAATTACAGACCTGTCAGCCTCACCTCAATCCCTGGAAAAATTATGTAGTAGATTCTCAAAGAATCCATCCTCAAACACTTAGAGGGAAATAAAGTGATCAGGAACAGTCAGCATGGATTTACCAAGGGTAAATCATGCCTGACCAATCTCGTTTCCTTCTATGATTAGATGACTGGTTTTCTGGATGCAGGAAGAACCATTGATGTGATATACCTTGATTTTAGCAAGGCTTTTGATACAGTTTCCCACAGCATTCTCATTGACAAATTAAGGAAGTATGGGTTGGATAGGTGGACTATAAGGTGGATAGAAAACTGGCTAGATCAATTGTTTCAGCGTATAGGAATCAATGGTTCCACGTCTAGCTGGCAACCAGTCATGAGTGGTGTGCCCCAGGGGTTGGTCCTGGGGCCGGTTCTGTTCAACATTTTCATCAATGATCTGGATGATGGAATAGACTGCACTCTCAGGAGGTTCACGGATGACACCAAGCTGGGGGGAACAGTAGACACATTGGAGGGCAAGGACAGGATTCAGGGAAACCTAGATAAATTGGAACAGTGGGCCAATAGAAATCTTATGAGCTTCAATAAGGACAAGTGTAAAATCCTGCACTTGGGACGGAAAAACCCCATGCACTGCTACAGGCTGGGGAACATTCAGCTAAGTAGCAGCAGTGTAGAAAAGGACCTGGGGGTCTTGGTGGATGGGAAGCTAGACACGAGTCAGCAGTGTGCTCTTGCTGCCAAAAAGGCCAATGGCATACTGGGCTGCATCAGAAGAAGTATTACCAGCAGATCAAGGGATGTGATCATTCCCCTCTGTTCTGCACTGGTGAGGCCACATCTAGAATACTGTGTTCAGTTTTGGGCTCCCCACTACAAAAAGGACAGGGACATGCTAGAGAGAGTCCAGCGGAGGGCAACCAAAATGATAAAAGGGCTGGAGCACAAGCCCTATGAGGAAAGACTGAAAGCATTAGGCTTATTTAGTCTGCAGAAGAGAAGATTGAGGGGGGATTTGATAGCAACCTTCAACTACTTGAAGGGATGCTTCAAGGAAGATGGAGCTCGACTGTTCTCGGTAGTAACAGAGGACAGAACGAGGAGCAATGGTCTCAAGTTGTGGTTAGGGAGGTCGAGGCTGGATATTAGAAAAAACTTTTTTACTAGGAGAGTGGTGAAGCCTTGGAATGAGCTGCCAAGGGATGTGGTGGAATCTCCATCTTTGGAGGTGTTTAAGGCCTGGCTGGACAAAACCATGACTGGGATGGTTTAGTGGGAGTGGTCCTGCCTCTGGCAGGGGGTTGGACTAGATGACCTATGAGATTCCTTCCAACCCTATGTTTCTATGATTCTTTGATTCTATGACTGCCCCATACCTTGTGGACACAAGGGCACCCCATCTCCTTGTGCTCTGGAGGAGCAGCCCTCTGTTGAGGAACTGAAGACCTGCCCACTGACATGGAGCTGCATGAACTTCTGGAACTGGCTGGACCCCAGAAGCTGCACAAGCTGCCTTCTGCTGAGGACCTTGAGGAACAGCAAGCTGGCTCAGAGCCTTGGGGATCCGCCAAGCTGGCTGGACCCGGTAATCTGGATGAGCTGCCCCCCACTGACAGCCCTCAGGAACTGCACAACCTACCCCTGCCTGATGAGATCAGAAACCTCCTGCTGGCTGCATACTACAAGGGGTCGCTGGGACCCAAGCGGCCCTGGTACCATGGGGAAAGGGTAGGAAGGTAGTGGCCCAGAGAAGCCAGATGCCTGCCCAACAGTAATGCAGACAATAGCTGCTGCAGCATGTTTTGGTAGAAGCCCTGCTGCCTTTGCGATGGGACACTCCATCACTACCAGGGCCCTGGGCTGGGATGCAGTGGAGACAGGTAGTCCTGCATCCCCCTCCTCTCTTCCTCTCCCCTCCAGGGTGACTGCACCTGGACTACAGACTCACCTCAACCAGTTACCTACCTGGTCCTCAAAAGAGTTTGTCTCCCAAGTCCCTGAACTGTTGTAGCTGCCTGCCAGGGCCTGCCTGAGGGCTGACTGGCACTTTGTTTACATTCTGTCACTTAGCTTTTTTGTTCAACATTTTCTTCTTCTTTCCTTAATATTTAAACAGTCCTGATTAATAACTGACTATTTTGCTTGGTTTTGATTGTGGTATTTCCTAAGATATGTAAAAGAACCTCTTGACTAAAATATAGTTATATTTAGACTTGCAGAAAGCCTTTGACAAGGTCTCTCACCAAAGCTCTTATGCAAACTAAACAGTCATGGGGATGAACAGAAATGTACCTTCATGAATCAGTAAGTGGTTAAAAGATAGGGGGAAAAAATATTTGAATGGATGGTTAATTTTCACAGTGGAGAGATAAACAGCAGGGTCATCCAAGAATCTCTAACGGGACATGTGCTGTTCAACATACGCATAAATGATCTGCGAAGGTGGTGAACAGTAGGATGGCAAAGTTTGCAGACAACACAA
This sequence comes from Podocnemis expansa, assembly GCA_007922195.1. Classification (NCBI taxonomy): domain Eukaryota; kingdom Metazoa; phylum Chordata; order Testudines; family Podocnemididae; genus Podocnemis; species Podocnemis expansa. Next base: position 24,598,640 of record ML681997.1, read on the forward strand.
TATTACTCAAAATAATTTAAGCCTCAGCTGACTTCATAGATTTAAAAAGACCTCTCACTAAACTGGGTGCCAGGGCAACAAAATGGAAAATGAAATTTAGTATTGATATGTGCACAATAATGCACATAATAAACCATAAACCCAACTGTACATAGAAATTGATGGGCTCTAAATTAGTCGTTACAACTAAAGAAGAGATCTTAATCTATGTCTACAGTAACAAATTAATTTGAATTAAGGAGCCTTAATTCGAGCTAATTTGAACCCTGTCTACACTAGGCTTTGCCTAGTTAATGCTAAACAAATTTTTAGTTCTGGTTAGTTTGTTCGTTTAGTTTAGGCTGGTTAGTTTGAACTCACTGCTTAGTTTGAACTAATTTGCATATTCAAACTAGCACAATGTAGACATGATAGTTCAAACTAAATACGTTTGAACTAGCAGTTAGCTTGAACTAAGCGCATTTTTTTTCGTTTGAACTAACTTTGAGTTCAAACTAACCACGCTTTTTTAGTTTGAACTAAAAAGTTAGCTCGAACTAAAAAAAGCACAACCAGTTTGAACTGAAAGTTAGTTTGAATTAAAAAAATGCGCTTAATTCAAACTAATTTTTGAATTACTCAGTTTGGCCTAACCAAGTCTGACCTAAGATTTTAGGTGTAGCCATAGCCTTGGACTCTTTGTAGGTAGTTTTCTAAAAACATCTGCTCACTGTGTAGTGGCCATCAACAAAGCTAACAGAATGTTAGGGACATATGGAAAGGGATAATAAAACATAGATAGTAAAACACAGTATCATAATGCCACTGTATATGTCCACGGTATGTCCCCACCTGGAATTCTGTGTGCAGTTCTGGTTGCTCCATCTCAAAAAGAGAGACTAGAATTGAAAAAAAAATGCAAAGAAAGGCAATGAAAATGATGAGGGGTATGGAACAGTATCCATTGGAAGAGAGATTAAAAAGACTGGAACTGTTCAGTTTAAAAAAGAGAGAACTATAAAGGGATATGACAAAGGCCTATAAAATCATAAATGGCATGGAGAAAAAGGACAGTTACTTACCTGTAACTTCTGTTCTTCGAGATGCGCTGTTCACATCCATTCCCCTTTGGTGTGCATGCACTGACATGCCCAGCTGCCAGAAAGCTTTCTGCCCTTACCCTGACCTGTAGGGGCAGTGGCGGTGCCCCCTGAAGTGGTGTGTGATCACTCACCCTAATAGCCGTCACTGCTCTGTCCCCCTCTCAGTCCTTTCCTTCCGCTAACTCCGAAAGTGGAGATGGAGGGTGGGTGTGGAATGGATGTGAGCAGCGCATCTCGAAGTACAGAAGCTACAGGTAAGTAACTGTCCTTTTTCTTCTTCAAGCAGCTGCTCACATGCATTCCCCTTAGGTGACCAGCAAGTCTTACCTTGGATGGTGAGTGGAGTTACTGTTTGTGGGGACAAAGGACGACCTCGCCAAAAGCCGTGTCATCTCTTGCCTGTTGAACCTAGGCATAGTGAGAGGTAAAAGTATGGCCAGATGACCACGTTGCCATTCGGCAAATGTCTTGAATGGGAACACGGGCTAGGAAGGCCACTGATGAAGCCTGCACTCTGGTAGAGTGTGCTTTCACTGACTTAGATATCAGGACCTCTGCCATTCAGTAACATGATCTTATGCAGGAAGCAATCTAAGACAAAATAGTCTGCGATGTCACAGAGTTACCCATAACCCATTCCATGACAGCGATGAACAGCTGTGCTGATTTACGGAAGGTTTTCATCCTGTTGATGTAGAAGGCTAATGCCCTTTGAACATCCAAAATATGCCACCACCTGTGTTCATCCAAGGCATGCAGTTTAGGAAAGAACACGGTAGAAAAATGTCCTGATTCATGTGAAAGTCCGAACCACCTTCAGAAGGAAGGCCAGATGGGGCCCCAGCCTAACCTTATCTTTGAAGAAGACAGTATAAGGGGGTTCAGACGAGAGGGCCTTGAGTTCCGAGACTCTTCTTGCCGAAGTGATAGCAACTAGCAATGCCAGCTTTTAGGAGAGTACTAGAAGGGGACAGGTGGCCAGGGGCTCAAAAGGTGGTCTAGAGAGCACCCGAAGAACTAAATTCAAATCCCATTGTGGGGTTGGAACTTTCACCCAAGGGAATACTCTGTCCAGGCCTCACAAGAATCGAGAGGCCACTGGATGAGAAAAAACAGGGTGTCCTGCCAGTGGAGGGCAGAAAGCGGAAATGGTAGCTAAGTGAACTTTCAATGAAGTGGAGAATAGGCCTTGCTGGTTCAAACTCCAATGGTCTTCCAGAATATCCTGGATAGGTGCTGCCATGGGGTCCAAATTCCGAGATCAGGCCCAACAGGAGAAGCGTTTCCTCTTCACCTCATAAGCTAAACAGGTGGAGACCTTCCTGCTGCCTATCAAGATATGGTGCACCTCTATTGACCAAGCGAGTTCTTCCAAGTTCAGCCACAGAGCCTCCACACGGTCAGGTGGAGCGATCTCAGGTTTGGGTGGAGAAGGCGAATGCCGTCCTGTGACAGCAGATCATACCTAAGCGGAAGTTCCCGGGATGGGGCTACTGACAATTCAGACAGAAGATAAAACTAGTGCTGGCAGGGCCAGGCAGGGGCAATCAGGATAACGTTGGCCCTGTCTCTCCTTATTTTTTAGCAGAACCTTGTGTAGAAGTGGGAAGGGGGAAAAGTGTAAAGGAGAGTGCCCGATCATTCCAGCAGAAAAGCACCTGGGAGGAAGGCCCGCTCCAGCCCCCTCTGGGAGCAAAACCGATGGCACTTCCTGTTCTCCTGGGTTGCAAAAAGATCGAATTGCGGATAGGCCCAGATGCGGAATATTGAACATAGCACCCATGAGTGGAGAGACCACTCGTGTTGCAAACAAAAGTGCTTGCTGAGGTGATCCGCTTTGCTGTTCCTCTCTCCCAGGAGATGAGAGGCAGTCAAATGGAAATTGTACACTGTCACCAGCTCCCACAGGCGCAAAGCTTCAAGGTACAAGGCTGAGGACCGGGCCCCTCCCTGGCAGTTCACATAATGCATGGCAGTGGTATTGTCCGTTAGAATGTGCGGCCCCTCAATTCTTCCCAAAAGCCAGTCTGATGGCCCTCAGCTCCTTCACATGGATGTGTAGGAAGACTTTCCTTGCTGACAGTGTTCCCTGAGTGCTGCGGTCAAAACTCAGGTGCACCCCCCACAGCCAAGATTGGAAGCATCTGAAATCAGAGTAATTGATGGTGCTACCGATCCGTTGGAAACCCCTTCCATGGCCGAACAAGGGTCCTTCCACCAAGCCAGCTCCAGAAGCAACTGGTGTGGGACCAACACCACCCTGTCCATGTGATGCCTTTTGGGGCGGAAGACTGATGTCAACCACATCTGGACCAGTCTAAGGCATAGGAGGGTGAGGCAGTCCACCGGCGTAGCCGTGGCCATGTGGCCTAACAGTCTCAGGCACTCGCTGGCCATAGTAGTTGGTACTTTATCGAGGGCAGAGATAGTGTTGGAGATGGCGGCAAACTTGGAGGCTGGAAGAGAGACCGTGGCTTTGGAAGAGTCCAGGACCACCCCAATAAACTCTCTTCTTTGAGCCGGCAATGAGACAGATTTTTGCTCATTGATCATTAGTCTGAGTCAGCAACAGAGTCTCCATGTTGTGCGGACCACCGACATGAGCTGGTCTCTCGAGTGGCCCCTGAGGAGCCAATCGTCTAAGTATAGGAAGATGTGAATTCCCCTTTTCTGCAGGGCGGCCGCTACCACTGCCATACATTTTGTAAACACCGTCGGGGCTAATGCAAGACCAAAGGGAAGAACGGTGAACTGGAAGTGACGGAGACCTCTTGTAAAGCGCAGGAACTTTCTGTGATGGGACATGATAGACACATGAAAATAAGCATCTTGTAAATCGAGGCGGTGAACCAATCCCCAGGGTCCAAGGAAGGAATGATGTGGTTGAGAGTGCCCATGCAAAACTTTAGTTTCCTGAGGAATTTGTTTAGGCCGCGCAGGTCCAGAATGAGCCTGAGTCTTCCCTTTGACTTGGGGATCAGAAAATAACAGGAGTAAAACCCCCTCCCCTCCTCCTCTCTTAGGACCAGCTCTATGGCACCTAGTGTAAGTAGTCTTTTCATCTCCTGCTCCAGGAGCTGTTCGTGAGAGGTGTCCGTGAAGAGGGAGTGGGGGGTGGGGGTGTGCCTGAATGGCTTTGCGTGGAACTGAAGGGAAGAATGGTTCTTAGGACCCATTGGTCCATCGTGATCGAAGCCCACTTGTGGTAAAAGAAGGAGAGCCGATCGAGAAAGGGTGGCTTGAGAGGGTCCTGATTCTGGGGGTTTGGGTCACCGACCTTGCGCATCCCATCAAAACTGCCTCCTTTGGTTACCGGGGTGGTAGCAGCCAGAGCGGGAGGGTCTAGTTGGGTACACCTGGCCCTTGGGGCCCTAATCCTCTCCCTATCCCTTTGCCTGGCTCTAGAGCCAAAGGCCTGCTTGGGTTGAAAAGACTGAGCCCAGGGTTGTTGTTTGAACTGGCGACAAGGTTCCTGAGGAGAGAAGAGACCCAAGAACCGAACTGTTACCCGAGAGTCCTTTAAGCCATGCAGCTTGTCATCAGTCATTTCGGAAAATGGGGAAGTACCCTCAAAGGGCAGGTCTTGAATAGACTGTTGGACTAGCGGCAGGAGCCCCGAGACCTGCAGCCAGGCCACCCTGTGCAGGCAGATGGCTGAGACAATAGCCAGTCCCGCAGAATCGGCTGCATTCCATGACGCCTGGAGGATGGTTCTTGCAACCAGAGATCCCTCCTCCAAAATGATGTTAAAGTCCAGGCGTCGGTCCGGAGGAAGCAGTTCCGAAAAACGTGCCAAGGAGCGCCAAACATTAAAATTATACCTCCCCAGCAGGGCTTGATGATTTGCAATTCTGAACTGTATGGTGGCTGTTGAATAGATTTTCCTGCCAAACACGTCTAGTGTTTTGGAGTCCTTATTTTTCGGGGTTGAGGCCGGCTGGCACTGGTACTTCCTTTGATTAACCATTTCTACAACCAGAGAAGACGGAGCGGGGTGTGTATACAAATACTGAAAGGGGACAGCTGGAACATAATATTTCTTCTCCGCCCCTTTATAGGTCAGTGCCACCGATGCTGGTGTCTGCCAAATGGAGCTCATGATTTTCAAGACTCCCTTGTGTACCGGTAGGTAGAGCCCTGCATGGATACAAATATGTGGATCCATATCCGAACTGCATATGCAAGCAATGGTCCATGGATATCCGTGTGGTATCCGCAGATGTGGATATAATGCGGATATGTGTGAATATCAACATATTTGCAGGGCTCTAACCCTGTGCAGATAAAAATATGTGGATCCGTATCTGATCTGCATCCACAAGAAATGGTCCGCAGATATCCGTGTTGTATCCGCGGATGCGGATATAATGTGGATATCTGCAGATATCCGTGGATTTGCAAGGCTTTACTGGTAGGGCTAGCCTGGGGGCCACCAAAGACGATAATACGTTGAACAATGAGTCAGAGTTGTTGTTTATTTTCTCAGCCTCAACGCCAAAGTTCTATGCCAGTCTGCACAAGAGGTCCTGGTGTGCTTTAAAATTGTTGGGAGGCAAGGTGGAATTCTGCACCACTGCGTCGTCACGTGAAGGTGAATGAAGGCTATGTGATTGTAATGGGGCAGAAGGAGCCTCATGCCAACCTGATTTTGCCCGACTTGCTGTCTCCCTTTCTTGGCCCCTGTACAACACTGAAGACATGGAAGATGTTGCACCCCGGGAGTACAGCCATGGCTCACCCAGAGGCCAGCTGTAATGCCCCCGTCACAAAGGTTGAGCAAAGGGGAGCTGCTCGCCCTCTAGGTAACAGGCATCAGTGGATAGCAAGCCATACTGCAAGCAATCCCTCCCCAGTGATGAAGAGAAAGAGCGTGAGGGGTCACTGACACGGTACTGGAGCCATCTATGCCTTGGGTGCTTCTTTGCGTGGTGCCAGGGGGCTGATGATGAAGATGAGGAGATTGCCTCGCCCTCTTCCCCATGGTTGAGGATCTGTGGTGCTGCTTATTCGCCCTGCTCCTCTGCAGGGAGTGTGCCTGCAGAGATGACGAGCCCTGCTCCAAAGCTGCGGAACTGCCGCAGGTCGCAAGCCTGCTCCTCCACCTGCGCCGAGCCTGGACCGATGATTCTGCGGGCGGTAGGCTGTCTGGGGGGGGGCGCGGGATGCCTGGCGCCACTCAGGAGAGTGGAGCAGTGGTTTTCCTCTGGAGGGCGGGCGGGAGCACATGTCCACTGGGGGCGGAGGCAGAGGCCAGGCTGCCAGAGCCCTTGCCACCTCATATGCCTCCAACGTATATGGAGCAGGCACAGGCTCTGCTCTCATACAGCCCGGGGTTGAGGGAGACTCGGTCCATTCTGGGCTACTATGGTCCCAACCCACGCAGGCTTCTCCACGTGGCATCAGTGCCGCTGGTGCCGACTGATCAGAGTGGGCCTGCAGGGCCTGGGGTGCCAAAGCAGCACCTTGCTGGAGCACATGCGTGCTGGGGGTCCCTGATTGTGTAGAGACGGCACTGGCAGGCTCCTGTGCTGGGGTTAACGCTGACTCCATTAGGAGAGCCTTGAGTCTGAAGTCTCTGTCTTTTTTAGTGTGGGGTTTAAAGGCTCTGCAGAGCATACATTTCTCCATGCAGTGCGTCTCCCCCAGGCATTTTAAGCACTGGTCATGGGGATCGCTTGCCGAAAAGGCTTTGCTACAAGCAACACAAGGTTTAAATCCTGGTGAACGGGGCATGATTGAAACAAGTGAACCACCACCACCAACAAAGACTAAACTGCTAACTACACTAATGAACAAACTAACAAACACAACTAACTAGTCTACACTAAACTGTGTGACTAGCTGAGAGCATGTGAAAGACCACAGGGCATTACAGCAACCGTCACCAACAGCAGAAAGAAGGAACTGAGAGGGGGGGCGTAGCAACGGTGGTATTAGGGTGAGAGATCGCGCACTACGCCAAGGGGTTCTGCCGCTGCCCCTACGGGTCAGGCTAAGGGCAAAAAGCTTTCTGGCAGCTGGGTACATTGACACATGCACACCTACAGGGAATGCATGTGAGCAGCTGCTCAAAGAAGAAATAGGTATTATTTTCTCCTTCACATAATGAAAGGAACTAGAGACTGGACTAGAAAGAGAGAACCTGAGCTATGAGGCCTGCTGTATGGGGCCTGGTATAAAGCCTAAGGCCTGAAGTGACAAAGTTTGACAAAAATGCAGACAAAAAGCAAATTCAGGCCCTGTTACAAAACATGCCTACTAGCAAATTCACAGAACTTGCAAGAACAGCCTGGCATTGCAAAAACGCCTACTTTCCTCAGAAAGGTAGGTAGGACAAGGCCAAACACATAAACAGATTCTAGAAGGGTAGTGCCAGAACACGCTGGTACCAAGTATGTTATGAAGTATAAAGCCGTTCCCTGAAGATAATGAAGACACACTGACCCTTCCTAAAGATGAATTCAGGATGACAGAGTGAAGGACAGAAATGTTTTGATTGAAGGAATATTTACAAGGCAAAAGGTGGTAAATAACCAGTCAGAGAGGTATGTAATTTGTTTATATCAGTGTGGATAAGAGCAGTCATGAATGGGGGATGCATTTTTTCCCTGACCAAAGGATGAGTGGTAAGTTGCTGTTCACTGATTTGGTCATGGGTCTACATGCATTAAGTGAACTTGCAGCATGTAGAGGGAACTAATATCATGCTTTGTTAACAATAAACCTAACAAAGAACTTTTCCTATGGAATGGAGTCTGCCGTCTTAGTGGACAGTTCAACAGGAGTCTACCGTATATACATTATATGGTCAGAGCCACTGTGGCACACAGAGAGAACACAGACAGGCAAACAGCAGCTGACAAGAGGGGGTCACCCAGTGAAACTAACAGGCAAGAGTGTCAAGGCTGTTTCCCCACTCTGGCACTCTTAGGCTGTGTTCACATGGCACTTTTGTTTCGAAACAATCTCGTTGTTTCGAAACAAAAAAAACCATGTTCACACGACGCACAGTTGTTTCGAAACAAGGGGAAGCCCTTGTTTCGAAACAACTGTGTTGTTTCAAAACAAGTTAAACCCC
>ML681997.1:24611799-24713455 GCA_007922195.1 Podocnemis expansa
CCACAAGACACTAAACAGCAGCATATGGAGGCCAAGCTGAGCAGAACGGGGCCCTATGGTATGCTAGCTATAAACTGGGTAGTGCAGGAGCGTACGTTTCCAGCCTAACAGGTACCAAGGGACGGGTTCACACAGGAGAGAGGCTCTGGGACATAAGAGTCACCAACAGCAAGGTGGCCTGAGGCAGTGCTATTGAGTTGGTGCTTATAGGGTCTGCGGGAGCATGAGAACTCACAGGAAAGGCCCACTTGGCCTATAATCTCACAGGGTTTCGCAACGTGAGAGCCCTCATGAGTGTGTGAGGGAGAGAGAAGAAGGGTCAGGAATAGCACCTGCTATCACTTGGTCACCCCAATGTGGACCAAAAAGGTTTGTAGAAGTGCCATGTAAGGTCACGGTCTCAGCACCTACAGTACTTCCTGGAGGGATAGCGCTACCGCTCTGCTGCGCCAGTGGGTGCCAAGGAAAAACACCTCAATACAGGGATATCCTGAGAACTCCAATGTCGAGGGAGGTTCGTTTCCTATCAGCTAGGAAGTGAATCCACCACAGAATGGCAACTGCAGTATCTCAAGGATACTCTGGGGGTTAGAGAACCGAACAAATTATTCCCCTGCCAGGAAGCCAGAGGGCGATTTGAGGGAGTATGATCCCCAAATTCCTGGATATTGTAGGCAATAGGCTCTAGCTTGATTCCTTCTGTCTATCACACCAATGGACGGGCAGTGTATGCAAACGGATCCTCAAGAGTTGAGAAGGAGCAGCAGTACTATCAGGTGCCACCAACGCACGTGGGGGTAACCCCATGGTAGAGTTATAGGTCTGCAATCAGACGTAGTGGGAGGGCCCCAAGAAACAAAGGGCGGGGGGGGGGAGAACGTGTCCTGCCAGGGTACAAGACCAAGAGGCAGAAAAAGGATAGCTACAAGTCCCTTGGGAAGGATCCCCTCTGCCTACATATGGTCACCTGCCCAATATAGTGGCTGGTGACTTGGAGGAAGGCGTTGATGGGAGAAGGCCCGAAAGGGTGACCCCCCCTCACTGTTCCCCTATGTGGAGATGCGCCTAAGTGTCGTCTCCTAGGTTCCCTGTCTGGGAGTTTGAGGCAGGTACACCCGGCCCATGTTTATGGGTGAGGGCATAAGGGGAATTGACCACCATGATTGGGAGGCGGACTGAGGATGAGCGTTCCTAGAGTGGGAGCCCTGGTCAACACTTAGAGCACCACAAGGTGAGGGTGTAGAGCCATAGTTCCCATAAGGAGGGGAATGGTTAGGGGTTGGCCGTTCACCTTGGCTCCTTTAGAGGTAAAGGTCTGCTCTGGCTAAACGGATGCGTCCCCTTCGGTGAGCAGGAGATATTCCTGTCAAATTGGGGTCGGGGACACAAAGGCTGGAGCACGTTGATCCAATGGTATTTGACCGGAGGATTCCCCCCCTCCTTCCCCTGACCCAGACTCGAGGAGGCCTACCTGAGGAAGGCATCAGGGTCACAGGCACAGTTCTCTTTGTGGGTAGGCTTAGAATTAGCACGTCTCGGAGCCTCTGCAGCGGGGCTGGGGCTACAACGAGATGTGCCTCTTGTCCCCGGCGATGGTGTTGGCGTGGGGGACGCGCAGTAGGGGAATATCCAGGAAGGGGAAGAGGAATGTGAGGAGGGGAAAAGGGGGTGGTTTTCCATGCATCTTCAGAGGAGTCGCTGCTTAAAGGATGAGGGGAGTAGACCATGGTACCCAGGTACCATCGGTGCAGGCATGGTGTCATTATATTGTCAGGGCCATGTCACCCCCGATCCAAGGTCTGCTAGTGCAGTAGCGAATGGGAAAAAAAGGGGGGGGAAGGGAGGGATGGTTCCCACCAAATCCCGATTCCTTTCGAAGGGAGAGGGGTTGTGATGGCTGTCTGTGGCGCTGACGCCCTGACGCCTCTAAGCCCAAGGGTTGAAGTGGGGTGGCAGTAAGTAATGGGCTCCTCCTTGCGGGAGAAGGGGCAAGGACCCAGCCTTCGCAGTGGATAAAGCGGTGGGAGAAAAACTTCCCTGTGGTCCCCTTCTGGGAAAAGATGGAGAATTTGGGGGGGGGGGGGAACTAAGTGGGGGGTGGGTCCATGGGGGAGCAGGCCAAAGTACTTGGCCTCTCCCTGAGGATCTCGGGCGGTGCCCACCACCGAGAAGGTTTCAAGGGGAAAAAAGACGTCCCCCTTGAAGGGCAGGTTGAGGACCGCCTGCTGTGTATTAGGAGGCACTCTAGCCTCCCTAAGCCATGCCACGTGGCAGATGGTAACCGCCGAGGCCATGGTGCAAGCAGCTGTGTCCACCACATCATGTGCTGAAAGGAGGAGGTTTTTGGGAGATTAGGTTGCCTTCCTCCAAGAAGGCATCTTACTCCTTTCTAGCCTCAGGTGGGAGCAGGCTTCTAAATTTCCCAAGTGACTCCCAGACATCCAGCAAGTACCTGCTGGTTATAGCCTGCCTGTTTGCCACTCGTAGTTGGAAGGCCAATGAGGAGTAAACCTTATAGCCTAGCAGGTCCAGTTCCCTGGTTTCCCTGGAGGATGGAAGGGGATCACTGGGGGGCTCCCCGGGACCCATTGCCATCTGGACTATGTCCCTCAGGGGGACAGGATGGCCAACAAGGGAGGGGTAGTCTGACTCGGACACCCGATACTTTACACACACCATATCTGAAACCGGGGAGATGGAGCTCGGGCTCTGCCACTGGGAGCGTGCAAGGTCCCATACGCTCGAGTGGGGCAGGACTGCTAAGGGTGCCGTTGAGGCAAAGGCTGGCCCGAAGAGGGTATCAGAAGGGAGGCTCAAGGGCTGCACCTCCATGCCTAAATGGGCCATAGCCCGGTGCAACAAATCAAAATGCACCAACAGGTTTCCCATGTAAGACCCCGGTGCTGGAGAGAGAGCGGTACTGGGAGCTCGCCATGGAGGGGAGGGAGTTCCTTGGGGGGACCATTCCTGCGGCCTAAAATGAAAAGGTGATGGGGCCGATGTGCGGTGCTGAGGCCATTTGGAACCCCTGGAAGGTCCTTCCTCCAGGTTGGAAGCAGGGGAGGGGGACCGAGATTCCTGGGTCGGTACCAGCAACAGCAGTGTGGTGCCAGCCTCCACTGGAGTGGACAATGGGGGGCTGTGTGTTGAGGGCAAACACCCCAGGTGGACCCAGGCCCTCGATTTGAAGGCTGGGTTGCCTCTTCTGGTTGGGAGTGGGGCAGGGGGTGTTGGGAGTAACAGGAGGGCTCATGCTGCCTCCACCACTTCCGGGGTGGCAGGACGAGGAGTGACTCTATTTGAGCCAGAGGCAAGTCCTCACCCAGGGAGCGAGGACTGCCTGGGTGGGAGGACTCCCGCTCCTGCGGCACTGGGCTATGGCAGGCCTGTGTTGCCGAGGGTGAAATTGGCCAGTGCCAGGTTGAGCTTGGCACCAGTGAGGCCAGACTGTACCGGGCTGTCGGCGCCAGAGATGATGTGGCGCGGCACCGAGGTGATCTCGGTACCGTCGGTGCCAGGCTAACTGAGGGTGACCTCAAATGGCACCGAGGTGCCAGGGAGCCAGGTAGGCACTGGGGTGCCGGAGTTGGTATGAGGTGGTGTGGCAGTGGCGGCAGCTACCGGTGGTGCGGTGCCACATAGGATCCAGTGCCGAGCTGGGTCTCGGTGCTGGGCATGAACCCGAAGCCTCGGGTGAAGGGTGCTGGGCCTCGTCTGAGGCTAGGGTGAAGCGTTGCTGTTCCCTCTCCTTGATCATTCTGGGTTTGAAGGAGAGACAGATGGAACAAGCCAAGACCATGTGGTCTTTGCCCAGGCACCTAAGGCACCTCCCATGGGGGTCGTCCTGGGGGAAGGCCTTGCCGCACTCGGCGCAGGGTTTGAACCCGGGCATTGTCGATGCAATGTTCCGGTCCGATAGTGGGAACTCTGCAGTGGAATTAAATCCACAAAGAGATGCGCCCAGCTGGACAGCAAGCTGAATAAAAGGACAGGATGCTTGTGGTTCGCAAGGAGTGGACGTTCCAATCCCAGCTCACAAGGTGGAAGAAATGAAACTGAGGAGGGGTCAGGAGGTGGCAGTATATATAGCCACAGGGTGGCATGAGGGGCGGAGGCCGCCTCCCCTCACCTGACAGGCTAAGACAAGTTTTTTTTCTGACCAATCTGGCACTCTGGCATGGAGACACCTATTACTGAATGCATCTGAGCAGCGCTCGAAGAAGAACAGACACCTATAATAAAAATAAAAGGAAAATTTTTGAGTGAAATTGCATCAAAGAATCATGCTAAACAAACTTAACATGATGGCTTTCCTCCTGCTTGAAATGTGATAGAAAGGAAACTGCAAATTATTTAAGAAGAACATTGTCTTTTTAATGTGAATTTCACCTCCCTAAAATTTTCTACAAAACACTGCTTCCTTATTTAAAATGTACTTTCTTCATTGCTTCCCTTCCTATTAAGAACTGGTGAACTGCAGTGTAAGGTTTTTCACTGCACAGATGTGAAGAAGGCACTTTGGTTTTCTTTGCATTGACTCATAGAAAATATATAACTTGCTCAATAAACAAATCTTGTAATTTTTTGAAGACCAAGACACTGTGATTTTGGTTTAGTTACATTTGTAGAATATGTTGGCAAAGATGCTAAGACTAAGTGTGAGAAGGACCCTTAAATCCTCTGGAGAAGCTAGTTCCTGAGGAAGCTACTTTCCTTAGAAATAAGTAACACTCAGGCTTGATTACAAAGAGATTTGTGATGCTGTCTGGATTATGGGTGACCATTTACAATATTATCAGTGTCAATACTACAAAATTACAGTAATTCATATGAGCTATACCATGTCAGGTACTTTTGGGAATCTTACAATTGACTAAGATTGATAAGCACAGTGATGTGCATGTATCGGGGTTGTATCATATGTTCTAAGTATGTACGAGTATATATATATATATATATATATATATATATATATATATATATTTCAACCTGTGCTGTGCTTCTGGGTGACGCCCCCAGACAAGATGGCGTCAGCACTAAGTTTGCTTAATGGCCCATCAAGGGAAGTCAAATGTACAATAAATCCAGTGAAAGAATCCTGGGGCTACACTTTATTAGTCACTAGCACATGTAAGAACATGCATATGGACAAGGGACTCTGAGGGTTCTCCATGACATGTGCTGTGTAGCTGTGTCTGGGACAAGCCACGTGGAAAATGGACATAAAAGGGTGTTGCATCATCTCTAACTTGTTTTCATTCCTGTATCATGCCTCTGGATCAACTCATCTACAATTTAACCTGGGAAAGCAAGGACTGAGATGCATCCAGGTACTGGATGTACACCACAGGAACTCCAAAGTGCTCCTGTGTTAGTCTAGTTCAGCAAAATAAACATGGAGTCCTGGGGCACTTTTAAAGAGTAACAAATTCAGCACAGGCCTCTGGTGACGTGGAATTCTGTCCACAAAACCTCATGCAATAAATAAATTTGTTAGTCTTTAAAAGTACCATAGGACTCCTTGTTTGTTTTACCAGGAGGTCTACGGGTATGTTGACACTGGAACCTCTGTTAAATTGACTAAACAAGGTTGACTTTAAGTAGACTTACAGTTGACATTGTTAAATCAACTTATAGTCCACACTGAAAACTCCCATCAACTGCCTGCATCCACACTGGCAGGTGCTAGGTTGACGGAGGAGTGGTGCATTGTGGGAGCTGTCCCTGATATCGAGGAACTCTGTGAGGGGGCCTGGAGACCAATTAAGTTGACTTAAGGGCCTTCCCCCATCTACATTGGCTTAAGTTGACTTAATAAGGTCGACGTAAGCATTAAGTCAACCTTAGGAGGTGGTGTTATTAAGTCAAGTTAAGAAAGCACTTAAGTAGACCTAATAAAAGGCCAGCGTAGCTGCAGGAGTCTGTAGGTTGACCAAACCTTCAAGTTGGCCTAAGGCTACAGTGTAGATGTACCCTACAAGTTGCAAAATCCACAATTCTTCTGAGAATCTGATTTATACACATTTTAAAGTCATGTTTATATATGTGATTGCTTTGACCATTTAACATTTCATTGTTTATTTCCTTTTATAATTTATCTTCAGTTTTAATTAATAGAGGATCAGCTGTCAGTTTTGTGTTTTGGGTAAGATCCAAATTTATGTTGATCTGGCAATGTGGCTGACTCTTTGGAGATAACATTTTGGTAAAAGGAATAGAGTTTTATTAACATCTCTTTACTGGATCTAGTTTTTAATTGGGGGCCAGAGACTAAAATTCAGCAACAGGGTCTGTATAACTTTTTGTTTCTAGCTTCTTGATAATCAGTGTTGGGGATCAGAAGTACTGTTTGTGAGTGGTTGGTGAGTCTATCAGCAAAGTTAGCTCCCAGTTTGGGAAAATCTGCTTTCTTTTTGTAGCCTGCCCTGACCTCAGCATTTTCAGGTGGGTTACTCTAGGCATGGATAGGTCCCAGAGGATCATTAAACAATTGAGCTGGCTCCCTGGAAGACAACTTTCCTTAGAATTAAGTAACACTCAGGAATCATGACAAAGAAATTGCTTAGTTCCAAAAGGGTAGGCATCTAGTTCAGCAAAATAAACAAGAAGTCCTGTGGCACTTAAAACTAACAAATTTATTTATCGCATGAGTTTTCATGGGAGAAAATCCCACTTTGTCAGACACTTTGAAGCTTCAAAGCACCCGATGAAGTGGGATTTTCTCGCAAGAAAGCTCATGTGAGAAATAAATTTGTTAGTCTTTAAGTGTCACAGAATTCCTTGTTTGTTTTAAAGAAATTGCTGGAAAGTGAACCACTGATATATATATAAAGAGCAGCATAATTCAATTTAGCACCTTGGGGAAGGGATTCATAACAAACACTAGTACTAAAGTTGGTCAAATTTTTCTACACAGTGTTTTTGTGTCAGAAAATGCTGATCTGATGAAATCCAAAATTCTATATAAACATATCAAATGCATCAGACTTTGATAAAAATCTATCAAATGATTTATTTTTAACTATATTGAAATATTTCATTTTGACTTTATTATATGTTTATTATATTACAATGCATAATATAAAAGACAAAACATCCCAGTTGTCACATCATGTCATGTCATAATTATAATGACATGACATAATATAACATTTGAGTTGAGAAAGGTAAATAAATGTTGCCACCTTCCCTATGTTAGCTCAGCCTTCTCAGTACAAAAATTCTGATAAGGTTAAAGTGAAAGGTCATTTCAGTTTTTCCTAAATGAAATTTCAAAATTTTGATAATCTGTTTATTTGTTTTTGTTCCAAGCAAGGAACAAAAATCAAATATTGGAATATCCTATGGAATGGGAATTCTTAGTTCAGAGAAGCTCTAACTAGGACTGTGACACAAAACTTCACAGCAGAAGATTCCATGACAAAAGAATGAAGAAACTGATCTAATATACATTACAGTAAAAAAATCAGGAAATTATAATCCACACACTTAACATAGAAGCTACTTAATGCCTTTGATAATTAGGTCACGGAAGGCATACATGCCCCTGAACTGCTGCCTTTCACAAACACTGTAGACTTGGTTAAAATGTCCATTCAAAACAGAAGGCATGGTCACAATTTGGCCTAGGGAAGGTAGCACACATTCCACTTCTGCAGTAAGCTCAACTCATAAGGACAGAGAAATCTGCAATGTGTTTCAAAAGCATTTTAAAAAAGCATTATTTTAGGCAATGCAAAAATCTTAAATGTGGCACTGAGGTGGCTGACTATCAGATCTTTAAAGGCAAGTCTTTCCTGATCCAAAAGACTGATTTTCTTTGTGAATAGCTCCACAGCAGATGCTAATTTAAGGGAAATCCTCATTTCAGATTAACCAGACACAACAACTGAAGAATAGTTACAATACTGACACTAACAAAGTAGACTTGTGTGTGCTAGTCAAAACTGGCTGACCTTTCACTGTAAATAGATCAGTTTTCTTCCTTGACTATTGCAGCAAAGCAATCCCACTTGATCTTGCCAACTAGCAACTGTCTCCTTTGGCAGCAGGAGCATGAGGCAAATCTGCCCCAATTTGAATAAGTCTTTCTCACTTTTCCCCTTGAAACTTCTCTCTGGTTATGTCTACACTGGGACCTTAGGATGGCCTAACCTTCTTTATAAGTCAACCTAAGGAAAGTTTCATCCACATCTGGAATTTATTAAGTCAACTTAATTGCTTCCTTAAGTTGACTCAATAACTTCACCTCTTAAGGTTGACTTAATGCTTAAGTCAACCTTATTAAGTCTTCGTAAGCCAGTGTAGATGTGGAGTAGTCCTTAAGCCAACTTAATATCAACTGAAGTGTTAAGTTGACCTAGCAGATGCCAGCATGAATGTTGGCAGTCTACACGAGTTTTCAGTGTAGACACTCTAAGTCAACTTAACAATGTTGACTTTAAGTTGACATTGTTAAGTTGACTTAACAGAGCCTCCAATGTAGACATACCTTCTCAGAGTATCCAGAGCAGGCCTTAGTTTGAACCTGTGAAGTATCCTTCAACCCCACTGGTGGGAGAGGGTTGTCCCAGTCAGTTTATGTAGCCCAGAACCCAGCAAAGTACTTTACTATGGCTACTCTACAGGCTTGTATAAATGTTGGTAATGCCCCATGGGATCAGAGGTGTGCCAGTCTTTCCTGCAGGCTGGGGGCCAATGTTTTCCTTCACTGCTGTCGAGCTAGGAAGCAGCACTAGCTCTTAATAGCTATGTCCTACACTATAGGGTTAAGCTGACTTAAAGGCCCTTAAGTTGACTTAAATAAAGTCCTGCCACATTTGGACTATGTTAAGTTGACTTAAGGGCTTCTTTAAGTTGACTTAACTCCTGCCCTTAAAGTCGAGTTTAACAAAAAATGGACATTAAAGTTGACTTAATAAAGTTGACTTAGTGCAGTGGGGCCATGAAAGTTGACTTTATAAAGTTGACTTAAGTCAGGGGACCCATTTAAAGTCCACTTTAAATGGGTCACCTGGCTTAAGTTGCAAAGAGAAAGAACAGAAGAGTTATATTGTATTTAATAAAAAATGCCATCAAATACCAAAGGGCTCTTGTGAAAAACTGTGCCTTACATAAGATTAAAAGTAGAGTTCATTTTCCAAAAATAATGAGATTTGGTGTGTGAACAAGTTCAATGGAATTTCTTTATAAAGTCGACTTAATGCAGTGTACCCTCACTAAGTTGACTTAATAAGTTAGTATAGACATAGCCAATCTGAAGAAGTCTCTCCTACTGCTAAAAACCTGCTAGCAGCATCTCTCTCTTGCTCTCCCTCTAGCAGAGGCAGGGTTTTAGAAGACTTGAACTAGCCATTAATTAAACCCAGGTGCCTCTAAATGACCTGCAATAACCTCTTCTATGCTCACAGGGAAAAGGGCCTTCAACAGTCTATGGCTCACGAATCTGCAGTGGTAAACCCTTTTGTAATCATCTGGCCTCACTTTACCATGACATTGAGTGGAATTCACTCTGATGTTTATAATAGACAATAATAAAGTAATAATATAAGCAATATATAAAAATATTATAAGTTTTCACACAAGCAGCTTGGTTTTTTTTAATTTCAAAATTTTCCACACATTTGTAAAAATTCAAATATGTAACCAGATTTCCACAGTGGAAGCAGCTGAATGAACTACACAGTTAGGCATTACAGGTTGAAACATAGTGACTCTAGTCTACTGAATAACATAATTCACTCTTGAGTTTGAGGTTCATATTGACTGTGCCTGATAGAGCTTTCCTGGGTTTTTAGAAAAATTTACCATTTATCCAGATTTGTTGAGTTTTTGTTTTCAGATTTATCCAATCCCTGCAGGCCCCACCCACTGAAAATTAAGACAAATATTTACGTTACCATGCAAGGTGAGTTTTATAGCATTACTGTCTATCTGCCTCTCAATAGACTTAGACTTCCTCTTAGACATCTTTAGAGGATCACACTCTCTTCTACTTGCCTCATTAGTGACTCTCCTTCAGAAAAGAAGATTGCTGGGCCTCTTTCCACTTCATCTTACCTCTCCAGAGAATGGCTATACTGCAAGTAAAAACAGGTGGCTGGCCCATGACAGCTAACTTGAACCCTAAGGCTTATTTTGCAGGGCTGCTTAACTGTGACATAGACCAGTGGTTTTCAAACTCAGGGTCAGGACCCACTACAGGGTCGCAGACCTTCAGGTACTGGGTCGTGGTATCCCCTGCCAAAGTACTAGAATGCATTGCTCAAAGATATAATTGTTGGTTTGTGGGCATAAATAATTTTTTTCAATGGGGTCCCAAGAAAAAAAGTTTGAAAACCACTGACACAGACATTCAGGTTCTGGCTAGAGACCAGACTCTAGGGCCCGATGATGTTGAAGTGTCCCAAAGCTCTGACAGCAGCCCAAGTCCAGACTTAGATATTGAAATTAATCAGCCCTGCAGCTTCAGACGTGGGAGCCCAAGTCAGTTGGCATACGCCAGCCATATATGTCTATCTGCAGTGTAGACATGCCCTTAGAAGCCAACCAGTAGGTCCATTCTGCCTATCAAGCACCTGGAAGTCAGAGAGTTAATCCTGTCCCATGCTGTGGCTCTAAGAGCAGACATCATCCTTTAACTGTGCTATTGACATATGTAGCTCAAAGCCCTTTATTCGCGCTGGGAATGATAGACCCAGGAGTACATTACCAGATTACGTAGTCCTCAGAATGGCAATATCCATGAGGCAAAAGACCTTGAGAAGTGGTAGCAGCATAGCTGGAGGATCATAGATAAGTCCTGCTACTGCAGAATGGATTTTAAGGGTTGCAAGCACAACTCCTATTACAGTGAATTTAGGACTAGGGGATAAGCCTTAATTAACTTCCCAGGAAGCTAGAGGGAGTGATCATTTTGCAGAGTCATATAATAGGGATGTCAGCATATATCAGGAGCGCCGCTGGCCCGGAAAAAGAGCTGGGGCTCAGCGTGATGAGACTTGGGGCTTGCACGCCACCACTGCAGCCACTGCCATGGGTGGCCCAACAGTGGACCCAGGGCTCGGGCGCTGGGACTCAGGGCTCGAGCTCCGTAAGCCCAGCGCCATTGATGCCCCTATTGTATATACCTGTTTTCTGTATGGATCTACAGCTTTTGTTCCTGGTATTGTTTGCAGCATAAGCGTTGTGCATTTATTTTAAATTATTATTTTAGTTAAATTCTCAGAGGCTAACAAATCATGGAGATCTGTATACTAGAGGTGATTATTACTATGGATACTCAACTTTAATTCAAAACCTTTCAAGGGAACTAAGAAAATGAAATAAAAATCATCCCAATGTGGTCAATTTCAAGGACTTTATCAAGAAAAAAGCACAAATTTAATCTTACAATAACAAATTTTGTTATTCTCATCATAGTAAAAAGAGCAAACAAGTAATAAGTACATACATAGTGAAGCCAGTTAATTAGGAAAGGAATACAGCAGAAGCTTCAAAGAACATTTTTCTGTTTACGAAACCAGTATAGATTACAATAAATTATGAAAACCCAGTTAGACACAGAACTATTTTCAAGGTTTTTTTATCTGTATCCACATTTCAAGAACAATTCATTACAAGAATAAAGTTTCTGTAAACCTACCCATACAATATAAAACAGTACAGTGAAGCCCCTCTAAAGCAAACCAAATAGTGCAGGGAAAGTAGCAAAGAGAAAGAACAGGAGAGTAAATATTATATTTAATAAAAAATGCCATCCAATACCAAAGGGCTCTTGTGAAAAACTGTGCCTTAAATAAGATTAAAAGTAGAGTTCAGTTTCCAAAAACAATGAGATTTGGTGTGTGGACAAGTTCAATGGAATTACTATTTGAATTTGAAAAGCTAACAACAATTGGAAAAAATTAATGCATTGGAAGCTGAGTGACAAAGCTAGCTGTTTGACATATTTATGTCACCTAAAAAGTCTGCTGAGATTTTGCAACTGGTTCAGGGCTTGACTAATTCAGCATTGAAGCAAGTCTTCATGCAATTAAGTTCAAATGCTCCTCAAGCAAGCAGCATAGTGGAAGAAGGCAATTTATGAATTTGCTACATAATATACCTTTCTGACCTGTCTATCAAAATTTTTAGATGTTCTACTTATCCTTTTACTTAAAAATACATTGATCTCTTTTTACACTGGGACTATAGGCATTCTTGTGAAGGGAGGAGACTAATAATCCAGTACGAATTTTAGGCTTTGGTCCTGCCAACAGTTCAACTTTAGTCATATGAGTTATTCCATTGATATCAAAGGCTATGTCTATACTTAAGAACACTAGTTTGAACTAAGTTAGTTCGAATTAATTAGTGCAAACTAATTTTGATTAATTCAGACTAACTTAGTTTGAACTAGCACATCCACACTAGAAACCTAAATCGAACTAGCATGTCTATGCACAGGACTTGCTAGTTTGACTTAAGAGGGGAGCACCATGGGCAGTTTCGCAACATGGCATCTGAGAAGGACCATCCCCCCACCCAATCCCATAAAAAGAGGAAGGCACTTCCTCCCTGGTGCCATGCATGCTGGGAGGAAGGTCAAACCACGTTTAATTCGAACTAACAGTTAGTTTGAACTAACGTGTCTATATTGGGTTAGTTTGAACTAACCATTAGTTCGAATTAAAGGCAGGTTTTACTATTTCAAAGTAAGCCTTCCTTATTTCGAACTGAAGAAAGCAAGTGTGGACGTCCACTAAATTAGTTCAAATTACTAATCCTCCTCAATTTGAACTCAATTCCCAGTGTAGACATACCCAAAGAGACTACTATTTGTGTGTTAATAGTTGAATAGTCTGCTTTCAAGAATTCCAGCTGTAGCGAGATCACTTGCGTTTCAAGTTGCTTTTATGGGTTTTTTTCACTGCCTTGCTATTAAATTTTTTTCCGCTGTCAGAAAAGTTCCATGTAAGATTCTATGTCCATGGGTTTTGCCCAGAACTTGATTTTGGAATGATCACATATCATCTGCTGGAATTGAACCAAAAAAGGCTCCACATGGTTCAGGTTCCAGGTTAAATTCAGGGACTCTAAGGTAGGAGAGGAGCTACCCAGTGTCCCTCTGTGAGTGCCTTCTTCCCTTGCTGCTGGGCCTTTCTCCCTTTGCCTCTGGGCCCATGAAATATCCCCATGTGGTGAGATGGGTGTGTGGCATTTAAGAATGTTCATAAACTTGCTTCAATGCACATGTGACAGCAATGGAGATTCATGGGTTTTAAATATCTGTGACTTCGGAGCCCTAGGAGCAGGGATGATCCTTTTATTCTGTATTTGGAAAACTTTTAGCATATGAGAGCCTGGTTCACAGGCAAGGCTCCTAGGCACAATAGTAATATAAAAAATAAATTACAGTAATAGGACACCAGACATATTTCAATTCAATCCTGCCCTGATAGGCTCAATCCTATCCCCGTGCAAAATGAAGAACAGCCAAAAGAGTTCATCGATACCAATATCTGTATCAAACCTGGTCCATCATCATTTTTGGAAGAGGCAGAGTTAAGTTCAGTGTAAAATGATACTCTAGAGAAATATTTGAGGAAAGGTCCACATACCAAATAATGACATACAAGAAAGTGTCTGATTTCACTATGTCACAAAAAGTGTGTCTATTGAAAGGTCACCCAAAGAAACTGACATGATTGAGTCATTGGATTTGAGGGCATGGTGCAGTCTGAATCTATGATGATGACATACACAGTACACTGGCATAATATCAGTAGTCTCTCCTTATTTCTGTTATGGAAAAGGGACCCATAGAATCCATCGGATTTTACCCACACTAACAGTAGTCCAATGAAACATGATAAAGCGTGAACAGTCTATATAGCAGTGTTCCCATAATTTTTACAAAAATATCATTTTTCCAGACCTATGAGGGGTAGCCAAGATGACGCCATGTGTTAGACTTTGGAAGATCTCCATATTTCTCGTACTCTGGAGTCTCCTGCTCCACAGGAGCAAGACTGGATGAGATTAGATATACAAATATTATCCCAACCTTTAACAGAAAGTGTTCTCCCTGTATCAACAAAATATTACTGTAAATTGTAACAAATTACTATACAAATCCAGCATTATATTATCCTGGAAAATCTGCATTTCCAGTTCTTGTTAGAATATTTAAATGTAATACCATATTGGTCACTACAGAACATCCAAAAATATTTAGTCCTGGCTACTAGAATTATGATACTTACCAGAGATAAGATAGGCCGCAACTACCCTGACAGGTGATCTCTAAACACTTTGACCACAGATACACTGAGGAATAAGATTTCACACTGGGTAAATTTCTGGCCCCAATGAAGCCAATGGGAAGTTTTGCCACTGACATGAACAGAGCCAGGATTTCATGCATTATGTCATGATGTCTTTTGTTTGTCATAGTCACATATATTAGAGGCAAGTTTGTTTGAAGTAAAATGCTCAAAGGAGGCAGCATGACCAAGGGACTGTGCACTAGACTGGGAATTTGAGAGCTGGGTTTGATTTCTGGCTCTTCCACTGGCCTGCTGGTTGAAGCTGGACAATTGTTTCTCTTCTCAGTGACTCAGGCTATGTCTACATCTAAAAGCTTAGTTTGGAACTCCTTAGTCCAAACTAAGCAGCACCCAGTTAGTTTGAACTAACCACAGCTTTTTAGTTTAAATTAACTTTTTAGTTCAAACCAAGCATACTTTTTCTTAGTTCAGACAAACTTTCTGGTTTGAACTGAAAAATGCACAGCTAGTTCAAACTAAGCATTAAGTTTGAGCTAACCATTCAAACTAAAAATGTTTTTAGTTTGAACAAGGCAAAGCCTAGTGTTGACAGGGAGCAAATTAGTCCAGATTAAGCTTCCTTAACCTGGACTAATTTGCTAGGGCAGACATAGCCTTACTTCTCCCAGCTATGAAATGAGCATAATGATTCCAACCACCCTTGTAAAGCACTGGGAGATCTCCCAGGGTAAAGTTCTATCTCAGAGCCAGGCAGTGGTATTAGCACTAGGCAAATAACACTTCTTAGTTAGCTATTGATAGATAATAAAGCTGCCTGTTACAAAATATGCTATTGTTGTTCATACCCCTTTATATTCCACATAGGGTTCAGCAAGATAAATTCTTCCTCATACATTCCACCGAAACTGGAGGCCTCTTTAGTCTTTTCTGTACCTGAAGAATGCCACCACTGACCCTACCTACCCTATGCCGCCTGGGATAGGAAGTATAGGACAGAGCTAACAATGGGGGCCTCTTGGTATTTTGTGACCTCACTAAGCCTTCCAGATGAGAACAGGGGATGTGCTCACCCTACCAAGGCAGTTGCCTTGGCAACAGGGTCCTGAACTTGTCCATGAACCTCAAGGTAAACCTGTCCTTGTGACTGGACATTGCAACAGGCTAAGGGTTTAGTGTGTTTCAAGGCTTTTCTGTTAAAAGCAGACTTCATTATTTCCTGACTAGGTGTCGCGATAGTTACCATAATGGGTGACTGAAAGAGCAGAATCAGGACAAAAAGAATTAACTAAAGAGGAAAAACTGTCAGTTGTAAGCGGCCTGAAAGCCAAGCCATTCAGAAGAAAATGTTTTCTTCCATTCCACTGAATATTCAGTATTGAGCAGCTCTCATGTAATGCAGATAGGCCTCTAATACCATAGCTTTAGGGTTAGTTTTGACAGAGGTCAATCATGCGAGTCAAGTCATTGACCATTGTGCAAGCACATAAGGTTTGGGTTGGCTTCTTTGAGTCAATTCAGACATGCCGGACATACACAGTACATCACAAAGCTGACTAGAAGAATTGGCCCTCCAAATAACCCACCTGTCGTCACAGGTCAAGCCGCACTGAATCAGTCTGAGTACTCTGGAATAGGCTGGGACCAGAGAAAAGTGCCACCCAGTTCATTCTGCAAAGGTACATATCACTCTTCATAAGGAGGGGTAAAGTCTTAGCTTCACTCTATACTCCTTATGCCTCTCAGGCATTGCAAACAGAGAAGAAAGCAGCTGCTGACTTTTCCCAATGGGTACAGAAGTCCCCAATCAACAGAGAGTTAGTGGGGCTGTCTCCTACACCTTTCACCCCACAACTTTTTCTGTCAGAAGCAGGGAGGGATGAGAGAGGTGGGCATGAGGAACTCAGTGTACTCCAGAAATGCCCAGTAGAGGACTGTGGAAGCTGGAATGGTTTAAACCAGGGCCTATAGTGCTCCAACATGTGCACGATGTGCCCAACGCTGAGGCTAAGGAGGGACAACCCCACACCATCTGTGCCCAGCATAAAATTGCCTATGTTTTTCCTTTGGTGGCTAATAAGACACATAGCTGAATCTTGTTCCATCGCCAAGGTTGCAAGTGCCAGCCAGATAACTGCAAGGGCTTCTCTGAGGAGTTCCAACAACAGGATGAGGAAGCAGCTGCTCTACACTATATCCCCTTGGGAAGTTCCACTCATGTGTGAACAGAGACCAGAATAAGTGAACTGGGAAAATAGGAAGAGGATGCTAGTTAGCAGAGCACTAACTAACAGAGCATGGCATTTTCTATCATTAGCTGAAACCCAGGATGCCCCGTACCTTTCCTAGCTTTAGTCAGATGAAATTCAGTTCCACACCTCAAAACCCCCAACGCTCAGAAGTGTTTCTACCTGGGGTTTTGATTTTGGTCAATTTTTTTCATTAACAAAAAAATCATATTTTTTAGAACAGAATGTCATTTTCCAGATCCACTTATGTGATCAATCACAAGGAAATTCAGTAAAATTACACTTGCATGGACAGAGGTGTGAAACGCAGACCTGTATTGAATTAATAGTTTTTAGCTCCCTGCAGTAAAGAGCAAAGAGGTCATTAAGAATTTGAACAACTGCAAGATAGTAAGCTGGGGAGACTTAAAAATAGAGAAAATATATAATGGTGCACTGAACAAACACTGTCGCTGTAATTTGGATTGGAATCGCCCTCAGTAGAAAAGTTTCCAGTTGGTTCGATGTGGGTGTGTCTGAAGCAGATGTTTGTCTAGCTTGAATCCTCTCTCATCTCATTCTTGTATGATGCTGGGCACTCCTGAAAGATGCCAAGTGCCCCTCAGTCTCACGGAAATTGATGAGAGTTGATGGGCTCGGTGCCTGACAGGCAGCAGCTTATAAGATTGAGCCCTGTTAAATGGTGTTAGATATTTCTTGTTATACTAGTCATTTCTTCCCTCCATTTTACATGTCTCCAGTTTGTCAACAAAGGAAATGACCACTGAGAAACAGATATGTTTTCCCCCTCTCTCATTTTGTTTAAGAAGAAGGTTTACACTGTGGGCACACGCTGGATTTAATAGCCATGGAGCCCAGACAGAACAGAGATAGCAAGAGTGGCTGCATCAGCTTCCCCATTTGCCTCTGCCTACTAACACGCCTCTTCCCTGACACAGAGGAACCAGCTGTCTCCACACCTGTTCAATCCTTTGTCTCTTTGGCTATGTTACATCAGGAATTTTAGTTTGGACTTGCTTGTCAGAACTAAAGAAGTCTGAGGTTAGTCCAAACTAACCTCGGCTACTTCGAACTTTAGTCTGATCTAGAATGCATGGCTAGTTCAAACTAATGGCTTAGTTCAAACTTTTAAAGCTCAAATTAAGCCTTAGTTTGTGTCTTGTCTGTGCTTAGTTTAAAGTTCAAACTAAGTGAGGAAGTCCAAAATAACCAGGGGTACATATTAGTTCAGTTTAAGCTTTGCCTAGTCCAACCTAAGAAATTTCTTAGTTCAGACTAGGCAATGTCTAGTGTAGTCAAGGGCTAAATTAGTCTGGACTAAGCTTGCCCAGTCTGGACTAGTTTGGCAGTGTAGACATAGCCCTTCCTAAGATGTCAACAGAACTGCTCAGCTGGGATGGGGGTAGCTCATGGTCAAATCATTCTTCAAATAGTGAGATACATGATCATAGCAGCTATGAAAAAAATCACACTGCTCATCTTTGTTCCTCTCTGCACCTCACCTTGAGGTACATTAACCACCTTGAACACCACAGATATTGTAACTACCTGCCTTTGGTGAGGCATTACATTTATACAGTTACAACTCTTATGCTTGATTTATGAGTCCCCCCCTGCATAACAGCAGCCTAATACACACAATGAACACTTTCTGCATGTCACCGAATATCTCATTGTCATTTGCTTGTGTTATGTGCCTCTATTTTAACACCACCTGAACTAATCTTTGAGGTGAGTCCTGCCCTAGGAGAACTGCGAGGGAGCTCTTCGTACCCTGACAAACAGCCAGATAACACAGCTCCCCAACACACACACACACATGCACAGGCAGAAACTCCTGGTTGACATGTGCCATCCATACCACATCTCAAAGACAGTGAAGTCTGTTGGAAGAGGCCCACAGGTGGTTAGTAGCTATGGTGCCATCAGCAGAAAGTGCTAGCTGACAGCATGTCAGGGCACATTGTATACCTGCTTAAGAAAAAGCATAAAAGTGCAATTAAAGGTACTTCTCCAATAATGTGAATCTCATCCTGGTCAACAGAATTCTTGAAGCAGAAGAAGCATGTGCCATGCCCCTACTCATTCTCCCAGTTGGAACTGGGAGCTGGGTCCATTTGCCAGTGCTTGGAAGCAGAATTGGATCCACATCTGAAAATCCCCAATGTGTGGATGTATTTGGATTCCACGTTCTGGTCTGGCTCAATAAAGAGAGAGGGCCAAGCTCTGAAGTTCCAAACCACATTATGTTCAGATACCACACTGAGATCCTGTTATAAATACCAAGACAAACAAATTTGGTTCTGGATCTAAATATCCTTACTGTTTGTGGGAATTCAGCCTCAGTGCAAGTCCATCCCTAATATGCTCAACAACCACTCAGACTTTTTTTTTTTTTTTTAAGTTCCTAAGGCACCTGGTTTTATTTTGTGGCAATCTCTCGAAGTCACAGTGCTAACTGCACATTTACAGTCTTTTCACATGTGAGATGGTGGCAGGAGCAAATATTTTTCATGGACATTTTAATTTACATCTCACATTTTTAAGACATTACGTTAAATCAGGCCCTTACTGGCAAGTCAACCTCTTATGCTGAAAAATATATATGAAGAGGATAAGGGGAAAACTGGCTCTTTTAATCTTTCCTGCAATTCCTCTTAACTTCATAAGAAAGTAGTGCATAACATGGCAGTGTTTCTAATTTTAATACAAACATTTTAAAATTTAAAACAACTCAGTATTTTTCTTTCTGACTGACTATATCCTTTCAATTTGGACCAATACTTGGGAAGATGAAGACAAACTTTGCTAATTGAATTTTAATTAAAATCCTAAAAAGTTTAAGCAAAGCATTCTACTAGCAAATTCATTGAGCAGCAAGAGTCCCACTGGGTAAATATAATTTTGTCTAACTGGTTTTAATCAGGATAAAAATGCTTTGCTGTTGGCCATGCAAAAATAGTTTTTCTGAACGATGTAGCAGTGTCTTGCTGGGGCACGGAAACACCTATTGATAACTAATTATGAGGCTAGTGACACATCTGGAGTAGTTGAGGCATA
The DNA here is from genome assembly GCA_007922195.1 of Podocnemis expansa. NCBI lineage: Eukaryota > Metazoa > Chordata > Testudines > Podocnemididae > Podocnemis > Podocnemis expansa. Next base: position 24,631,376 of record ML681997.1, read on the forward strand.
AAATTAAACTGTTCTACCACACATTAGTGCATTACAATGGAAAGCCAAAGAGATACACACACACACACACACACACACACACACACACACACAGAGGACCAAAGCATTTCCTGTGCCCAAAGTATGATTAGACAAGGTTTGCACCAGGAACTTCAATTCACAGCTGTTGTTGTTGGAATGGGAGATCAAAATCTCCTTCACAAGGCTGTTTTATGGAGCTAACATATATGCAGGTAGTGGGGTTCCTATGATCTAAAATAACAGCTTCACAGAGGCATGTCACAGATATTCTGTGATTAATCATCCTTACAACCTAATCAGGAGCCAGGTTCCACATTACTGAACCTCTGGACTGGCACTCCACAAGTGGTGGCCACACCCAATACTGTATGGCCCCTAATAAAGGGCTTTGTGATTTCGCTCCTGTGATTTCATGGATCAAGGCGCTCTGTGGTTGACTGACAGTGAGCCAGTTGCCAAAGAACCAGGGCAGGTTTACAGGCAAACATTCAAACTAATAGTAAATAAATGCAAAAACTGAAATGCTTATTTTAGAACATGTGCCTTCGATTGCATGACTACCATCAGCCCTGCAGGAGAACTGATTTAGAGAAAAAAATAAAAGTAAAAATGTCTTCATACATTTGCCAGCTCTTACTCCAGCCTTGAGCTGAGTGGCAGAGCAGTTTCAAAAATAGTCTCCATGACTGCAGACAGGGCCTTCCGGAATTAGTGTAATACCTGTATGGGACAAGAGTAGATGGAGAACTGTCCAGTAAACAGAAGTTTTGTGTAAAGTAAAAGTGTGTGTGTGTCTGAGTGTGAGAGAGAGAAAGTGTGTGTGCGTGTCTTCCTTTTGGCAAGGAAGGCTACAGATTGTTTTGGACAGATACAGCCCTTAAAACTCATTGCTCACAAGATTAATATGAGAAAGACGTTACCCATCAATAGAACACCGAATACAAATATTGGTATAAAATTGCTAACACAATCGATTTTACACTGACTCTTGGTTAACTGCCCATAGAAACATATTAGTACCTAAATGTAAACATTTGTCCACCCTTATCAGCAATTTCCCTTAAGCTACTGCTCTCCAGTGCTCCATATCTCCCACCACTGTAAGTATCTCATGTACCCAATTCACCGTGGGAGGTTACCTATGTGCACAGTAGGACTATCTGGTAATCCTTGAGATTATTCCCACCAAAGAATCATTGACAATAATTAGGCTGCACAATTACTGTATGTTCATTACGTAATTTTTGTCATTCATAAATAATGAATATTTGACAGCATGACTATTGTGGGAAATTTGTGTTTTAGTCTAATGAACCAGAAAGACCTACAGACATTCTCTTCTGGAAGGGGTGAATTCAATGAACTATACTTGTGATCGTTTCTGGCTACCAATAATATGGTGGAAAATGGAGCTTTTTTCACTCCCATTTAAACTTACTAGCCAGCACTTCATTTTCCAAGAACACAGCCTGTGACAGCTATGCACCATATTTGATTTCATTCTGGAAATATCAAGCAGATTCAGTATTAACCCTCAGATTATCATCTCTACTCACTGATTTCAGAAGGGAGTCTTAAGTCAAACCAGCCATGCATCCATCTGCATGCCATTGCTTTTAGATTAATAATATATACACTTTTTAAGCACAGTTGACTAATTGTGTGTATTTTAGTTCTACACACAAGAATTCTAAAAACCCTGTAATTACAACTGAGCCAATGCCCACCATCAAATGTATCTGGACACCTAAGTAACTAGATGTGCAGACAGAATAAGATACAAAGCAATTTTCATAGTGATAGAAATACCCATCCCAAAGCAGATTAAAAACTCAACAAAAGAACAAAATGAAAAACAAAAGAGCTACCAGAAAATCCAAGCAATAGGAAATAAGCACTTTTTATACAAATCTCACTTGCATTTTGTTTTCAGCATATCAACATTGGTCTTTCACATCAAATTTATAGATGACATGTATTGGCCACTCTTCATTAAAGCTTTCCCTTCCACACAATTTGCAAATGCACCCAAATTTTGCTACTGAAGTTCAAGTTTAATAACTTGCACTTCATTTTCAGTACTGTGGCAGCACTTAATGAATAAAATGCGTCTACCAACATAGATTTATACAGCTATACATGTATATATACACAAACACATAGAACTAACATACTCGTAACCATCCACTGCTGCAATAGTCCAGTCTCCTTAGAATGTGAAGGCATAGACCACTCCCACAACCACAATGTTTCCAATGGTTGCTATGATCGCAATCCATAACAATATGGCATCATTTGAGGAGCGGGATGTCTCTTCTGGCTGGTTCTGAATTGAAGCAGCTGCATGGACATTGGCCGATGAATTAAACAAGGAGTATTCTGTACTAAAGTCCTCATTGGGTGAGTCCATGAAGGCTCCTCCCATAACGGGGATCTGTGAAGAAGATTGACAACATTAGATTAAAGTCAAGGGTCAACTTTTGGGGGGGGGTCTTAATATATTATTTATACTTTACATAAAAAACAGTAATCCCCACTCATTCTGGCAAACCTGCAGTGCATGATGGTGGGATGCAATGATCATATATAGAATAGAGTGCATCCCTTGCCAGAAACATTCCTTGCATTGAACATTAGACAATGGATCTATCTGTGATTTGCATCATTTTCATTGGATCTTTGCACTTTTGCTAGTAAAGATCAGTTTTAAGTTTGCTCATCATAATGGTTCCATCAGCACTGTTAAGTTCATTGCTGGGGGCATGTAATATTATACTGTATATGAGAAAGATTCTTCGCTCTCCATATCTTTCGGTACTAATATGGCTTTCATTAACATAATATCTAAGTAGAGGTGGCTAGATTTTATATGCAGTCTACGGTTGAGGAAGCAGGCACTTTTAAAACTACGGTATATTTTTACTTCTCTCAGGCAGGAATATCTCACACTGTAAAGTAGCTGCTCAGCTCCTTTCTTTGGCTACTTCACTTTGCTCCTCTCTTTAGTCAATCATCCAAAACACGAGAGCTGAAAGAGGATAGCCATTCCTCAGTTTCCTTAACTGAAAGAGCTCCTTTAAGGGTTAGAGACCTGGGGCCAGCCAGCCCTTGTTACTAAGTAGGTACACCGGAGCAGGGATCAGACGACTCCACTATAAGAGCAGTAAGAAGCTGGGGGACAGGGGAAGGTGAGATGCGGAGGGAGGAGCAAGCAGAGGCTGCAGAAGAGCTGCACTGAGGAGGAGACTCTTGCAGCAGACCCTTGACTGGGAGAAGGGTTTCAGCCTGGAAGTCAGAGGCAGAGGTCTGAACAAGTTTGAGGGCCAGCTAAAACAAAGTCCATGGGAGCAGAAAAAGGACTTCAGGCAGACAGGACTGAGAGTGGTCTGTCCACTCAGGGAAAAGCTGTGGAGAGCAGACTCAAGAGAAGAGCCTTCGCATTGAGTTTTGTATCATGTCAATAAATTAGATCTCAGCAACATGGATACTATTGGACAAAACAACGTGTGGAGTTTATATAGTTAAGGATGAAACTCAGGAAGGCTGCTTACAGAGCAACCTTCAGCTATGAGGGGCTACTCAGAAGGTAGCCAGATCATTCAGAGGTGAATCCCCAGCACAGGAATTAATGGCAGCACAAATGGAGTGTAGCAGGCCAGAGAATATGGTCTAGTAAGGCAGTGCTAAGAGTGTAACTGGAGAGATTTGGCATCCATCATACAGTATGTTCTAAATAAAAGACAATATGCCATTCCTATAAAAAAGAGCTTGCAGACAAAGGTATTTATTGGCATAATTGATATAACACAAAGACAGATATAGTATATCCAACACTTTAGAAACTTCATAGCACAAAAAAAAGATCTTGTCAAGGCAAAACTATGTATGAAACCCACATGATCACAATGATCAGCAATAAGAAGTCTTTAAACTTGAACAAGCTCTATCAAAAAGCCAAAAGTAAAGTTATATGGACATTAAAAGAATGGCAAATGCCCTTTCTAGTAGTCCAGTCCATACCCTCCTGGCATCCAAACACCAAAATATAGGTAGTGGCTTACAAAATGGTTGTCACTTTACAACTACTTTATAAGAAAAACTATCAACATCAAGAAATGGAGCAGAATTGTTCTTCTTAGAGAAATCACACATGTGGAATGCAGTAATAATGCAAAAGAAAATGACATATGGGGTTTGTTCCTCACATGATTTATAATCAGATGGTTACCAGCTGCATTACACATAATAAAAGAGAACACAAAAGCACCTAGACATTCACAATTTATCTTCTTTTGCCAAAGATTGGTATTTCGGCCTCCTATGAAAGAAACCTGTAAAAGCGTATTCATAAACCCTCTGGAATCAAAACACACATTTGTGGAGACAGAAGAGTCATAAGTGTGCTGGAAAATCACTGAACAAGCTGAAGAAGATGTAATTGATCATAAAGAGCCAGAGACTCGTGTGATGTGAGTCTGTGTGATTAACCAACTTATTGGCAAAAAGGACTACTGTGCTGTCAGCCGAAAATACAAAGTAAATGGGGACTTCATGCCACCCTCCACTCCTCCCCACAGAAGATACATCCCCTGTGCTGAAGAATGAGATTCCCTTGCTGCTCTTAATAGAGGTTGCAACATTATACCTGGCAATAAACACACTCAATAAGAAGACAATTAAATACTGCTTTCTTGGGGCCAAATTCTGAGGGCCTTAAAATACTCCTGACTTCTGTGACAGAACTAGATGAAAGTTTGCTTTAAAAGCCCTCCACGCATGTGCTGTCACTGCATGACTTTACTCCTCTCCTTGTTCTCTTCACTCCCTTTGCAGGGATCAGTCTACTCTCTCTCTCTTCACATACCTGAACATTTCTGGAGTGAAAGCCTTCCTATGTTTGTCTGCCTAATAAGCTCTTCAGAGTGAACCCATTTTAGAGCATGGTGATGTAGAATGCATCAGCTCCCTGCATGGCAGATGCACACTGGGATGCAAAGTGGGTGGGACAGAGCAGAAAGCCTGCCATGTATAGGGATCCTCTGCCCACAGGAGAATGGGGCACACACAGAGGCTACTCTCACTATTGTCCAGTTGTGTTCAGAGACTGGCTTGTAGCAGTTTAAGCGCAGAGATGTCTTAATATCTAATAAAAATAAATGCAACTACTAAATAATGGTTATGATTTTCAAAGCTGCCTAGGGGACATGGGGATAGAAATATTTGTTTCAATGGGGATTGTGGGTTTATATCCCTGCTTGTGTTGAAGACCTCAACCAATATGTTTTTGACATTTAAAACTATGGGAAAGAGTGAAATCATTATCTGAATAATGCTTGAGCTTTCATCCAAAACATGCCACACGATCCATTGTCTACTCTACAGCCAAACCCTAAGATATAACTGCATTTGTGCTGATGCCTCAGATAGAGACAGACATCTTTAGGATCTTTACCAAGCATTCTTAAAACTACAGTACCCAGCTGCGGAAGCAAAGAAACAGATTGACAGAGCCAGGCAGTCAGCTGCTACAGAAATCCAAGAAAGAAAACAACAGAATGCCACTGGTCATCACCTACAACTCCCAGGCAATGTGCCCTCTAAGAATTGGGATGTCATGAGCAAAAATTTTAGTTTGTGAGCAGAGTTTGTGTGCTGTTTCCTCTGCCTCTGTTTGTAGCCAGACAGACTGTCTGACCATGGATATCTCCACCCAGGTCCTGGTGTGGAATTGCAGGGACTGTGGCCTTCATTTTCCTGCCACTGATGATCAGGCTAGGGAGATGAGCCTATGTAATAGGTGCCTTCTGGTGGCATCTCTCCGGAAACAGGTAGGAGAGTTAAAGGAGGAGGTGTCACAACTCAGGGGTATCTATGCCCTGGAAAAGTTCCTTGACAGTGTCCACGATGAGACCTACAAGGAGGAGGTCCCTATCCCAGTACCAAGGGCTACTGCCACAGCTCTGGAAACGGAAGGGATGCCTATGCAGAGGAAGGACACTGGCAGCTGGTCACCTCTGGCAGTAGACAGTGCTCCACGCTTGCTCACATCCCACCATCCACTGTGGTGAGGAACCGATATGTGGTGCTGGACACGCTAAAGGAGATAGAGGAGATGCCATCCACCCCAAAGGCTGGGCAGATCACAGCCACCTCACTTAAAAGGAAACGTAGGGTAGTGGTGATTGGCAACTCACTCCTGAGAAGAACCGAGGCACCCATCTGTTGCCCTGACAAGGCCTCTAGAGAGGTATGCTGCCTGCCAGGTGCCCATATCCGAGATGTAACAGAGGGATTGTCTAAAATCATCCGCCCCTCAGACTACTACCCCATGCTTCTTATCCATGTGGGTACCAATGATACTGCGAGGGGTGATCCTCAGCAGATCAAAGGTGACTTCAGGGCTCTGGGAGCGAGGGTGAAGGAGTTTGGAGCACATGTGGTGTTCTCCTCGATCCTTCCAGTCAAGGCTAGAGGCCTCAGGAGAGGCAGATGCATCCTAGAGATGAATGCCCGGCTGCAAAGATGGTGTGGTCAGGAGGGATTTGGCTTCCTTGACCATGGAGTCCTGTTTCAGGACAGAGGATTGATAGGCAGAGATGGCCTTCACCTGTCCAGGAAGGGGAAGAGCATATCTGGACATAGACTGGCTGATCTAGTGAGGAGGGCTTTAAACTAGGTTCAACGGGGGAAGGAGACCAAAGCCCACAGGTAAGTAACAATGTGGGTGATGTGGGGGAAGGGATGGAACTTGGGGGATGCTGGGACTGTATCAACAGCAATAAAAGCGAAGGTAGTTGGAACATGGTGGGGGAATCAAATAAATGTCTTAAGTGCTCTACTGAAGCCCCAATATGTGAGGAGAGTGGGGGAGGAGAAGTCCAAGAAAAAATGCAAGGAGGTTTACGTAATAGAACTGGAAATCAACATGACAAAGTAGGGCAATCGGCCGGGTATCTTAGGTGCCTATACACTAATGTGAGGAGCCTGGGAAATAAGCAAGAAGAATTGGTAATACTAGCGCAGACAAGGAACTATGATATTATAGGAATAACGGAGACATGGTGGGATAGTCTGCACGACTGGAGTTCTGCCATGGATGGGTATAAACTGTTCAGGAAAGACAGACAGGGAAGAAGAGGGGGAGGAGTAGCACTATATGTAAAAGAGCTCTATGACTGCTCAGAGCTCCATTATGGAAGTGGAAGCGTGCCAGTAGAAAGTCTGTGGGTTACATTGAGAGAGGAAAGCAAGAAGCGGGATGTTGTGGTGGGTGTCTGCTATAGACCACCAGACCAGAAGCAGGAGGTGGATGAGGTGTTCTATGGACAACTAGCAGAAGCTTCTAGATCACAGGCCCTGGTGCTGATGGGGGACTTCAATTACCCTGACATCTGCTGGGAGGCCAATACAGCAGTGCATGGGCAATCCAGGAAATTTTTAGAGTGTTGGGGACAACTTTCTAGTACAAATGCTAGAGGAACCAACTAGGGGCCTTGCACTGCTCGACCTGCTGCTCACAAACAGGGAAGAATTGATCAGGGACGTAGAGGTAAATGGCAAACTAGGCAGTAGTGACCATGACATGGTTGAGTTCAGGATCCTGATTAAAGGAGGGAAGGAAAGATGCAAAACAAAAACCCTGGACTTCAAAAAGGTAGATTTTGGCTCCCTCAGGGAACTGATGGGCAGGATCCCTTGGGAAGCTAATCTGAAGGGGAAAGGAGTCCAAGAGAGTTGGTTATATTTTAAAGAAACCCTGCTAAGGGCACAGAAGGTTGCCATTCCAATTAGGAGAAAGAACAAACATGTGAGGCAGCCAGAATGGCTTAGCCGAGAACTCTGCTCTGAGCTTAAACATAAAAAGGAAGCTTACAGGAAATGGAAGCTTGGTCAGATGACCAAGGAGGCATATAAAGATATTGCTAGGGACTGCAGGGATAAAATCAGAAAGGCCAAAGGACAAATGGAGTTGCGGCTAGCGAGGGATGTAAAGGATAACAAGAAGGGGTTCTACAAGTATGTTAATAACAAGAAGAGGATCAGGGATGGTGTAGGCCCCTTGCTGAATAGGGCAGGCATCCTTGTGACTGAGGATGAGGAAAAAGCTGAAGTGCTCAATGCATTTTTTGCTTCAGTTTTCACAAGCATGGTCAGCTCCCAGCCCACTACCATGGGTGTGGCAGATGGGAGAGAAGAAGACAGGCCCTTGGTGATGGAAGGTCAGGTTAGGGACTGCTTGAAGAAGCTGGATGTGCACAAGTCCATGGGACCGGACGAACTGCATCCAAGAGTGCTAAGGGAATTGGCTGATGAGATAGCAGCACTGCTTCCAGAATGGGAAGAAATAAATGCAAGGGAGCATAAAACATGGGATCCAGTCATACAGTATCAGCTCCCTTGTATTTATTTCCTCCCATTCTGTAAGTTCCCCCATCTTCAAAGCATCTGACAAAGTAGGATTTTCTCCCATGAAAGCTCACGTGATAAATAAATCTGTTAGTTTTTAGGTGCCACAGGACGCCTTACTTCTTTTGTACAAAAAAGCTTATGTTTTAAAATGAGTTTATTGTAAATAGAATTAATAGGGTTTAATTAATTGAATTTATGTGAATTTTTATTGGAAATTTATTTTTAGAAAGCATTTTAATAAAAATATTTTTTAAAGTTTTTTTTAAAAATGGAGAGAAGGAAAGAAAGGAGGAGGTTGAGAAAGAAGGAAGGGAAGAGAGAAGAAAGAATAGCAAAAAAGAGAAAGAAGGAAAAGAGAGGAAAGAAGAAAGAGAAAAAAGAAAGAAAGGAAACAAGAAAGGACAGAGAAAAAAAGAAAGACAGAAGGAAGAAAAAGAAAAGAGATAGAAGGAAGAGAAATAAAGAAAGAAAGCAGACAGCAGGCTCCCCTTCCTCCTCTGCAGTGTGGCTGCCAGTGCCAAAGAGGCCCTGCGGGCATGCTCTGCTCTCTCAGCTCAGCGTTTGAGATCGGAGTGGCTGGCTGGCAGGGACACAGCGTCACTTCCCAGAGCCCTGCAGTGAGTGCTGTCTCCAAGCCCCAGCCTCTCAGGGCACCTGGTCTTTCTTTCTCCAGCCCAGCACTTCTGTCAGAGGCTTGGGCTCGGAGACATCGCTAGCTGCCGGGCTCTGGGAGGTGATGCTGTCTCCCTACCAGCCAGCTGCTCTGATCTCAGACGCTGAGCCCCGGCCCCTGCACTGCCAGAAAATGCCATGCGCTGGGACAGGAAAAGTTGTGCGCGCTGGCGCACGCACGCATCTTAGAGGGAACAGTGCCCTCAGGTCAGACCTCTACAACACATCATCAAGGATCTATGGCCTATTTTGCTAGACAGTCCCTCACTCTCTCAATCCTTGGGAGACAGACCTCTCCTCAGTTACACACAACCCACTTGCAGGGACCATCCCCAGCCTGGAGCCTCTTGCAAGAGGCTGGAAGAAGCAGATGGTTCCTGCGGCTTCTCACAAGCAGCATAAACTATCTCTGGTACTGAACCTCTTGCAAGAGGCTGGAAGAGGGTGAGGGTTCCTGCGGCTGCAGACGAGTGGCAGCAGCAGTGGACGGATGAGGGCCACACATGGGAGGGGGTCCCTGGTCCCAACCCCGCCCATAAATGCTCCGAAAGCAAGCAAGCAAGCAAGCAGGCAGGCCCAGGGGCTGGGTGATGGCCCAGCTCCCAGTCTCTAGGGGGACGACTGGTGTCTCTGGGGTACAGAGCAGGATGGTCCACCATGCTCATCTCCCTTTGGCCCTGGGCCATGACCCCCCAAGAGATGGCCCTGTAGGGCTCTGCCTGCCATGTGATTCACAGGTGGCGGCAGGCTCCAGCTCCTCCCCAGCTGCCTGGCCATTTGACTACCTGTGCCAGGCTGTGCAGGGGATGGGGCTATGTGGCATGGAAGCACTGCTGCCGGCCCAAAAGCATTGGGGCAGGACCCTGGGCGGGAGTCAGGCAGCTGCGGCTCAGATGCCAGCTCCCAGCCAGCAGGTGCCTTGAAAAGCCAGCTGGTGTATGGGACCCCTGAATTCTGGCTTATGTTAGGGGTTGTAGGTGGGAATTGCACAGGCTACGTGTTTGAGATCCCTACTTTAGATTAAGCACTTAGTTAGACTGCAAGGGGCAGTAACCTTAGACAGAGAGATATTCTGTTTGCAAAATTCTCCACATGATAATGTCTGAGTAGATTGGATCAGCTGATGGATAGAGAAATGCCATTCCAGAAAGAGGACAAGTATATGCTATGTTCATTAGTATCTAGCTATTAACAATCAGGCTAAATGCACCCCAGATGAAAGTAGAAGTGCAAACTGACTATTGTACGAGGGATAATTTTCGTTTAGAGTGGTGGTTTTCAAATTTAGGAAACAAACATTGTTATTGGCTTGAGATCTGAACACAATTGTTCTGTGATAATTGACTGGTCTTTTGGGACTGAGAGTAAACTGAACACTGGGGTCATCTATTACAGGGTCAGACTTGTCTGGGTGGCAAGATAAATCAGTGTACCACGGGGATTGTCTGTGGCTCTCTATTAAGGCTATTACAGCACCTGAAAAGATCACACTTCTTACTTGGTTTGTGAAACCAAAGAATAGAACACACAGTCAGTTTGGGGTTTGCACCCTCTTTCTTGAGAGTTTGCCTTGAAGTTAGCATTCACGATTGTGAGTTATTCCATACATTATAACAACAGCTTAAGTGATGTGCCCAAGGACACAGAGGAAGTGAGTGGCAGAGCCAGGAACAGCACCCGAGTCTCCTGGCTCTTAGCCCTGTGCATTGAATACCAGAGCCAAGGCAAGTAGATTAGAAAGGCACACAGGTGAATCAAAGAGGGAGTACAGAATGTGATGCAACACTAGGTACTGAGGATACAGCATGAAACTGCTCTGTGCTTTTGAAATGAAATGATACCACAGCAACAAAGCAAGTCAAATGGGTTTGACTATGACACATTAAACATTACCCAAGGCAGCAAAATACATACTATAAAACACCATCCTGGAATGCAGGTGTATTATTCAAAAGGATTAAAACTAACCCATTAACCAATTTATACCACAACTCTACTACTAACTGTATGGGCTTTTTTAGGTCTCAGCAATCAGGGGAACCAGGGGCATATTGCTGGGCTGGATTGAACACAAAGACAGAATATGCCTTGCTGCAGGTTCAACCCCAAGTATGGGCTTCAATCTGGATCAAGCCCTCTGAATTTTGCTGGTCTCTGTCAAAACACACTGCTGATTGGTAACTACTGTCAAGGTATTATACCTTGAATTAACAGATGACTGAAAATTGTTCCTACAGTAGATCCACTAACCAGGGGGCTATCAAACTTTTAACTTGCTTCATCATTAAATTTATTCTTTGAAGGAAAAAAGAATGGATAAAACAACAGGAATCTTGTGGCACCTTGAAGTCTAAGGGTGTGTTCACACAGGCTTCTTATTTTGAAACAACAGAGGTTGTTTCGAAATAAGAAATGCCATGTTCACAAGACGTACAGCCATTTCGAAACAAGGAAACCCCTTGTTTCAAAATGGGAGCTGTTCTTTCGAAAGGGCTTAAACCTACTTCCCCTTCGAAACAACCCTGTGCGAACATGTCGCTTTGGAACAAAGTGTTCCAAAACAACATTTGACCCTTCCTCCCAGGGTGCTAAGTGCTAAGATCAAGAAGTAGGCATTTAAAAAAGGCCGCCTTATATTATTTCACTCCACAGTCTTATTTTCTTTCAAACCTTTTAAGAATCTGGGGAAAGATCATTATTTGACTTCTTAGACATTTCCCAAGCGTAATTCCATTGCAATACTGCCCAGATTTAAGCAAGGAACAAAATTTTTAAAATGGGGTATCTAAAGTATCTAAATGTCACCATAAAGTAAGGAGACTGTTTAAACACAATGGATCTGCACAACGTTATTTTTTAATTGTCCTTGTGAATCACTGAAACAAAAAGTTTTAGATTTTAGTGAGATGGGAAACTTTATTAGTTGGAAAGCACAATCACCTCAAGCCAAGATAATAGCCTAATGAAGCATATGTTACATTTTTGAAGCATATAGTTTGTCTACTATAAAGACTTTTGGGGGAAATTATTCATATAACCGGATGATGTGCTTAGTCACAGCAAAAACCCAAGAAACATTATCTTTCCATTTAAATTGTAGAGAACATATTTTATGTTCCCTCGGGTTTGTTAGAAATCTCAAGAAATCATTGTTACACTCATCACAAAGATCAGTTTCTTGGATTTAGGCTGCACTGCTCGGAAGAGCCTGTGGTGGTGGGGGTGGGGGGACTTTGGTCACAAACACCATGCGTCATCTGCAGGAAGATTTGCTGCCTGCTGGTCAACAGATTCTCCAGATGCCTGTTCCGGTCCTCAATTAAGGTAGCATGAAACTCGCATCACTTTAAATATCCAGTTCCACTTTCTTTAAGGAGAACAAGGTAGCTCTTTCCTTTCAACTCCTAGCTCTGTGGTTTTGATTACTCATATCCAGGGGCGTCATTGCCCCTGGGGAGGGGCCTGGGGCACGAGTCCAAGACCCCGCCCCCAACTGCAGGCAAGACAGGGCCGGGTGCGGCAGCTGCAGCTGCGGGGCCGCCCGGCCTTGGAAGCGGCTGGAAGCGGCCGCGGCTGCTGTGGGCGGCCAGGCCCCGGATCTCTGGCCAGATCCAGCTGGATACTGGGAGAAGCAGGGGCCCCGCAGGACCCGGGGCACTGGTGTTGGGAAAATTTTACTGTGTTTTAAAGATATGTTCTCCTCCCCAGAAGTGGGAGCATTGTTGTGTCCCTTAGTTTGTAAACTGTTATTGTAACAGTTAGTGACTTGAGCACTAGAGGGTGCTGGAGAGCAAGTCCGCCTGGCAACTGGTGATGCAGGCTCCCTGGTCAGATTGACAGGAGCCTTGGCAGGTAGCCAGGAGTCTGTGCTCTGCCTAGTGACAGGGGCCGTGTGTGGCGCATGTCTATTTAGACTGCGCCAGGTTGCAGCCCCTTTTCCGGCTCCTCCAGAACCTCCTCTTAAGGTTCTGGCTGCACTTCTCCCCACATTTGTACCTCTATGCACTCCCCATCCATGGCCCCACCAAGTCGCGGGACCTCCTCGCCAACCTCCTCTTGGCTTACGCGAAGGTAGCCACATATAAAACTCAGGAGAGGAGGTTGGCAGAGGGAGGGGCCTGCGACTGTGGGGCCTATTTCCGCTCCCTCGTCCGTGCACGTCTCCGGGCAGAGTTCCTCTGGGCGGCGTCCGCTGGCTCCCTGGACACCTTTCGGGAGCAGTGGGCGCTGTCCGGGGTTCTCTGCTCGGTATCCCCTTCCGAAACCCTTGTTTTGAACCTGTAACCTTCACACCCGTCCCTGTTTTTTCTTTCGTTGTCCCCCAGACCTTTTTGAAGCCCTGCCTTGTGCCGCTTCCCCTCAGGCTGGGGGAAGGGTTTTAGAAGTGGGTGGGCTTGCGCCCACCCACTCCTCAGGTCACTTCAATAGGACAGGGGCCGTGTGCAGACTGAAGAGAGGGCCGCGCGCACACCTTCTGGAACCCTCTCTGCTGAACCCTATGGAGCCTGGTTTGGGCACGAAAGCTGTGGCTTTCTGATTGGTTGGCCAGCCAGGTATTTAAGTTAGTGCTCAACGGTCATTCAGGGTTCGAACCGTGGCGGACAGGCGTGTGAGGTTCGTTCTAGGATCTTTGGGCGCGCTCCTTTGGCCACGTGGCAGGAGCTGAAGAGCCGGGATCCAAGAAGGGAATTCTCCAAGGAGTCCCATTAGGATTAGAAGCCTTAAGGCCGAGGGACTTTGCTGGTCTCCCTGAGCTTTTGGTCCCCAGGATCAGAGGCTCAGTGGGAGTTGGGCGGTTTTGGCTTCGAAGAGGATGTCGCGGGATTGCCCGAGCGTCGAGGGATGTCACTGGACCAGAGGAGGAGGAAGAGGCCGTTGTCTGACCGGAGGAGAAGTGGAGTCTCCGAAGAAGCAGGGTCCCCGAGTGGCCTTTCTAGGACTTTGACAAGGGGTGAATAGACTCTTGAATAAGGACGCGTGGCTACTAGCAGCCCAGAAGCAGACGGGCCAAGTTAGGACATCCGGACGAGAGACAACGTGGGACAAGACGGTCCACCTAGGGACCAGGAACAGAGATCCTCGCTGGAGTCGGGACCAACGCCTCTCCAGGCGAAGAACAATCGTGAGGCGTTGGGGCACTTGGGACTGGCCTCAATTGAGTGGGAATTTCCCTAAGTCCGGTGGGGTTGGGACATGGGTCCAATCCCCACTGTTGGGTATTCTTTATCTTTAAGGTTTAAAGTAAGGTCTTCTTGTTTTATTGGGTGGGAACTACTGTGGGGTACTGTTTGTTGTTGGGGAACCAGGGAGGTTGAAGGGTGTGTTTAATAAAGCTGTGTTTGAAACTCAACCTTGCCTGTTCTCTTCACTGTTGTTGTGGTTGGGAGCCAGAGGTTGATAGACGCCTCAGGTGAACAGGGCTTGCCATTTAAAATTTTTCCGTAACACTGGCGCCGGGATTCAGGGCATGGGCCCTGTGTGCCAGGCACCAGCGACGCCCCTGCTCATATCCATGCCTAGCCATACTCCTTTTAGTCATGTACAGCTGAGCTTAGAGAAGCACCTTAGATCAATGTTTCTCAACCTTTAGTGGACTGGGGAACACCTATATGTATTAAATTACTTTACAGGGAACACCTGATGGAAACTTTCTCGAAAAAGCTGGTATGTACTGGCTGTAATGTTTGTTATACTAGCGCACTACACTTTCCTGTGAAAACAATTCAGGAAATTGAATTAAATATAATTTCATGAATATCACAAGTTCCAAAGGGACAGCCATGTTAGTCTAGTTCAGTAAAACAAACAAGGAGTCCTATGGCACTTAAAGACTAACAAATTCATTTATTACATGAGCTTTCATGGAAGAAAATCAAAGTGAGATTTTCTCCCATGAAAGCTCATGCAATAAACAAATTTGTTAGTCTTTAAGTGCCATAGGACTCCTTGTTTGTTTTACTGAACTAGATTAACACTGCTGCTCCTTTGGAACTTGGCAACATACAAGGCACTGAGTACAGCTGTTTGAAGTGGAAATCCATCATCTTCATGAATTTAACATGCATTTATTTCTAAAAAAGAGAGACAGAATGATTATGCACACAACTTAAAACTGAAAATGTTACTCAAATTTTAATGGGGATTTTGGGCCTGCATATTCAAACACAGTTTATCTGTTCTTGGAATAAGATTTGTCTAAGCAAATCTTGCCATGAAATTCATGTCCAAACTATTTCAATGCTGCTAATAACAGTGATGGGACATTTAAAATGTGCCAGCTGCAGCAAAGGAGCAAGGTGGCCATGGAAGTCAATGTGCATCTGGAAGCTTCACTCCAGCTGGGGCATTTTAAAAATCCCAGGCACATGTCAGCATCCCATGTTGGTCTCCTCATGCCCAGGGTCGCTCAAGGAACACTTTCACTATGTCCACAAAGCACTGTTGTTCCATGGAACACCAGCTGAGAAACATAGGCTTGGTGTGTAGGATCACAGAGCGGACTCACTCAACTCTGCTTTGCAGAATTTGGCCCATCATTTTGGAGAACCTTTAGGATGAAAGTTTTGTACATGTAAATCATTATTAATACCACACACAGCTGTAAAAGGTATCCCCTCTTTCAAGGTGGCCTGGTCTAAAGGCTTCAGATGGAATGTGGAACATAGTTCATTTTTCCTGGAAAATAGACAATGTAACATTTACACTACATAGAGTAAGAAAGAGAGAGCTGTTGTGTGAATGTGCATTTGTAATACTATCAGTGAAACACTTTTTGGAGGGGTGTGCCTCTTAAAGAAACCATTTTAAGGGAGCCAGCTGGTAGACTTAGAATATTCAGTATTTGAATCAGAGAAGCTGTAAAGATCTTAGGACACAAGGTGCTACTATTTCTGTGTAAAAACACTTCACAGTATATGTTCAGTGTGGACATGCACAGCATCGCAAGCAATATCAATTCTGAACCCTACAATACCGCACAAAGTGCACACGGATTGTTCTCAACATCTGCGAGTAGCACATGGCAAAGCAGCTCATGTGACTCTTGGAAGGGCTTGAGTGAACCACTGTAGAGTGTTGACTTTCAGCAGCAGTTATGGACATATTTTATAGCACTGAGTTTGAATCTCTCTTCCTAGAGTTTAGCTCTTCCTCCCAGACTGGAAGACTTTTTGGTTTCCAATAGTTGCCTTCTGGATAAAATCATATCCCACTCAATGCAAACCCCTTTGTTGAAACTGCCTGTGTCTGAGTCTGGTATCCCATTGCCGTACAGCAGCAAGAGAGGAAGGACAATTCAGTGGTTAGTGCTCTAGACTGGAATTTGAAAGAGCTCCCTTGAAGTTCCAGCTCTGCCATAGACTCCTGGTGAAACTCTGGGGAAGTCATTTAGTCTTTCTGTGCCTCAGTTTCCCATTTGTTAAATGGGGATAACAGTATCTCACAAGTTCCAAAGGGGCAGTCGTGTTACTCTGGTTCGGCAAAACAAACAAGGAAACCTGTGGCACTTAAAGACTAACAAATTTATTTACTGCACGACTTTTTATGGGAGAAAATCCCACTTCGTCAGACAATACTAATTGTTATTTAAATGACTAGAACTAATAACTGATTGGTCTGGTGAGTTCATAAAAAGTAAAATCTGTTCGCTCCAATTGGTTATTTCTGATGCAACATCAGGCAGCTTCGTTGCTTCTGAAAAAGGCTGGAAGAATTTTAGGTGGAGGAGAACCCAATGTATGAGGGTAAATCTTAGTTTGGACTAGGTCAGTCTGAACTAAGTAGTTCAAAGTCAGTTTGAACTAAACATGTATTTTTAGTTTAAACTAAAAAAAAGCTGCAAGTTCAAACTAAAAGTTAGTTCAAACTAAAAAACCGTGTTTAGTTCAAACTAACCACTAATTTGAACTTATCTGGCTTGAACTAGCATATCTCCATTGGGCTAGTTTGAACTAAAAGTGCAAATGAGTTCAAACTAAACAGATGGTTCAGAATAACCAGCCAAACTAACTAGTTTGAACTAACCCTGGATATGTTCAAACTAAAATGTTTTTTTAGTTCGAACTAGCCAAATTCTAGTGTAAACAGGGTTCAAATTTAGTCCAAACTAATTTCCTCGTGTAGGCATAGCCAATGTGTCTAAAACATGAAGAATTAAAAAAATCCCTTCTATGTAGCATTTGTTGCCCACTGGATGAACCATCTACTACTAGGAATAATAATATCTTGTAGGATATTTCAAACTTGGTTGCACTCCCCATGAAAAATTAACCAGCTGAGCCTCAGTTAGGCAACACTAACAAGCTAACACAGGTTAGCTCTGTTTCATCAAAGAAACAGATCACTATCCCACACAGACTGAAGATCCATCCAACTGTCTGCCTGATGCATTTTATGTAGTGTTGGTTATAGTACAAAGTGGAGGTTGGGATACATTTGCCTACTGAGGGAAGTAACTGTTATCACATCAGCGCTACTCTAGATAATGGTACAGAATCACTGCCTTATCGTCAGCAGCTCTGTAAAAGCCGTAAAGGTTATGTTCTCACATATACCCAGGGAGAGTCAGCAATGCCCTCATTATGGTGTTACCTTTCTGAGATCATCATTATATTAAATCACTCTAAATGTTAACTCCCTCATGAGTAAATACTTACAGAAATGGAAGAAAATATCTTGCTTTCAAAGAGAATGCTTCAAAGGAAAATTAAATAGTATATTACAGCCTCAGTTTTTCCCATAATGGATATTCTCCTTAAAACAACATATTTTCAGACCTGCTTCAAGAACTGAGGAGTCAGAATGTTGCCAATGATATCCTTGTTTTCAGGCAAATTCTAACTAATTTTTGTTCAACATTTTCTTCCTTTCCCTTCATCTTGATGTTGCTTTAGATATTTCAAAATCAAAGAGGGACCTGATGGAGATATGTCACATGTATTCTATAGTCAAACTTTAACCAAAAAAAAAAAATGGATACACTCTCTCTCTCTTTCTTGGTACCCAGGTCAATATCTAGAAATATATATGGCCCAATCACCCTTGTTAATATAAAAATGCATCTGGGGTAGAACTATCAGAATATTCCAAACCAAAGCACTATTACTGCTCCCAAGCCACACCCTTTATGCATGAAGACTAGCAGCTCACAATAGATATGGCTAGCAGTGAGGCACCTTGACCAACTAAAGGAGATGTCATTTACAACACAACTTCTTTCAGGGAAACCAGAACATGTCAGCATGCATGCAGGACCTACTAAGAGAAGTCTTTCAACAGACTATCAATAACCTCCTGGCTGTAGAAGGAACCAGAGTAACCACAGTGAGGAACGCTCATTTGCCTTGATAGGATGAAGATCTACCCTATAAAGGGGTACAAATCAGCCCGGGAAAAGTGACTGAGATGCCTGCTGAGGTGGGTATCCATAACACTGATATGGAGTTGACACTACCCAGTTAGCTGCTGCAACATGGCATCTGACAATCACAGCCAAACCAGCTGCTATTCAGTCTGTGGTACCTGCTTGCCAGTCACAAAAGTGGCTTATGAGGATCTCATCATGGCCCAGGCATATCAGCACAGATTAGCTCCAACTGGGAGCATGTGCCTTGAGCTTCTATTCTATGGAATAGAACCCCTGCTCCACCTGTACTTATCTTACATAAATAATTATTAAATAATTATTTAGACAAAAATGAAATGTATTCAAATAGTCTGGGTCCAATGAAATTCCAGGACAGTGGTGTTCAAACCACGTGTGGAGAATTGTTCTGAAATCAGTAAGAAATCAATAAAAGCAAAGAACTGCACTAACAAAGGAAAAAAATCAAGTGTACACGTACAAAATAGGGACTAACTGGCTAGGTAGCATCACTGCAGAAAAGGAAATGGGGGCAGGGCCGTCCCTGGCAGGGCAAGCCCCAGGGCTAATCGGCCTGTGGGGGGGCCCCATCCCCCCTGCCTTTGGGGGGGAGGAACAAGCCAGTCCAACAGCCAGGCCCAATACTCCTCCCCATCCCCTGTGCCAGCCACTCTGCCCCTGGGAGCAGGGTGGGCCAGCCCAGAGGCATGGCTCCGTTCTCCCACCCCGCGTCTGAGCTGGTCCTCCCTACCCCCTCGCCCCGGTAGAACAGTCAGCCTGGGGGTGGGACAGGAAAGTGGAGCCCTGTCTGAGCTGCATGCTCCCGCCCCACCACCTCTCCTTACTGCCAAAATCAGCAGGGTAGGGGACAGCACAGCAGTTTGGGAGCTGCGGTGCAGGGCCCGTAGAGCCACGGGGCCTGGAGTGTTTGCCCCTCTCGCTCCCCACTCCCTGCCTCCCCGGGACAGCTCTGGCTGAGGGTTACAGTGTATCAAACTTTGAAAGTCAACAATGTGATGCTGTTGCAAAAAAGGCTAATATTATTCTGGAATATATTAGCAGGAGTGTTGTAAGACCAGGAAGGTAATTGTCCCACTCTAGTTGGCCTGATCTGGAGTACTCTGTTCAATTCTTGGTGCCATGCTTTAGAAAAGATGTGGATGAACTGGGAAGGGTCCAGAAGAGAGCAACAAAAGCGACACAAGGTTTAGAAAACTTAACCTACAAGGAAAGGCTAAAAAAAAATGGAGATTTTAGTCTTAAGAAAAGAAGACAGGGGGATCTGATAACAAATCTACAAACACACAAAGAGCTGTAACAAAGAGGGTGTTTATCACTTGTTCTCCATCTCCACTGATGACATAGAAAAACGTAATGGTCAATCGACTGTAAGGGGTATTTAAAAAAAGATATAGAGGTAGCTACATTCTGAAATGGGCTTCAGAAGATAGTGGATTCCCCACAACAGAAGGTTGGACAAACAGCAGTCAGGGATGGGTCTAGGTTTATTTGGTGCTGCCTCAGCGCAGTCTTGATAACCTCTAGAGGTCCTTTTTTGCACTATGTTTCTATGTTTTGTACTATGAGTCTATGAAAAATGTCATACACTTGTGGAGGGTCCCAAAACAAGGCAATGTGTTTCATGTTTCTGATTTCCCAGCAAATATTTTGCAGATCAGTATTTTCTAGCCCATAACACAAGAGAAAGCAAGCATTTCATGGAGGGTTTCTTTGACACTTAAATGACATTTTTGCAGTCTCAGAACGCACCGATGCTGCTCTGAATGCTCCTCTATATGACATTCATCATTTGATTAAATTTACCCTTGAAATGAAATTGGGAACCATGCTGTAACGATTTCATAATGTACTGTGCAACCAGAAAGACTGTAAAAAATTAAACTCTGCACTACATCCTTTAAAAAGAGAACGAAACTTGTTTCAACTGTGCTTTGTTGCTACTTGAAGTACATCTCAGTTACATAAAGCAAATTGTTTGTTTATTGTTTATTCTGTAAAGGAATAACAGAATTAAAACAAAAATGAAATACTATCCACCCACTTGCTAAAATGTCAACATGGAAATATAACTGAACATATGGATCAGTACAGTGGAAAGATACTGTTTAGAATAATGGCTTCACTCTCCAATTACCCAAGATGATAGAAACAATGAAATTTTAGTTTTCTGAGGAATGTGTGACCTACGAAGATGGGAAGTTCATTACAAACTGCTTGAGGGGAAGTGCCATTTTTGACAGACTGAGAGACTCAGGGGATTGGCAGTACTCTGTACAACCTCTCACATACAGGTTTCTGAAATGAACCTGAGCCAAGTCAATAGCAAATGAGAACTACTGTTTCTAGGTGAAATGAACCCTTGAATGCTGGTATGCTGTTGGTCCTTTTGTGGGAAATCCTTTGGCCTTTAGGAAGTGGTCTGAGGCCCCTAGAAAGCTAGACGGGCCTAGTTTACTGTTGGTAGCACGCCCCGTGATGGGTTTCCCCCAACACTCCTTGTTCCGTTTTCCCCAAGGGATGCAGGGAAACGGCCTCTTGCACCCTTTCAAGAGAATTCTTATGTCTCTAGTTTTCCCCCTGCGTTTTTTTCCTTATCCGGGGCTACCCCTTACTTTCCGGCCTGCTATTGGGAGACACGGTGGGATTCATCAGGGGAAACCATCTCCATCTTGTGGAAGAAGGGATACGCACCTTCCTCCAAACATCCCCAAGAAACCCCCTAATACCTGAAGGGGCAAATATGGGCATCATACCTCTGATCCCGGACCGTCCAGACATCCAGCAGCTATAGGCTGCCACCTCTGACACGAGGCAGCTCACCTGACTCATGAGAGGCTTGCCACCATACTATTTACAGATCGGGGCAGGGGATAAATAACTGGTCACTTGGGAGCCACATGCCTTCCAAGTGCTCCACTGCCAAGGAACAGTGGGCATGTATTGATACCAGGGCTATCTCCCCTGGAAGAGTCTGCAAGGTGGCCTCTTTTGTTTATTTCTCCCTTTGTTCTGTTTCCAAAGAACGGAGAAGAAAAAGAGAGTGAGGGAAACACACATTTCAGCTTCCCACTTTCTGCAAATATCTGCTAGAACCTGAGACAGGAATTCCCATATCTCCCCACTTGCCATGCACCCATCCTCACTTACGACCCCAGGGATGAATGAATGCGGGGTCCTTTCAACTCCCCCACCCCCTTCCCTCTGGTTCTCACTTTCATCTCACTCTACTATTCCTTCAGGAGGACCCTCACCCCCGTTGCAATGTCTTGTATGAAAGGTTATTTCCATTGGGTGGGGCCCTCCTGGAGACCAACCCCTCCCCCAGGGTAGTCAGGATCAGTGGAGTCCCTTTGGAGGTCCAAAGGTCCTCCCAGTTGCACCCCACCTAAATAGACGGGTCTCAACTCAGTGATTTCTTTTCCCCTCGAATACCGATAGGTCAGGAAAACAGGATCCTCTGTTCAGAGCCAATTCCCCTTTTTCGAGGTTGTCTCCCCACATGTCCTTCTCTACTGAAGTAGGACACCCATACCCTTGGTGTGTCCTGGTCAGCGATCTGGACCAGCATATCATAGCTGGTGGTGACAAAACCCATCCCATCGACATTGAATAGGCCATGTTTCCCTCCCCTTTGTTCGGGACATAGCAACCATCTTGCCACATTGCGGGATAGTGGAATGTTGCTAGAGACAATGGTTTCCCTTGTTGAATCACTTGATGATCTACAATGAGGGCACCCATTATGGATCAAGGCCACCCTTCTAGCAGAGCCTCTAGTCTTCCCGATAGAGTGGCAGATAACCTTGTCAGCAC
Source organism: Podocnemis expansa (assembly GCA_007922195.1). Lineage (NCBI taxonomy): Eukaryota > Metazoa > Chordata > Testudines > Podocnemididae > Podocnemis > Podocnemis expansa. Next base: position 24,653,673 of record ML681997.1, read on the forward strand.
CCCTCTTGCGGTCCTCGCTCAGAAGGACCTGCAGGTCGGTAACGTGTTGGCTAGTGTACACTTGATGGCACAGGGCTCTAACACCCAACCATGATTTTGGGGATGCTGCTTTGAGCGTAGCCATGCTAATGGCAGGGCAATTAAAACTCTGCCCACCCTCCAAGGTACAGCTAATAGTCACCTACAACTAAATGATGCGAGCAGCACTCGAAAGAGAATGGTGGGTTACCTGTGTAACCATCCTTCAAGACGGGCTGCTCGCATACATTCAGATCCCTCCCTGCGTCCCTGCCACTTTGAGTTAGCAAGAAGAAGAGACTGAGGAGGATCAGGGCCATATATATAGTCACGGGAGCAGCCAGAGGGGGCTCTGGCTGCTCACCTTGCTCTGACAGGCTAGGGCAAAAAGTTTCTAGCCAATTGTGCACTGCAGCACGTAAACACCTACAACTGAATATATGCGAGCAGCCCATCTTAAAGGAGGACAGTTACACTGACTCAAGGAAGTATCCTGGATCTCTGTACTGTTGTGACTCTTACAAGGAAGTACTTTCAAAGCATCTGACAAAGCAGGATTTTCTCCCATGAAAGCTCATGCGATAAATAAATTTGTTAGTCTTTAAAAGTGCCACAGAATTTCTTGTTTGTTTTGCTGAACTATACTAACATGGCTACCACTTTGGAACTTACAAGGAAGCGTACCAGATGCAAAGCAGATAGCTCCAGAAAAAATCTGGGAAGCCTGAAAAGAGTTTTGGGAAACTGACAGTTTATTACATCACTGCCATCATTTGAAATTACAAACTGTGATTCACCTGTGCCTGTATTTGACCTTCTCAATAACCATAGTTTCCTTTTCTTACCTTCTAAACCTTACAACACTGACTTATGGCAGTAGTTAATTCAACTTCACAGCTGCATGAGTGTGTACACAGGCTGTAGAGGGTCGATGTGAGTGGCATTACGTTGACCCAAGCACTCAGTGCAGATCAGGCCTAAGGGTCTGTGACTCCATGGCGAGACTGGTACAATAACCCACGAGATCACATTATGTTACTGGCTTGGTGAAATCTAATTATAGAACACATTACCAGCTTGAAGCCCCTGTTTTCTGACAGTCTGCCCTGAGTTAAGCACTCACAGCATGACAGGCGATCCAAGAAAGTGGAGTCCACTTGCTCTAGAAGAGCAACAACTTGTGGGCTCTAAGCATCCCCAGTTATTTAGTCCCTGTTTGACCCATATGCGATATGAAATGTGCTTGTAGGTCACACTGTGGACACTCTATGCATGATTGCATCAAACAATAGGCCAAACCCTCAACTCCCCAGGAAGTCCCCATGAAGGTTCATGTGACCCTAAAGAAAAAGGACCTATGATTTGTGAAGCAGTCATACTGTCTAATTGGCATGGTAATTTAACTTCCAAACTTGTTTTGGAACTGTAATTAAACTTTAATTATGCTGGAATCTCTAAAAACAGATGCTCTCAGGCAGATTACTGTATAAACTACTATTGACTGTCATACACAATTATGTCACTGATTTCAAAGGTTTATAGCGTTTACCTGCTGGTAGGCGAATGCTGACAAGTCACAATAAACAAATGTATTTTACCTCACACCCTGGTGAGTCCCTCAGGGATAGCTGGAGTACTATTGTGGAAGTAAGAGGAGTAGATTCTGTGACAAAGGTACAATAATTTAAAGAGGACAGTGTAATCACCAGCTTTTCCATGGTGTCTGTATTAGCTTCTCTGTAGAATTCTGCCCTACTCTGATCCCTGCTTGAAAACTTGTGCCATAGCTCCTCCTCTTGGCTTCCTGGGTTTACAAGAAGTGTTTTCGGAACTTCACTATCTGGGAAGGAGAAAAGGATATTGCCACAGCCTGGAAAATCACAGACAAGCAGGAGGTAGTTGGAGAGGAAGAGGGACATCACATGTATAGGTAGAAGCTCTGCATGCTTCATACTGGACCTGATCCAAAGACTCTCATTGACTTCAGTGGGCTTCGGATCAGGCCCATATGGCTGTACAAACTGTACGACATGCCTGGGAGTAGGGCATGTTGCTGATTTCCTGCAGTATGACTGGAAAGATTAAGGCAGGAAATACACATGAATTCCCATACTATGGCCTTGTTTACAAGTGTATGATTTACCAGCTTAGTTATGAACACATGAAAATAGGGGCTCAGGCTGGAAATGCTTACAAGATCTATAATTACAGAGCGCTCATGTCACTAGAGGAGCAGAGTGGGAAGTGGTTTTCCTGTCCCATAAGAACTCTTAAAATTGAAAATAAAAAAATTCCTGTAAAAAGTTCAAAACTTCTAAAGTTTCACGAATCAAAACAAGAAAAGAAAAAAAAAGGCTCAGTTACTCAAAATGTATTGCTTTAATAACTTAGTAACATTTTGACTGTGACCTTTTCCACTCACTGACACTTTGTTTTACTGTAATCTAACTAAAAGTCACTTTGAAATAACCACCAAAATTGTGCATGTTGCAAATTTTTGACAGTGTTAGACTCCTCCCCACCCTCAAACCAGAAGGATTCTAGAACAGTGGTTCCCAACCTTTTCTTGGCCACGGCACACCTTGATACCTTTAATTATTTTGAGGCACACCACCATATAGTCTCCAAATGAGCTCATTAATATTTATGAGCCAATCCAGAACTCTGAGTAGTTTTTCAAATACTTCTGTGGCACATTTGCTCAGGCATGAGGGCACACCTGCGTGCCACTGCACACTGGTTGAGAAACACTGTTCTAGAAAGCAAATGAGATGATTCATTACCAAGGGAGCATCTCTGCATCCTAGCTGCCTTAGAACTGATCTGATATGCTTCAAAAGGAAACTGCTCCTCCCTAAAAGAAAATCTAATCTTAGTTAATGTAAGCTACAGTGTAGGATCATATGATCTGTATTTTGAGTATGGCTCTGCTTACAAAACACAGAAAAGACTTTAGAGCAATGGAATTGCCCCACGTTGATTTATTTCACACCTGCAGGAGAAGCACTGTGAAAATAAGGTATTTGAAACCAATGATCTAAGAAAAAAAATTATGGCACCAACATGAGAGTTGCTAAAGATGATTCTACTCTCTTTGCTTCTCTATTACCTCCCTTTCTTCTGCTGGGTCTGTCCTTTCTATTTAGATCAGTAGTTTTTAACTCGTAGTTTGCAGATCTGTAAGGATCCTCAAATTATGTCTGAGATTTCCAAGGGCAACACTAGCCCTAGACCAAATGGTGCCCTAGGCAAGAAGTGTCTTTGGCATCCCCCTCTATTTAAGATTTTGAATACTTTATTTTTCATTGCATCAGTAGCCCATTTCATGACTTTGATGGACAATTTACCTGTATGATTTACCTCTGTCATATAAGATTATGAATTTGCAACTTGGCTCCATAAATCTGTATTTATTAATGCCCCTCATGCAAATAAAGAAATGAATGTCCTCTTAAGTTTACAACAAAAACAGCACCCTGAGCCCTATGTCCCTGGGTGATAACCTGTGTCACTTGCCCCTAAACGTGACCCTGTCCATGCAGGTCCTCACCATCTGTCTGCAAATTTAGATTGGAAAACACTGAAAAACAGGGATTGTCCATTACTCCATATTTGTGCACTGCCCAGTACAATTCATGATTTGACTGCAGGCACTACCAGAGTACAAATAAATAAATACGACTGATGCACCAGGAACAAAATAAGCCACCGACCAAGTGCTTCCATTCACATATTCCTCATTTACACACACACACTTTACTCACTGGCAAATACAGTGCTGGCAGCAAGAAGGGAAGCCACATTTTTATATCGTTCCTCTTCTTCATATGGGGTAGTTCAAGAAATGGCTGAAAAACCAGGGCCATTAATGTTATGATGTAATTTGACAGTATGTTGGATAGACACATTGGACAAAATTGTTCAAAGACAACTAGTGATTTTAGGAGTCTTAGGTCTGTGGATAGCTGATCTGAAACCACAAATTGGGGCTTAATTTTCAAAAAGTGCTGAGCACCCATCCTCTGAAAGTCAGGTCTCTTTAGCGTGTCTCAAGCTGGGCATGCCTCAGAAAAGCTAACCAAGATCACAAATCACTTCTGACTATCTTGAACGATGGATCTCAGAGAATCCTCCAGTAAGTAGATTGTTCTTGTTCAGCTCTCATAAAAGATGCTGCTGTTAGTCTTTATTCATCTCCCATAACTAGTTTTATTGTTATTATTATTCTCAACAGTTTCTACAGAATCATTCCCAGTGAGCCAGTAGCTTTGTAACATTAAACAAATGACCAGAGGAGAAAGAGAGGTTTTACCTGGACCACAGCACAGCTGATGGCTCTGCTACTATGTGTACAGGCTCAATGTTGTCATGCTTCACATGGAAAGGATGGGCTTGAGTTTAGCTATTAAGCAATGCAATAATATAATTTCACAGGAATCAATCAGTGGAAGAAATTTCAAGGAGGAGCCAGCCCAGGGACCCTCTTCCCCTCCCTGCCATAAAAGTTACCACCTGAAGCAGACACAGAAGGACTGGTGGACACTGATGATGAAATCAGAGTGGTTTCTACTATTTTGGCTGGACACTCTCTTCCCAGTGTAGACTGGCTCTACCTCCCTCCACCACATTCTTCTTCTTCCTCTGTATCAGGGTCATATCCCTTCCCTTACCCATTATAACTTGTCTACTTAGATTGTAAAGTCTCTTGGTCTAGTACAGTCTATTACTCTGTGACTGAATAGTACTTAACCAATGAGATCCCAATCTTTACTGATCCCTAGCTATTATAATATTAATTTACTCATTTTTTTATTATTAAAATTCAAGCAGTGCATCAGTAAGAAGAGAAGAAATCCATTATTGCTACATGTGCTGGGTCTATGTGCGCCTGGCCAACAGAGTCAGCTTAGCCCAATACGTAATGATAGACCCTAAAATACCTGTGTAAACACACCCAATCTCTTCATTCTGAGATGCCACAGTTCAGAGAACCAACGGCTGCAGTCCATTTCCTCTTCTCACAGACACCCTTGCCCCTATCGTGCTCACTGGCATGGTTCTCCTCTATCCTGCATGACCAGCATACACAAACTTGCAGCTCCTCTCCTGGGCTAGCACAACTATAGTTGTTGAAGTTGTACCAGATAGCCTCAGATTCCCCCCTTTAGCCATCTAGTTTCCATCACTGCTACTACTTCTCTGCTTACCTGTCTGGATACCTCTCCAGAAATTCTCTCCAGAATAGCAGTCCTAAAATTGCCATACTCAAGTTCTGGGCTTCCTAGGCCTACTACTTAATTTGGCCTTGCTGATTGAGTCAGAGGGCAGCTGGCTCACATCAGAAAAAGGGGGTCAGATGGGCTCTGAACACACAGCCTGTATTCTATGCTGATGGAACTGCTGGCAGAGGATTAGGAAGATGAACAACTTGCTCTCCACCCTTAACTCAACTTTCCTTATCCTGCTTTCTCTCTCCCAATTTGCAGCAGCAGAGAGACCAGGAAAGAGCTACAGAATCATAGAAGATTAGGGTTGGACAAGAGGTCTTCTGGTAGCTTGAGATGCAACTCCGATCGTTGATATAACTCTGCTCTCGTTTGGTAGGCTAGGAGTGCCATGATCAGAAGACATATTCCATTCATCATTCTACCCTGCTGCTGTATCTTCTCAATACATCCTCCCAATGCTGAGATAGGACACAGTCTGTGACTATCCTATGTGCAGCAGGAGAAGTCAGGAAGCCTGAAAAAATCTAGTCGGACACCAAGATATCTAGAATGTTTCCTGACAGGAAAGATCATGGCTGATTCCTAACTTACTGATGTTCTTTGCAGTGACATAGCTCTGCTTACCTACTAAGATGTTTAATTCTTTCATATGTCAGAAGATTAGATGAACATTAGAAAGCCTGATTTCCAGGGGTGTTCTAGGTTCCTTTACGCCAATCAGGAAATGGATGCATTAAGCTATTGTGCTCAACATAACTAAAATGTATGCGGCTGCTTTAAAACTTGAAAATGTACAGTGCAAGCAACAGAGCTGTGCACGAACCAGAATTTTCTTTCTGAAAAAAAAAATCTCTATTTTCTACAGATCAACTTTCTAAGCAAAATTCATTTTGGGCTGCTCACAACATTCTATTTCAATCAAATGAAATTTTTCTTAAATGAAAAATACAAAAGTCAGAACAAAATGCCATTTTGAAACAGGAAGTTTAAATGTTTCATTCTGATGATTTTTAAAAAAAAGTGGAAAATATTTCAGAATGAAAAATCAGAACATTTGATTATCAAAAACATTTTTTCCCAGTGTTTTATTACAGAAAATTTTGTCCGTAACTGAAAAAACAATGAGTGTCTTGTGGCACCTTAAAGACTAACAAATTTTCTTCAGGCATAAGCTTTCATAGGCTCCAATCCACTTCATCAGATGCATGCATGCAACTGAGCAGGATGCACGCATGCATCTGACAAAGTGTGTTGGAGTCCACAAAAGCTTATACCTGAAGAAAATTTGTTAGTCTTTAAGGTGCCAAAGGACTCATGCTTTTGCTGTACACTGACTAATATGGCTACCCCTCTGGAAATTGTTTGTAATTGATATATTCCTACAGAAAATTTCTATTTTGACACTGCAACATAGTTTTGTTTTGTCAGAAAAAAACTGACCATCTCATTTGTGAAAAGGTCTTTTAGCACTGCCTATTAAATGATTGTTGAGATGTCGCTGTTATATGTTCCTTCAGAGACAAGTCTTGCTAAGAAGCTTGTGCATGTAGCCAAAAGAACTTCCTGATCACACCAAACTGGACTAAATAAAAATTCTGAGTTTCAAACACCTTTCAGATTTCAAGGATGTTTGAAATACTTCCTGAAGCTTCAGTGTGGCTGTTTGATTATATGTTCCTTACTCTCCGTCCCTTGTCTTTCCCTTATGTTTTAGACTGTAAACTCTTTAAAACAGGGTCCTGCATTAATAAATATACGTTAGCACATTTTTCAGTGCTATGTAACTAACACTAATACTCTGAATCTCAATTTTGCAAATGTGCCCCATATACATAATGAGCCAATCCAGATCAAAACACCCTGGATTTTGGTGCTTTTTGAAACCTAGATGTGGATGCAGACTCAAATCCTTTGGCATGAAGCCATCTTTACCTCCAATATACAAGCATTACAAAAGTATTGTTTTTCCAGCATGACTAGCTAAACAAATCTGAAAAAAGCAAGCAGTAATGATGGTTGATATAGTGATATATGGATGTGGAGCTAAAGGGTGAGTGAAAAGCTAACATTTTCTCACCGCTTCATGAAGAACGCAATGATGTGAACATTCACAAGTCTGGCAGCGACCGTTCTCTGTGCTGCCAGTGAGTTGAATGAAGAATTACTGAACCTCAGCCTGTTTCAGGGGAAAGAAATCTCACACAAATAAATAGATCCACAAAAGAATTACTCTTCTATATGCAACTTTATTGACTGAATAACTCATTGGCACTGTTGCAGAGAAAAAATGTTTAAAGTTAAAGAGGTAACTGGATGCACTGGTCTGGTTAACTCTTTTGAAAACAGTTAACTGGTTAACCCAGAGTAGGAGGAAAGGGATGGAAAATGATGAAACTGGAATGACAAACAGAGACTGAGTTCAATTAGTGTAATTGATCTTTTTCTATTGTATGTTGTTTGTCTCTTAAGCTTTGCCCCAAAACAGCTAATGGCTTGAACAGGAGCTGGGAATTTATCATCAAAATCAATGTGCTTCAGATATATATGAAAAAACACTATGTGATCCAACTTGTTCAATAAAATGTAATCAGTCCACACAACAAGCAGCAGAAGGACAAAGAGTAAGCAGCTATGGAATGCTGAACATTTTAAAGTCATTTTGAGAGGATCAACAACTTTCAGAAGTATTTGGATATACACATGGAAATGTATTTCACATTAGTTTTCACCATTCCTGGATGACTGGATAAAATTTTATGATGATTATATTTAACAAACCGAATTCTATGCAGTGAGATGGGATACAAATTGAAAACTTCTTATTTATTTTTATCATCTTCATTAGCTATTAATTGCTAATGAGACTATATTGATAGTCTCCACCCAACATCCAAACTGTTGTCAAGTTTCTGGTAGGCCTCATGATGAAGTAGGAGGATCTGAAAGAGTAAAATGAAGTAGCTTTACAGATGTTTGGGGGAGCTTGTGCTGAGCATGAGAGGCCACACAGAAAAAAACAAAATGGTGTTTGTTTGAAGATTTAACAGTGGACAATGGAATCTGGCATTACTGACTGCCACAAGAGAAAGATGCCATTTCCATACTCAATGAGAGATGCCAGAATCCAGGTAGGCTGTGATGGGCTTTAAAAGTGAAAACAGGTTATATTTGTTGTGAAAGAAAAGAGAGGCCATTGGAGGGATGCAAAGAGAGGACTGATATATCCAAGTCATGGGCTAGGGAAATTATTTCTGCAGCAGCATTCAGAGTGGATATGAGCAGGCTAAAACTGCATTTGTCAAGCCTAGATGAAAGGATGTTGCAGTGTGATATGATGAGAGCCCGGGTGAGAGTTTTACCAGTGTGGATAAAGAGGAAAAACTATATCTTAAAAAGGTTACACAAACAAAATATTCATGATTTAAACATAGCTGACGGGACGACCTAGAGAAACATCCAAGAAAAGAGGACATCCATGTTAGGGGTCTGAGCGACAGACAGAACGATGATATGGCCCATAGTAATTGAGAAAGCTGGTAAAAGGGAAGCTTTTGGAGGAATGATTAAGAGCTTTATTTCAGCTGTGTTGAGTTAGAGCTCATGGCTGGGCACCCAGGAGAAGATGTCAAAGATACAGGCTGAGATTTTAGTCTCGAAAGGAGACAGCCTGGAGGAGGGAGGGAGATTCATGAGTTGTCAGCATATGGAGATGGCAGCTGAATTTGTGTTTGCAGTTGAGATTACACAGCAATCAGCTGTAGAGTGAAAAAGCTCTGTGGAACCCACACAGAAAGTTGGGGGTAGGAGGGATGATAACAGTTCTCCAAAGGACACACTGAAAGAACAATTAGACAAGTAGGAGGAGAAGCAGAATATGACAATAATGGAAGCCAAGGTAAATCTTAGCTTAGTGATGGAAGCTAAGCTAAGTCTTCACAGCAGAGTTGTTCAAGTTATTTCTTCATGTTTTATCCTAACTTGTGTGTCAGTGGGCACACGCAACTTAACACTTAAACAGCACAGGGTGCTTCCATTGGCAGCACCCCCATTCCATTATTAGATGGAGCATCAGCCTCACTCAAGCATCAACCTGCAGCCCCCTGACAAGCCAGCTGGAGTTTTTAGGATTTAACAACCCACCTAAGCTAGAGATTTTGTGTGGCTAGGAGTGGGGTTACAGGCAACATTTGATTTATACCTTGAGCTAATACTACAAGTAAAACCAAGCTCTTAAAGGCAAAAATTACTAAATTTCAGTGAAGTGTTGTCTGGAAATAGACTTGGCTTAAGAACTGATCAGCACTACAATTTTTTTCATTAGGAATGGAATGTTGCCTGGTTTCTAGTACATTCACGCCATATTCAAAAGAAACAACAAAAATGGGCACCAGCAGCATAATATGTGTTACACTTCTTTACCTATAACAAATGCTTGCCCCCATACATTATTTATTGAACTCTACAAATCAATGCTGGCATCATCAAAGAGTGCAAAAAAATACAAATATTGATCTAATTTTCATAAGGTGAATTCAACATATAGACAAGCAAATCGCGTCCCCATGCTTCCAAATAAATCACCTTTTGTTATCCACAGCAGTCATCAAAATAATTGAACTATCCTCACACTTCCATGTTTGTTAAAATGCAGAACCAAGATTATTTTTGCAGACAGCAGACTTTATGGCATACAAGGCTAGTTTCTCATTTGCATATCAAATACAATTGCAAACCAGAGTTCTCTGAGTTAAAATTCAGCAAATTAAACAACCTCAGTCAGAGGTGGATTCAAATGAACCACAGCCCTGATCATCTGCAAAATATGGACCCTTGGCCAAGGAATCACGTGGGATGTGCAGGCAACGGAGACAAGGTATCAAGAAATATGGATGTATGAAGTGGGATGTGTTTGCAGTGAAACGTGATATTAAATCGTACATAGAAATGTGGGTGCTCCATTCAGAGCTCTGGGCTTTGAGTGGCCTTTCCATTGGCTACAGAAAGAGGACAGTGATCAGTTATTCCCCGTATTCACTGAAGATAGGACAGGAAGTAATCATCTTAATATACTGCAAGGGAGATTTAGATCAAATATTAGGATGAAGTTTAAGTACTAGAATAGGCTTCCAAAGGTGGTTATCGAACCTCCTTCTTTGTAAGTTTTTAAGGACAAGTTGGACAAAATTCAGGGGTGTTCAACCTTTTTGGATGAGGGGCCACATTGCAATTCTTTTCTCACTCAGGGGCTGCTGAGCAAATTTTTTTTTTATTCCTAGTCCTGCACAACCCACACAAGTGTGTGTGGTGGCTCCATGGGCCAGCTAAGAGCCCTTGGTGGGTCAGATGAGCCTGGATAGGTATCTTGGTCCTGCCTCAGCATGGACCTTACATATCTATGGATATTACCTTATATTTATCTATGGATTTATGGACACTATGTTACATATACCTTACTTATCTATGCATTTTACCTTAATCTTCCACTGTTGCAAACTGATTGATATGAGCATTGCATTTTATCATTTTCAAATGTCATTTTGGGAGAAATTCTGGAAGGTGCTATTTAGAAGTCTCACTTAGGCAGACATCCATTAATTTTTTTCAAGTCAACTTTTTAAATGTCGCCATTTAAGCTTTAAAAGGGTCACTAATGTGGTCTTTAAAATGTAGCATTGTCTGGGCAAATATATTCAAAAGAAATTTGGGATGCAAGGAGTCAGACTCTATTAAGTGGAAAGAGAAACAAAAAAAAATTGAAAGATTACTGACAATGAAAAATACAATCCTAATAAAAGCAAGGTTGAAGTTTAAAACAGGAAAAGCAAATAGCAGACAAATAAATCCTTAATCTTGAGACTACATAAGCAGTATAGCCGAGTGAATGTCAGAATTTGCATCCCAGGGAAATTCTATTATTATTTCAACATTCAGCGAGTGTTTATTTGCTGTGAAGCAACTCAAATGCAAGGTTGGGAGAGTAGAACCCACTTTCAGCTTATATAGGACTGTTTCCTGAGGGTGACCCCATATTCAGTTCACGTATGGTAGCTGCACATTCCTTATGTTCTCTCCAAGAGGTAACAACATGATGACAAACGAGATAATACACCGTCTGTCATATTGAGAGCTTGTTGCCCCACATCCACCAATGTGCACCTATTTTTGGCACAGAAAGTTCTAAAAAGACAGAAGTGAATGTCAGTGTTCACACAGTAGTCTGAAACTATTTTCTAATTACTTTTAAAATAGATCATTGAAAAATTAAATCACAATAGTGTAATACCCCTGCCAATTGCTTTGACAATACTGACATGTCACAAAAGTTGATAAGTGAATTTCTTCTGCTTCCTGTGCTAAATTAGTATGAGATCCAAGCAGGTAAGGGCAGACCCTTAACTGATTTAGGCTGGCAAAGCTTCATTGATTAGATTTATACCATCTGAGGATCTGACCCATCAGATTTAATTCTTAGATTCAGTGGACATATGTTATCCCAGGTTTACCAAATTTACTGAAATGAAAAATTACTCAGTACACAGTCAAACAATATTTATTGTAAAAAGGTTGAGAGGATTCAGAGTTGTATGACAGTAAAAAAAAAGTTAAAGATTTCTTTTGTTTTTTAGAAAACAGGGGAAAAACTATTTGAAACAATTTAACATTTTTTCCCTTACAGCCTAAAACCAAACACTTAGGCTGTGGATGCTCTTGAAGATTTTCACAGAGATTTCAACAATTTCCACCCCACAATAAAATTGAGCCTGGAACACTTCACATAGGAGATCCACTTTCTTGACACTACAGTACAAATCAGGGATAGACACATCACCACCACCCTGTACCGAAAACCTACTGATCCGTATAGTTACCTACATCCCTCAAGCTTCCATCCTAAACACACCACATGATCCATTGTCTACAGCCAAGCCCTAAGATATAACCGCATCTCCTCTGATCCCTGACAGAGACAGACATCTCGAGGATTTCTATCAAGCATTCTTAAAACTACAGTACCCAGCTGGGGAAGTAAGAAAACAAATTGACAATGCTAGACAGGTTCCCCAAAGTCATCTACTACAGGAGAGGCCCAAGAAAGAAAACAACAGAACACCACTAGTCACTACATACAGCCCTCAAGACAGACCTCTGCAACAGATCATTAAGGACCTACAGCCTATTCTAAAAGATGATCCCTCACTTTCTCAAGCCTTGGGAGACAGACCTCTCCTTGCCTACAGAAAGACGCCTAATCTTAAACAGATACTCACCAGCAACTACAGATCTAACAACAGAAACATTAAAGCAGGCACACACACCTGAAACAAACCACGCTGCCAAGTCTGCCCACATATCTGCACAACAGATACCATCATAGAATCATAGAATCATAGGGTTGGAAGGGACCCCACGAGGTCATCTAGTCCAACCCCCTGCCAAAAAAAGCAGGACCACTCCCATTAGATCATCCCAGTCAGTGTTTTGTCCAGCTGGGACTTGAACACCTCCAGAGATGGAGATTCCACCACCTCCCTAGGCAGCTTATTCCAATGCTTCACCACTCGCCTAGTAAGGAAGTTTTTCCTAATATCCAGCCTGGACCGCCCCAGCTGTAACTTGAAACCATTGCTTCTCGTTCTGTCCTCTGTTACTACCGAGAACAGTCGAGCTCCCTCCTCCTTGGAGCAACCCTTCAAGTAGTTGAAGGTCCTAATCAAGCCTGCTACTCCATCAAAGGCTCATTTACCGGCTCATCTACTAATGTGATCTATGCCATCATGTGCCAGAAATGCCCCCAACATCTTATACATTGGACAAACAGGACGATCTCTGCGCAAAAGAATAAATGAACATAGAGCTGATATCAGAAATCACAAAACAAAAAAACCAGTTGCTGAGCACTTCCATCTTTCTAATCATTCGATAAATGATTTGTTAATGACCATCATCAGAGATGTGACTGGGACATCAAGACTTCAAAGAGAAACAGCTGAACTCAAATTAATATGCAAATTAAATTCAGTGAAAGCAGGATTGAATCAAGACTATGGGGTCTTTTCCCATTACAAAAGGTAATTTGACATCAGGCTTCCCAGGGTTTGAACCTAACAACTGCTCTGATTTGCTGTTACTGTATGACCTGATCCTATGTTTTACACCCCCTTGCATTTATTTTCATTCCATTCTATAAATTCACCCATCTTCGAAGCATCTGATGAAATGGGATTTTCTCCCACAAAAGCTCATGCGAAAAATAAATCTGTTAGTCTTTAAGCGCCACACAACTCCTTGGTTTTTTTGCTGGACTAGACTAACACAGCTATCCCTTTGGAAATTGTGTCTACACTGCCCTTACATCAGTATAGCTTTGGTCTCTTGGGGTCTGAATAAACCACCTCTATGAGCAACATGTTCACTTACTGTGACTATATGAGAGCTCTTACAGCAATTCTCCTGTAAGCTCTATAGAGAAGACATAGTCTTAGCCTCACATCTTCCAACTCAGCCTTCCCAGAAACATGCACATAAGATCAGTATTATAATAGTTTATTTACCCACTAGATATTTATTAAAGTCAAACAAAATTATTGATTCTACACATTATATTATACATAACCAGTATCCTAATTCAGGAAAGCTGACATGCTTAAAGTTCAATATGTGCTTATGTACTTTGCCGAATCACTGCCCAGTAGCGGGGATGTCAAATAAACAAAATAACATAGCAGAGTTGGTAAAATCCTCTGGAAGCAACCAAGGGGTGTACTCCTGAGGGGTGGCAGGCCACAGCAACTCCCACTGTAGTCAAGGGGACTTGAGTATACCCAGCACCTCAAGATTTGGTCTATTTAATATTTGTTTTCTACACATTGATAGACTTCATTTAGAATAAGACCCCTCTGAGTTCGTCATCTTGCCACCGTATCATCAGCCTAAGGAGATTTGTGTTACATGAAAATTCCACATAGTTTGTAGGACCTCACTTACGCCATCTCCAGTAGAATGGTTGCCTACTAATTACTCTTGCCAAAGAACAGGTTAAAAGGTCCATCTAGTCCACCTTTTTGCATTAGATTGAATTAACTTTCCTGTGCCCACTCCTGACAGATTGGCATCTGATCAGCTCCAGTTAGGGTGAACTGTCCATTCTCCCTGATCTTCTGGCTGTGTGGTACATTGGTTAGTGCCTTAAAATATTATCATAAAACTAAGATACAGTTGTTAAAATAAAACAAGGGAATGCATGGGATGCAGTATATTGCATTTATAATTGCTTATTCATATCCTCAGTAAGCCACAGTAGGTCATCCAGTTATTAATGTGAACTAGGAGATATGCGACACAACTATTTCTTCCCCTATTCCTTTCCTATTCCAGCTAGTGTCAGTTTCATTCAAACCATTTCTTTTTGGGCCATTGAATGCATTCTCTATTAAAAATGGTAAAAGAATAATCGCATGTAAAATTCTGTTCACCTGTTCCTGAGCCTTCCCTTTTACAGCATTTTGAATTCTACCTCTGCTCTTGCAATTAGGGTATTTCACAGAGGGACCAAGGTATGACTAAGTGGAGCAATCCTTCAACTGACACAATCAAGGTTCTTTAATATTTTTCAATTTAAATTTCTCTTGCAATTTTCTAAATGACAATAAGCCAGATTGATTGTACAAGTCTCATATTACTGTAACCAGCCTTCCTAACAACAGCTTCCCTTCCTTTCTTAAATTTGGTATTGCCTGGGAGTGTTTATGTAATAACCAAACTTAAATTGTTCCTTTAGATCCAAATTTGGTCTGTTACAATGCACAAGTTGAGTGCAACTCCATAAAAAAACTTATTAGAATGATTTCACATTTATACCATGGGAATCTTTTGTTAAATTTTCTAAACTCTCCAGACAGCCAGGTTGATGGGCACAACTGCTGTGCAAATAGATGGGTCAAAGTATTAGTACAGGCATCTGTGTATTTCAGTATTGCAGTGGTATTCATCATCTAAGCCTAAAGGCTACCCACCCCAGCACGATGGAGTAGTTGTATGTTCTTACTATCAGAAAACCTCCAGAGTGATAGGATGTTACCACATATTGTGAAGTTCCAAGGGGCAACCATGTTAATCTAGTCCAGCAAAAAAAAAAAAAAAAAAAAAAAGAGGCGTCCTGTGACACCTAAAGACTAACAGATTTATTTTTCACATGAGCTTTCATGGGAGAAAATCCCACTTCATCAGATGCTTTGAAGAATATTGTTGGCATTTAAGGGCTGAGCTGTCCCTCCCTTAATGCAGCTGTTCAGGCCAGTAAGGGTATGCCAATACTGCCAGTGGCAAAATCACTACCATCAGCGTGATCTTCTGGGTGCAATTCAGCGGTAAGTACAAACATGCTGAAGCCCTGTGGAAGTCATCATTAGCAACCTCAGCCCTGGAACTGGAGTTGCTGTAAGCCAACCACAAGCCATTTGCAGTCAGCTACCCTAATGTGTAGGAGAGATTCAGAGAGTCATCAGAAGATATGCAAGGTATTTTAGGTACCTTGCATGTCTCCCGTCGACCATCACCAGAAAACACAGCAAAGATAGAGTAGGGCTAAGCCTCACACTAGCTTTCTCCCTTCCCTACAAGCCATGTTAGGTGCTACAGGGATGAAGCACTGAAACAGTATACCTGGTGTTCCACTAAAGGTACATCTGCACTGTCCCCACGATACGGCAGCATGTAGAGTACAGACACTATACGCCTTCCCCAGCTTGAGTTTAAATACTAGTTTAAGTGGTGAAGCTTTGCTTAGGTGAGAAAGACATGCCAGGACCTTAGGGTATGTACCTGTGTATGTGCCCTACATGCCAAAGAAGTGCTTCACCATCTACCCGGCTGTTTTTAGAGGAGCAGTGTCCCACGGCTGCCTCCCACCATTTATGGCCCCGCAAAGTCACTGGACTTCCTCGTCAACCTCTTCCTCACACTGGCCGTTCTATAACCAGGTTTGCTGAGGAATTGCTCTGTGACTGTGGGGCCTATTTCCTTCCTCCAACCAATCATATATCTGGACAGACTTCCAATGGGCTGTGTCTTCTGATTCCTTAACTACTTTTAACTAACAGTGAGTGCTGTGTGGGGTTGTCTGCTTGGTGTCCCTTTCTGGTTCCCTCCATTTCACCCTTTGCCCCCCACACCTGCTCCTTTTTTCTCATTTGTTGTCCTCTAAAATTAGCTGAGTCCTTGACCAGATGATTCCTCCCCTTGGGCTGGGAGAGGGTTTTTTTAGTTATGGGCAGGGAACCCAAATTGTAGCTGCCAGAGTCGTTACCACACAGCACAAGAACCTGCTGGAGTGGGGGAAAAGTCCAGAAACAAGGACAGGCTGTGGCAGATCTCCACTGTCATGCCTTTCCCCGCTTCCTCCCCCCATGCAGCAGCCTTTCATTGACTCATAAAGCTACAGTCTGCAATGTGGATGTGTAACCCATGTGCCTAAATAAGGAGCTTCTCTTTATGAGATCTGTTGGAGCTGGGTTGCTTGTGACTAGGTCAGTGCTGCTGGGCAGACTTAGCTACATAGAGTCAGAAGTTTCTAGCATGTGATATGGTAGCTTTGAGCACGCTTCATAAGGGCTATGTCTACACTATCAAATTAGTTTGAATTAAGCAGCCTTAATTCGAACTAATTTGAACCCTGTCTATACCTGGCTTTGCATAGTTTGAACTAAAAATTTTTTTAGTTCGAACTAAGCTTTGCTTAGTTCAAAGTAGTTAGTTCAGTTAGTTAGTCCAAACTAACTGCTTAGTTTGAATTTATTTGCATATTTAGTTCTAACTAGCCCAATGTAGGCATGCTAGTTCAAACTAAAGTTCAACTAGCAGTTAGTTCAAACCAACACAGTTTTTTTTTAAGTTTGAACAAAGTTTTAGTTTGAACTTGCACTTTTTTTTTGTTCGAACCAAAAAGTTAGATCAAACTAAAAAAAAAAAAAGCACAGCTAGTTCAAATGAAAAGTTAGTTCAAACTAAAACAACGCATTTAGTCTGAACTAACTTTGAACTACTTAGTTCGGACTTAGCAAGTCCAAACTAAGGTTTTAGGTGTAGACATAGCCCAGGTGCCCTATTATTGCTGTGGTCAGATGCCTGAGAGGAAGCAGCCAGCTCAGGGCAGCTGCATTAAGAAGAGCCCATGTGCTCTGTGCAAGAGGAGAAGCTGAGCCAGGAGCAGACAGCAGGCTGTTACGCATTTTGCTTCAGGTTAGTGGCATTGTTGAATCTCCAGCAGATAAGTCTGGAGGTACTGGTTGAAGAGAAGGGAGCATTAGGAGAGGAGGGTGGTTTCTTTTAAATGTATACTTTGGGTGGTGGGCTTAACTACTGAGATGAACAAACAATTCTTTAATACAGTGAAGGAAAAGAGTCAATTATATTTTTGTTATTCTCAGAGTTGTATTTTTATTTATTTAATTTATTTATTTATTTTGGTTATATGGCTTTTTTTAAGTGGGTGGGTATAGGTGTAAGTAAGTGTTGACTAAGTAAGCTGACTGGACAGCAGTGCTCCCAGCATAGGAAGAAAAGTCTCCATGGATTTCTACTGAGGATTTCTGCAGTCAATGGTCAACAAGGAGGGAGCTGTTTCTTTCACCACAAGCCTTTGGACTTGGTGACTAAAGACTATAACAGACTCCTGGATTTATTAAATAGCCACATCATATTATAGATCTTTATAGTAATTATTTTCTTTTCTTTCATCATAAGGTTTATAAAGTTAATATTTACTACAGTTCATTGCTTTTGTTTTCATTAACTCTGAACAGTCTTCACTGTGAGTTTCTGTAGGACTGAGTCCTGGATTTCCAGCTGCTTCTCTGTGGGAGCTGGGGTTTATTTCTGTTCAGCACTAGAGAAAGGCAATTGAGGTAAACTCCAGCACACCTCAAGGTTACAGATGCAGCCTGCTTTTCACTTTGGCATGTAGCTACACAAGCCCTACACACACAGGCTCTCTATACACCCAAGCGCCATCCCTATCTACATAATTATTTTGGGAGTGTAGTGTCCCAGTGTCAGAGCCGTTCCCTGCTGCAGGGAAAGACTCCAGCAGTGAGGAAAGGTCCAACAGATCCCTGCAGCAGAGACAGGCTCTGGCACAAGAAGGAACGGAGAAAGTTCTGCGGCAGCTCCTGCCTTGCCAGAATCTTTCTCTGATGCCTGCCCCCTGCCAAAAGCCTTTCACTTGCATCTGTAGCTACCTACCGCAGGGTGGATGCAGCCTGCTTTTTGCTGCAGCTACAGATGCCCTGCATGCTGCTGCCATCCATGGTGCAATTAGGCATATCTTGAGAAGCTAGTGGGTAGCCAGCGGTGGATAGTTGGTGGATCTTTTGCTGTGCCTCCCACTATCCCTACAGAGCAGCCAACAAAGCTGTAGCCTTTCAAAGGATGAGATAAGTGCCCCCTCTTCCCAAGAGCACCAGGGGAATTGTGCCTCACTGATGAATAGCCCAGGAGAAGGCTGAGGGGCACTATAGGATCTCAGCTCCATGCCACTGCTAACTGCAGGCTAAGTGCTGTAAGCACAAACAAGCCCTAGGCTTCTAGTGGGAGCAGGAACAGTCTCTAGCTGCACAGAGCTACACTTTCCAAGAAAACAGGTCAATGAGACATGTTATGATTGTCACATGCATGAAACATACAGCGGAGTTTGTAAAATGTGCAGGGGTCAGGAGCAGATGTTCCAACCATGCACATTGCTCCTGATCACCAATGCCACGCACACTCACAATTCATCATCAGCACTACATTATTTTTCGCACTGGTATTATTTCTGACAGCCTGTTCTGCAGCTGAATTTAGTGTCCTCTTGCAGCGCTGCACCTGAATAATCAGTAGGTGCAATGAACCATTTATGCACAGAAATTTAAAAAAATGGAAGCTTGATTACTTGCTTATTAGTTATCAGTGTTCAGTTCTTTGCTGTCTGGGAGCATATCAGGCTCTGAATGCTGGATGTTCTGGGATGAATTTAAAAGCTGAAATTATTAAACAAAGGAACTAATGATCATCCTGTTTGTTCTTCCTTGTAGATGTAACAGACTGCAGCACACCATATTCTGATTTTGTACTCTGAACATTTTCTGCAAACATCTGTTTGCAATGTCACATGAGACCTTGCAGGGACAGCCACCTGTGTGTGTATTTTTGTGGCTACAAAATGGAAGGACACACTACTCCATATTTCTCATTAAAAATTCCTCTCCTTGATTTAAGAACCACTGTAGAAACTGCTTATTAGACTGATCAGGTGTTTTTCCAGCTGAATGATTTTTTTTCCAATGGAAAATACAATTTCAACAACAGGGAAATTTTCTGTGGGAAAAATTTTTATTTTTAACGTTTTCAGTTTTCTCTTGGGAGAGCTAAACAAAATGTTGCATTTTGCATCAGTTTGATCTGAAACAACATATTTCAGTTTGTGGAACTGATCTGAAATGTTTCTTTTCAAGTCAATTGAACATTAAACTGCATCTCCCTATAATGAAGCATTGTCTCATGAGTACCCATTTTCTCATGTGGGCCAGATTAAGCCACATGGTCCATCACAGGAAGCGTAGGGAGCCCAGCTCACAGTGAAGAATGGGGGCACCAGGTACCTACGCCACTCTCTTGAGGCCTTGGGGCACCACAGAAGATGTAGTTTATGTTGAACAGACTTGAAATGTTTTAATTTAGGAATATAAAAATGCTTCATTTTGATAGACAATATCAAAACAAAATGTTTCTCTGTTTCCAAATCAAAATTTCCCAGACCTTTCTGTTCTCCTAAAACATTAGTATTTCAACTTTTTGTTGGAGACTGTTGAAAGAAGCCTTCCTAAGCTCATTCCCTTCCTCGATGTAGGGCTAGTCTCAATCTGACCTAAGAGAGAGACAGTGTGTTCTACTGGACACCAAACTGGGAATCAGGAGACCTGGGCCTGGTTATACTACTAATTTACTCCCAGACTTCTTGAGTGAATCGCACCACCATTCTCCGCCTCAGATGTCCTGTCTGTAACTGATACTTAACTTCCTTTGGAAAGTGGCCTGAAGTCAATGGGATGTAAGTACATAATTAATGTTGACTCAGAACCTAAAAATGGTAAGTATTTGTAGTGTATAGACACTGGGTAATATTCTCTTAAATAGTGTCCGAGCCCTCCAGTGGCCCCACCACAGACATCTATTCCAGAAGCCATCAGAACCCTGAGGGTATGTCCACACGCAGGTTTTAAATCAAAATAACGCTGATTTAAAAATGCTTAGGTCCACATGACGTTTCCTTACTTTGAAATAAGGAGCTCCCTTAATTTGAAATAAGGAAAATCATTTTGATATAAAACCTAGTTTTATATCGAAATGAAGGTTCTCACAAAATTGTGGTTTCGAAATAACCCTGTGTAGCTCTGTCATATAGATATGACCCACATATCAATATAACAGTTGACCTTTTTCCTCCCAGGGTGCATGGCACCCTGGAAGGATGTCCTTTCCTTCCAGGGAAAGAGGGGAGCTGCAGGGGGGCACATCTCCACCTGCAGCTGACTGGGCTGCTGGTGGAGGAAACACCTTGCGCCCCGCTTCCCCCAGCAGCTGGCTGGGTGGCAAGGGGAGGGAAGCCAGCGCACCCTGCTTCCCTGGTTTCCCCACAGCTGCTGGGCAGCGGGGGCACACAGCCGTGTGCCTGGCTTCCCCGCAACTGGCTGGGCAGCAGGGGCAGGGAAGCCAGTGCACCCCGCTTCCCTGCAGCTGCGGAGAAGCTAGGCACGCGGGTTCCCTGCCCCAGCTGCCCCACAGCTGCAGGGAAGTGGGGGGGGGGGAGCCAGGCACACTGGCTTACCTGCCCCCCGCCGCTCTGCAAGCAGAATGGTATAAGGGGTGCCTGGCAGTCCCTCCCCTGCCACCTGGCCAGCAGCCAGGGATGCAAGACACAGGGGGATGCCTGCCCTGGTGGCTTTATTCCCCTGCCTGGCTTTCCAAGTGAGAGCCAGGCAGGGGATTGGGTTGCAACATGGCATTGCCAGGGGACCACATTGCCACACTGCCTGGGGTGCCCCTCTCCCAAATCAAACTAGTAAGTCCTGTGTCAGGACACGCTAGTTTGATTTGGGTTTTATTCGTCCAGACCTGTTAAATCGATTTAACTATTTTTATATCAATTTGGTTAAATCAATTCAAGCAGAATCGATTTAACTGACTATGTGTGGACATAGTCTGAAAGAGCAGCACTGTGGGCATGTAGCTAAGCCTGACATGTTATATATGTTTAGTAAATACAGTTACTTGGACTGTCAGTATGACTCCTTCATATTACATAAACTCTGGAAGACCAACAGGCAGAAGAGACATTTAATTAAATCACCTTGTCTGGCCTGACAAAGCAGGGTTAATGTGTGCTCACAGATACTTTATTTACATACATTTCCATTATTTTTATTTTATTAATGTTCTTAAGTAACACAGGTTAAGCAAAATGACAGCACTGATTTCCTTTCACGGCAGATCTCAATAAATCCATATGCTTTTCTCTAGCATTGAATTAAATATAACCTAAATGGTGTTTCCTAATCCAACACTGCTAGAAACAGTGAGCTAGCATTCAGACTAGGACCATCATATTCTAAATCAGTTCATTCTATACTGTATAGCCAATAAAACAGACAGTAATCCCTGCCTGGCTTGCAGAATTGGGGCCTCAGTGGCAGCTTCTTTAGCGTGTTACCTTTCACTGGAAGATCATCATGTTGTCTTTTTAGGGCTGTTAAATATTCCAGGGAGCAGATATCACTGGGCAAATGTTATGAAAATGGGAATAATTATGTGTTCACAGCATCTGAAAAAGACTTGCATTTCAAATGTTCTTAAGAATGGCAGACACCTTAATGCAGAATAACAAAGATAATTTCAAAACATAGAGTCCTGTGGCACTTAAAGACTAACAAATGTTGCATTGGTTGTCAAAGCGTCTGATGAAGTGGGATTTTCTCCCACAAAAGCTCATGAAATAAATAATTTCGTTAGTCTTTAAGTGCCACGGGACACCTTGTTTGTCTTCTCAAAACATAGAGTGTCCTATTCTAAATCTTCTCTGCACGCACACTAAGGGCAGCAGTTAAAGTATAATCTGGCAGGCCCCAGAACCCTCCTAATCAGTTGGACCCCCTTCTGGCATAGGTGGTCCCCATTCCTGCATGTCCAGGCCCCCCTCCCTCACCCCAGTTCCTGGCCCCCAGGGGTTAAAGTATAATTTGGGCGGCCCTGGAAACCACCTAAATTGGCAAGCCCCCCTCACACTGGTGCAGGACACGCCCCATGAGCCCAATCCTGCCCCCCCATTCTCCTTTCACCCCCCCCAGCCAGCCCAGTCTCACCCCCCCACTCTCCCATCACCCCCCCCAAGCTGGCCAGATCTCACCCACCCGCTCTCTCATCACACACCCAGCAGACCCGATCTCGCCCCCACCCCCACCCCCAGCCGATCCGATCCTGCCTGGTCCCCAATCTCCTCCCCCCGCCCCCTTACCTGGCCGCCGGAGTGGTGCAGCCTGACCACCGGCTGCTTCTCCGGCCAGAGGAAGTTCTCACTGGGCATGCCCAGAGGCTCTGCACATCCTCAGTGAGAGCTTACTCCAAGCGGGAGTTTTAAAAGCTGCCGGCTTGGAGCATGTCTCAGTTGGCCAGAAGACTCCATCTTCTGGGCGGCTATGGACTGCAGCTGCCGGCTGTCTATGGCTGGGCCATTCCCCCTTACTTTAACCCCTGACTAAGGGTATGTCCATACTGACAGCGTCAGATTCACCACCATCAGTTTGGGCATCCAGTATGAACTAACCGCGCCGCTCCTGGAAGTCTTGGGGGTTGGGGTCTAGGGGAAAGCCGACCACAAGCGATTTGCGGTCAGCCTTCCCCTAAAGTGTAGCAGCAACTTAGAAAGTCACTGCCATTTACACAAGGAATTTTAAGTTCCTTGCATAAATGGCTGTTGACTGCTGCCAAAAAAGCTGTAAGTATAGACTAGGGCTAAGTCAGGGATGGCGGGGTAAAGATGAGGGCTACCTGGAAAGAGTAAAGCACATTTATCAACACTGAACTTTATCTTCCATTTTGTTGCCAGTCACTCACCTTTGTGAGATCCCTTGTAACTCCTTGCAGTCGCTTTAGAATAACTGTCTGGAGTCCTTTTGTATCATCTGCAAACTTCCCCACCTCCCTGTTTACCCATTTTTCAAGATCAGAGTTTATGCTCCTTTCTAGTTTCAGGTGCCTTTTGCTTCTAACTGCTTCTTTAATTTTGTTGCTTAGCCATGGTGGCACTTTTTTGGTTCTTTGGGTGGGGGGCTTTTTTGTTTTTTTTAATTTGGGCTATATACGTATATTGATCCTTGTGACATTCCCCTCCTGCAATCTGGTCTCAAGTGCCACTGTGCCTCCCAATCGCCCACTCCTGAGCTACAACTTACCCTGCTCTGCTACGAGACACCACTCCTGGCTCAGCCCACACCAGCCCCCTGCATGTAATTAGTCCCAGGCAGTGAAACTGTGCTCACTAGCCATTCATGGGATGGTCCCCCAGTGAGCATCCCCAGCCCCCAGATACCACACTGGGAACTTCCATCCTGCAGAAGTCTCAGTCCTTTTGAGTTGTTTCAAGATAGAGTTCCTCCAGCAGAAAGGCCCTAACTGGTTTAAAGTCTGTATTCTCTCTTCAAACACCCACTCAGCCCTTCTTTCCTGGGATGAGGTGACTTTTTTGCTGATCTTGTTTTTGTTGATTGCTCCCCCCGCCCCCCCCCCCGAGTCAGGGAGCATAGTCTTTGTTGTGCACTACTCATTGCACACATTCAGAAACACAGCTCCATTTGTCAACCCCCACCTGAACCACCTGGGGACATGTTTTATATTTATATACATGCATGATGCCATAGGACACATGATACCATACCAATAGTAAAAACAAAGAGCTCTGTGGCACTTTTAAAAACTAACTAATTTATTTATCACATGAGCTTCCATAGGAGAAAACTCCACTTGATCAGACTGTTTGAAGATTGGCATCTTCAAAGTATCTGACGAAGTGGCATTTTCTCCCACGAAAGCTCATGCAATAAATAAATGTTAGTCTTTAAAAGTGTCACAGGACTCCTTGTTTGTTTTGCTGAACTAAATTCGCACAGCTATCGCTTTGGAACATACCAATAATGTAGAGCATGTCATGAGCATTCAAAAAAATACCGCACATGGCATATTTTGCTTTAAACTATACAATTACATTGCAAAGATGAATGGGAAAGATCACATTATAGAGGTGGGGGGGAGGGGAGCAGCATGTCACAGGCCTCTATTATGGTGTCTTTAAAAAGTTGCCATGCAGCTTGCAGGGATTTCACTTTTGGCACACCACCTTTTAAATTCTGTTTAAATAACTCTCATTTGTGACTAGTTCTCAGTTTTGAAATTTAATGCTTCTGTGGTGGACTTCTTTGGTGTGTACCTCCCTTTTGCCACTGGGATGTTAAATTTTATTATGGTATGGTCACTGTTACCATGCAATTCAGCTATATTCACCTCTTGCACAAGATTCTGTTCTCCACATAGGATTAAATCAAGAATTGCCTCTCTTTTTGTGGATTCCAGGACTAGCTCCTCCAAGAAGCTGCTATGAAATTGTCAAGAAACTTTATCTCTGAATTCCATCTTTAGGTGACATGTACTCAGTCAACATGCAGATAATAATTAGGAGAATTTCAACTGAGTTTGTATTCATTAATTATTATTATTGTTATTGTTATTGTTATTGTTATTATTTATTATTATTATTATTATTATAGTCTCTCTAATCTCCCTGAGCATTTCATAGTCACTATCACCACCTGGTCCGGTGGCTGATAATATAACCCTACTGCTATATCTTATTATTCAAGCATGGAATTACTTCCGTGGAGATAGTGCAATCCATGGGGAGGACTCAGCTTGTGAAATACAGGAACTGGCACTTGGTCTGACTCTGCTTTTCACCGTCTGTTTCTAACAGGCTTCCAGCTCATCTGCACTGACTAGAATACTGATATTTTCTACTTAGCTGGTTCTTGGCAGGTTTGGGGCTCGACAGCTAATATGACTGCAGAATTCAACACTGAATGGTAGTGACTAAAGATTCAGCTGAGGAGCAGTAACAAGAGTGTTTTCAAACTTGACATGCTGGGAGACACACATAAAAGGAGCTGTGTGTGGGTGTGAGCTTGTGTGTGGGTGTACAGTAGCTGCAAGTAAAAAACCAAATTCTGGCTGGCATGCTCCAGAGACTGATGTCACAGCATTTACAGACAGAGAAGCAGCACATTAGGGATATTTTCACTCTGCTTCATGTCAGAGCAGCCATTCAGCAGCAGAGATTTTGAAGCCATGTGTACTGGGTTTAGAGCAGGGGTCTCAGACACATGGCCCGCAGGCTGCATGCAGCCTCTAAAGCTATGTGCTGCAGCCCACAACAACACTATTGTTACCAATACTTGCAATATTGTTGTTTGAAAAGATTTCAGTGATGCAGCCCTCAGGCTAACTTGCTAGTCCTCGTGCGGCCCTCATGATGATTTGAGTTTGAGACCCCTATGTTAGAGGGAAGGGCCATGACCAATGTATTTGTGGGTTAATGTCACTCTGCCATAGGGGAGAGCATTGCAAGATACATACATCACTTTACACTTCCAAATGCACTCTGAAAGGCACCCTGAAACTAAAAAGAAACATAAACTCTGATCTAGAAAAAGGGGGGTGGGGGCTGCAGATGATACAAAAGGACTCAAGATAGTTAGTCTAAAGTGACTGCAAAGAGTTACAAAGGGATCTCACAAAAGTGGGTGACTGACAACAAAATGGAAGATGAAATTCAGTGTTGATAAATGTGCTTTACTCTTTCCAGGTGGCCCTCATCTTTACCCAGGCATCCCTGAGTTAGTGTGCATGCAGAGAGGATTTAGAATAGGACACACTATGTGGACACACTATGTTTTGATAAGACAAACAAGGAGTCCTGTGGCACTTAAAGACTAACAAATTTATTTATTTCATAAGCTTTTGTGGGAGATAAATCCCACTTCATCAGACACTTTGAAGACCAATACAATAAATACATTTGTTAGTCTTCAAGTGCCACAGGACTCTATGTTTTGATAGTATCTTTGTTATTCTGCATTAAGGTGTCTGACATTCTTAAGAAAATTTGAAATGCAAGTATTTTTCAGATGCTGTGAATATATAATTAGTCCCATTTTCATAACATTTGTCCCCTGGCTCTGCAATGGGAATTGCAGACATCCCAGACATTTGTGCTTCTGGCATGAACAACATGCAGAAGGTATGTACACTCAGGGCAGATTCTTCTTTCGCTCATACTGGTTTCACATTGTTGTTACTCAATTGGTGAGGATCAAGTTACTCCTAATTTAGCTGTGAGTATGCAAGGAGATTTACATCCTTTGTGGGTGGCACAGCTACTTCTGATTTATTGGTGCTCTGGTTGGCCCACCACTGAGATGAGAGTGCTTGTCTACTGAAGGCACATTTTTATTAAGGGCAATGCTGATTTCTATTTTATGGCACCCGTTTTACATGATGGGCCATGAAAGTCAATTAGGGGATTAATGGTGCCACCTATGTTACAACAATCCCCTAGGCCTAGGGTTACCAGATGTCAGGCAAAAGGAGGACATGTCCTCCTTTTTACCTCCACGTCCACCATCCGGCAGGCATTTAAAAATACATGATTTTGTCTGTCTTTTTACTTACAGGGGTTAAAGTATGCTGGAATGCCCTGGAACACCCTATTTTTAGGGAGAAGTGTTCCAGGGCCCCCTAAAAACAGAAGAATATTACATTAATGTTACATTTTCTCCATGTGTCCTCCACTGTCCTCCTTTTTATACTTCCCTGCCCTTCCTTCCATGCTTTGCTATCTAGTAAGCCTACCTAGGCCAGAGAATATGTGAAACGACAGCAGTGCCTGTGCTAGCTCATTGGGGGTCTTAGGCAAGAATAAGTCCCTCCCCACCCCACAATATATACAGGTAGTCCTCACTTAGTGACCGGGTTCCGTTCCTGAAACCTGGTTGATAAACGAATTGGTCACTAAACGAGGAGCAGCCCTTACCGGTATTTCAGGCATAATGTACTTTACTGGTAGTGGGTTTTTCAACCGTCGGTAGATAGTTTTAATGCCACCTTTGCATCATTTATAACATTTTTAATATATATTTTAAATGTTTTAAGCTCTAATGTACTGAACTTAGTTTGCATAGTGTACTGTAAATATAGGTAATCTGAGAGAGTTGATGCGAGTTCTCGTACATCGCCATAATACCAACTCATCAGAGAGCCGGTCATAACTCTGAGGGGTCACTAAACGAGTAGGTCACTAAGTGAGGACTAGCTGTACTGATAATTAATTAGGGAGGGGCCCCCTCACTGCACTCAGCACAAGGGCGGAAGGGTCAGTGTAACACGTAGCACCCCACGTATACCCTTATAATGGGATCTTTTTATTATTCATGCTCAACCTTATGGTGTCACTGTGTATGGTCTAGATTAAAGTACGTCATGTCAGCTATTTTTTGAATGCTCTTGGCATGCCAACCGTACTGTTACGGTAGCATGTCTCCTGTAACATCATACATGTGTACAGGTATGAAATATGCCTCCAAATGTATTTCACATGGCTTGAATAGAGGAAGACAAACTGAACTGGATTTACACACTGAGCAAGGGCATGCATAAAAGAACAATGCAACTTTAGTCCCTTGGCTCAAGAGGGAAAGATTATGCCCATTTGCCAAACATGTGGGCAGTCCCCTGACCCCAGAGGAGAGGGAGGGACAGGATTTGAAAAAGAAAAGAGACATTTGGAGCCATAATAGGCTCTTCCTAGGGGTTCCATCTGCTAAGCAACATCAAGGACTGACACCTAACCACCGAGCAGACTTTGGCTAAAGATCATCATAGCCAAGCCTGCGTGGTAAGCAGAAAACCGACTAACAATGATCTTAGTTTAAAATGCAACTTTTTCTTTTATTTGACTGTGATATCACCTTGACTGAATTATCTGATTTTATACTGATCATATTGTAATCTATAAACTTCTGCTTGTTTTATCTGAAGCAGTGCAGATCTTGGGGGTGGGGGTGGGGGGTGTAAGGCCTGATGGGAGAGAAAGGCTGGTGCATATCAACTTCTTCGTTAAACTGATGGACAAGTATAAATGAGCTTGCAAGACCCAGTGGGGGCACCCTGAACCTTGCAAGATGGAAGCTCCCAGGATTGCATCTGGGACTGGGGGTATTTGCTGGGGAACCATTCCATGGGTGATTAGTGAGCTCATTCTTTAACTGGTTGAAAGACCGATTACATGCAGGAGGCTGGGTGTGAAATGACCCAGGAGTGGGGGTTCACAGAGCAAGGCAGGGCAAGGTAGGGCTCTAGACTGTAAAATCAGGGTGCACAGCTGCACACCAGTCCAGATTGCAGAACAGGACCACCGCAATAGCCCAGCAAGCAGGGTACATGCAAAGCGGGTTGCTCTGAATGTGGTTCACACTTGGAGCACTGATACTGGTGATTTTAAGTGAGTTTTAAGTGCAGTGGCTGACAACAGTCAGGGGGAGATCATAGTTTGTTATTCTCTGTTTGTTTATGTTGTGAGTGGGAAATAAACACAGGGATGTCTGTCAATGAGACAGCTGCAAAATTGGAGCTTGCCCAGATGCACGCTGAAGAAAATGACAAAGACCGTGAATTTGCAAAGTGGGAAGCAAAAATGAAGCATCAAGGAGTGGAGATACATATCGACATGCCCCGGAAATCAAGGAAGCCATTCACAGACACGCTTTGGAGTTAAAGCAGCAAGAGGCACTTGCACCTAAGGAGGCTGATGAGAGAGATCACCAGAGAGTCATGGAGGACAAAGAGACAGAGAGAAAACACCTACTGATGTTGGAGAGACATGGGTACATGCCAGAGGGTCCAGCATCCTCACTGTCTCTTCCACACCTAAAACACCTAGCTTTGACAAACTGTATCTTGCCTGCAAGGAGAAAGACTGTTTTGAGGAATTTCCAAAGGGATAGCTGTGGTAGTCTAGTCCAGCAAAAAAAAAAAAAAAAAAGAAGCAACCAAGGAGTCTTAGTCTTTAAGTGCCACATGACTCCTTGGTTTTTTTGTATTGAGGAATACTTCACCACTTCTGGAAGATTTTGTGAGGTCCACAAAATCCCTGAAGAGCAAAAGGTTCCTACTCTCATAGCCAAGCTGTCAGGTAAAGTTTTGACTGTGTTTAGTGAAATGCCGATTGGGGAGCCTTTATAGAAATGATCTCCAACCTTTTTAAACACAAGATCACTTTTATAACGTAAATGGAACACAAGATCTACCCTTCAGAAATCCCTCCCCCCACCCTCCAGGCTCCCCTTCTCCTGACCTTAGTTGGGCTGGATCCCCAATACCTTCCTGGCATCGGCTCTCCACCTCTCCTACCGCTTCACCAACCTCTTCTGCAACCCTGTGCTGCCTCCTCAACCCTTGCTCCGGCTCTCACCTTGCACTGCCTCCCCAACCCAAGATTTAGCCCTGCATTGTCTCTCCAACCCCTGCCCTAGCTTGGCGCCCATGCTGCTTCCCAGATTTCTTCCCCAATCCCTTTTGTGGTCCCATGCTGTCTCCCAGGCCCTCCCCTGCTCAGCTGCACTGCCTCCCAGATCTCTTATTGCTGCAGCCATGCTCTGCCCCCCTGACCCCTGCTCTGGCTCCACACTGCCGCTGAAACCCAGGATCCTACTCCAGATGCGCCACCTCCCAGACCTCTTCCTTGGCCCCAGCTCTGTACCGCCTCCCTGGTCCAGCTGCACTCTACCTCTCAGACTCCCTCTGGCTCCCAGTTCCCCCTGCTACATGCCTTCCCCACAACCAACACCCCACCTAACTCACCTGGCCAAATTCAATCCTTGTAGTCAGCTCCCTGGCCTGGCCTTAGCTCCTAGGCACAGGTGTCAGTCCAAAATCTACTGCTCAAGCCTCTGCAATTGACCTGTCGATTGCAATCCACTGGTTAGGGATTACTGCTTTAAAGTATGATGCATTTAAAAGGGCTGTCTTGCAGAAGTTTCGGATCACACCTGAAGTGTGCAGAATGAAGTTCAGAAATCGTAAGATGGAAACAGGCATGACTCATAATAAATATGCTTTAAACTATGTGATTTGTTAAACAACTAGGTCAAGGGAAAGGGATCAGCACATATGAGCAGCTCTTTGACCAATGTCATAGCGCAACAGTGATTCCTACATGGTTGCGCAGATAATGTCAGAACAGGCTTGTGGGATAAAGAACTGGAATCTGTGATCAACATGGCTGCAGCAGCTAATGGCTTTGAGCAAGCCCAAATCTCAGTGAGCCATAAGCCTCAACAGGAGGGTCAGAAACCAAATCCCAAGAATGGGGAGTGGGAAGACAGATAAAACGCCTCCCTAGGAGCCCTCTCTCACCTAGGAAAACCCAATACAACCCACCTATGGAAAAAAATGGAGGTTAGGGCAGCAGAGGGACACCCCCCAAGGAGCCTTGTCCCTCCTAGAAAAACCCAAGACAGTTCCCCTCTAAAAGAGTCCAAGGAGGGGTTACCAATACTATTCCACTGTGTATTTAAGAAGCCGGTGCCTAAGGCTGGCAGAAGTTCATTTCCCCCACCCCCACGCCCAAGTGAATTCAGTGATCCTAACACACAAGGCTCCTGAGATGTGGGAGAGACGACCTGTTTTCATGACAGGTTTTGTGGGTGTTGTGGGTGCAGCAGGGAATAAGGAATTTCTAAGAGATGCCAAGATAAATATCAGGAGGGCTGTCAGTTGGCGGCAGGTATGCTGCTCTTGCTAGTCAGGCCAGGTTGGGACCTAGGCAGAGACATGTTACATGGGCTGGAAGCATACATCCAAGTAGCGAGGAAAGACAGAACCTGTGTACCCCTTACCACAACACAAATACGCTCTGAAGGCTTAGAAGGCAATTTGACAATGGGCGTGCTGGATAAAATCCCTTAACAGATGCTGACTGGAAATGACTTTCCAAGGGGGGAGTAGGGCTGTCAGGGTGGTGACCAGCAGCAGCCAGAAAGTGAAGCATCAGGAATTAAGGCAGAGGGGGCCACCATGTCTCGCGGTGTGGGGAGGGCAGAGGCCAGTGTAATGATTGGGGATGCGGTGATTCAGAACAGACTCCCAAATAAAATTGTAATAGTAATACTTCATAAAATTCAGTACTAGCTGACTGCCACATAAAGCCAAGAGCAAAGAGGGCACCTCTTCTCTGTAAATTGTGTGTGAGAGCACACACAAACACAAACTAATGAATATGAAAGCCAGGTGTCCACAGAAATGTGCAAATACACCCTCCTTTTCCTTCCCTAGAAGCTTCCATGATTTCCAGTGGAATGATATGAGCAAGATACTATCTTTAATAGAACCGGCTTCTCTTGGAAACAGAGCTCTTTTCAATGCCATGTAAGCTCAAAAGCTTGTCCCTCGCTAGCAGAGGTTGGTGAAATAAAAGATATTACCTCACCTACCCTGTCTGTCTAATATCCACTAATATATTATTTATCATTGATTTTTTTCACAAAAGGGTGAAAAAGACAATTGCTGACAATCACTTAAAAATTATTCCTTCGAAAAAAGCCTTGCCCCAACTTTGTTTGGGTCACTCCTACAGCATGAGATAAAGCACTCCTGTAATTTTTTATTGCTCTCAATCTGATTGGGGGTGGTCTTCTAAGGTGCCAAGAAAGTTCTTTAGCACATACTTCACTTAAGCAGAGGAAGGCCCCCAATGATGTCAGTGGAGCCACTTGTGCTTTAAATTCAGCACATGTTTAAGTGCTTTGCTGGAAAGAAGTCAGATTTCTTAGCATTTTTCAGGATCAAACCCATAATGTTGCGACAACAAAGCCTCTTGCAAGGCACAGTGTAAGAATTTCACAAAAAAACCAACCAAATCCATGCAAAATCAAAGTAAAAACCCTTGTTGGCATCATGGTTCTGCTACCTGAGAAGGAACCTGAGGTTTGGAGCAGCTGTCCTGGTTTCCTCCATCCCTGTAGCTTGAGATATTTCCTTTAAGATTCTGCCAGTACCACCCAAGATCAAATCCCAGCCAGGCCACACCAAAAAACTATTCAAACCACATCCCCTAGCAAAAGAGTTTTTTGTATAGAAACTGGACATCATCCTGGATCTGAACACAACTGACTTTTTTGTTGTGGGGGCATGGGGTAGAATTTGATCTGTATACAAGTTTCACCACTGGCCTGTATCTTTGTAATGGACCATATCAAAACCCTTGATCCTAACAGACCCATTAACTTTGAGAATTTTCAAGCTTAGGCTCATCTCTTATCTTTCGGTTTCCCAGTGGGCTGATTTTATTTTCTATGGGTGTGTTCACACAGGCTTCTTATTTCAAAACAACAGAGGTTGTTTTGAAATAAGAAACAGCATGTCCACACAGCGTACTCCCATTTCGAAACAAGGGGTTCCCTTGTTTCAAAATGGGAGCCGTGTTTCGAAACGGCTTAAACCTACTTCCGTTTCTAAACAACCCCATGGGGACATGTTCTTTCGGAACAAACTGTTCCGAAACAACATTTGACCTTCTTGGCCAGGGTGCTGAGGGCTGTCCCCTGGCTGGCAGAGGGGGACTGCAGACCCCAGCAGGGTGAAGCGGAGCCCAGAGCCTCACCCCGGTGAAGCGCCTGGCTCCGCTTCACCTCGCGGGGGTCTGCAGTCCCCTGCAGACCCCAGCAGGGTGAGGTGCCCGGCTCCACTTCACCCCGCGAGGGTCTGCAGCCCTCTGCAGACCCCTGCGGGGTGAGCCGCCGGCTCCTCTCACCCAACCAGGGTCTGCAGCCCCCCCAAAGCAAAATAGCATGTCCAGACTGTGGACATGCTATTTCGTTTCCCTTATTTTGAAGACACTTTTTTGTCTTTTGAAATAAGGTGTTTCAAAATAAAACATTATTTCAAAACATCTTGTTTCGAAACGTCTTGTTTCAAAACAAGCAGTTTGTGTGTGAACATAGCCTATGAGTCAAAGATGCCCCATACCACTCTGCTCCAGCTACTGTCCCCCACTATATAATTGATTAGCAGCTGAGAGCCAATCAGATTCTGCTCAGACTACTTTAACAAGGGGTGAGAGCAGGGCACCCTTCTGTCAACAGGAAAGAAGTGCCCAGAGCTAGGTGGTGTGGGATGGAAATGGAGCCTGTGCAGATGAGGAACAACACACAGACCAGGACTAGGTGCAGGACCCAATATGCTGGATCACACCACCACCTATTGGCCCTGTTACATCTCCATCACTCTGTTACATGCCTTGCCTTCAAACTTAGGTTATGGCCTTCCCATTGACTCCCATCTCCCAGTCAACTGATTGTGGCCAGCCCCAGTGCTCCCACACACACTTTCGTCAGCAGTCGGTGAGTCCAATGGGGAAACAGTAACCCAAACTACGTGTAATATCAGATCTTCTTCCCTGCTGGAATGAGGGGGAGGATGGATGGAGGCCCTGGGTCAAATCTGAGAGTCGTTTCTGATCCAGGACTCGGGATCCTGTTCCCAGGCTGGAGCCCATGTCCATGGAGGAACAGAACAGAAGCAGAAAGGAAGCAATGAAGAAAGACAGAACACCTTTACTTGTTATTTTTTTGTAATTTTCATTTACTAAGAGGTTGGGCATAAATTACATAATTTTTTTTTTTTGGTAATTTTTTTCAAGCGCCCGCCTTTGTAACATTGAAACTAACATGGAAATTAAGGATAAACATACACCAGGGTGGGATACATAAATTAATGGGCAACTTCTATTTTCCTGTTCTTCTGTATACTGGAGGGAAAAAAAAGGCTCATGAAAGATTTTGTTTAAACAGTTTTTTGAACTATAAGGGGTTTTTATATTTAAAAACACCTCAGCTTCAAACGTTGATACCCAGTTAGTTAATTGCATGTCAACATGCTATCTGTAGCAAACATTTCTGAGTTATGCAATATGCAGACTCAAAAAACCAGCAACAACGTATGGCCTGCCTCAGGGTTTTACTGATGTATCATGTCTCGTGTGACTATATTACCTAAAGAGCCATATACAAAGCCTCTAAGGAATATTAATGGCCTGATGAACTCACAAGAGCAAGGACTGAGTTGAGATCTAACCTTTGCCCTCATGTTACCTTTGCCTTCGTGGCTAGCTATGCTCTCCACTCACAAGCACTGCCTACCTTGCATAAATTTTAAACCTGATTTTTATGATATCTGGCATTTATGCCACAAAACAGCAAACAATTTTGCTGGAACTCATGAAGTACTGAAAGGTGGTCCTGTCCCAGTCACTGATCATCTTCTGTCTCCACAAAGCCTCTCTCTCCTTTAGCCACCAACTCTGCACTTCCCTTGTCTATCAGGGCCAGCGCAGTGCACCATATCACCACAGAAGCTATGGACACAGATGACTCCATCCACATGGAGCAGACTGAAAACCAAGAGGTGGTTTGAAAGATGAAGAGTTGTGTAAACACAGTAGGTGACATGATCCCAACACTAAGCATTTGAATCCCTAGGATAATATCATTATGTCAACCAAACCATATGTTTCGATCACAGGCTATATTTAAAGAGAGAGACCAGAAATAGGAAGCTGGAAAATGGGCAACAAACATTAGAGAAACTTTCAAAAGGGGTAACCACGTTAGTCTGTGTATGGCAAAAATGAGAGTCCCGTGGCACCTTAGACTAATAAATTTCTTCAAGCATAAGCTTTCGTGGGCTCCAACCCACTTCACCAGATGCCTGAAATGGAAACTGCCATTGAGAGGTATATATACACATGCCAGAATGGAGGAGGCCAAGTGCTAACAAAGTCAATTCGGTTAGGACACATGGGACCCATTCACAACAGTTGATTAGAAGATGAGAATGTGTGAACAGGGACAATTAGTTTAATTAATTAATCACATTAGAGACTGTGCCTGCATGTATGAAATTTCTCTTGGGGAAAGAGAAATGGAATTAGGGTTGTTTCATTCAGAGAGAAAGAAAAGTAAGAGGTGCCATGGTAAAGCTACAGTAAAGGCTAGCTGGGCAACTCCATTAAATGTAGCTGTCTTAACAGGGATTAAAGGAGCTGCTGCTTTCCAAAATACACATGTAAGAGCCTTTATCATCCCCTCCCATGCTACAGGGTTTAATGCAGAGGTCTCAAACTCATGGCCCTTGGGCTGCATGTGGACCCTAAAGCTACTTCCTGCGGCCCACAACATCAATATCATTATCAATATTTACAATATTGTTGTATGAAAAGGTTTC
The DNA here is from genome assembly GCA_007922195.1 of Podocnemis expansa. Classification (NCBI taxonomy): domain Eukaryota; kingdom Metazoa; phylum Chordata; order Testudines; family Podocnemididae; genus Podocnemis; species Podocnemis expansa. The sequence continues at coordinate 24,689,333 of ML681997.1, forward strand.
AGTGGCATGGCCCTCGGGCTAATGTACTAGGCCTCATTCGGCCCACGTGGTGATTTGAGTTTGAGACCCCTGGTTTAATGGAAGGAAATCTGCACAAAGGTGTGATCATGGGGGTCCCCAATTTCACTCAAGGGACAGATGCCTTGGAATTCCTTTGTCTCCTGGGAAATGCAAAGGGCTCATAGGACTGTGGACCCTGGCAGCATGGCTTTGGAGCTGTGTTCACAGGGTGTCCTGTGGCCATAGGAAAAGATAATACAGCTTGAGGTTGTTTAATCTTTTCCTCCTGAGGTCCATGGGGTAGATGATCATTTTTCTCTGCTCTGATCCACTCAATCGTCCCCCGACTTGCCCAGTCTCCATTCTATCCCCATGAGTTGACCCTACACCCCCTGTTGAAGAGTTCAGGCAGAGATGTTGGGAAATAATATTCTGGAAGCAGCAGACCTTCCCCCTCTCTTCATCACAAAACAGGCCAATCTGTATGTAAAAAGATCTGTGGAGGGATGATCTCATTCCACCTCTAGCAGCATTCACTGCAGCAGGATATTAACAACATAAATAATCAAGTTTAAAAACACTTAAACATTCATATAAAGAATAGGTTTTTGCAATTTCACCAGGTGAGTTATTGAAGAAATCATTCACCTTCACATTTCAAGGCAAAAGTTGGACTGTCAGAAACCAACATACTCCAATTATATAGTTGTATATTAAGAAGCTTTTACATCTCATACCTATTAACGTTATTAATAGGTACTTTTATGCATGAAAAAAGGACACAACTCTTCAACTTTCTGACTACACTGCAGATAGGGGAAATAACATTATTGAAATGGCAGCACCATATATAGTGAGAATAATGCTAAAAAGTGGCAGGTCTTGAAGTTAAGGCAAAGTTTTGGGGCTCAGGGACTGCTGGTTCTATTTCAGACTATGCCACAAATGCTCTGTGGCTTTTCGTCAATCACTTACTCTTCCTGTGCCTCAGTTCCCCATCTCTAAAACACGACTGATAATATCTGCCTCCCTGACAGGGTTGCCATGTGGATGAACACATCAGTGACTGTGAGCCACCCAGAAACCAGGATAATGGGGACCACAGAAAAATCTCTTAAGCAGGGACATCTGGCATGTAAAACAATTTTCTTTGAACAATCCAACACTGGACTCTGTTGGAGAAATGAGAGCAGATTAGATGAACCACTGATTTTGTTCCGGTATGGCATTTCTTAGAAGAAAATATTCTTCTCAGTGACATGCCACTGAACATGAGGAACTGTATCACTTTTGGGCCATGGGGTCACCCCTTCTTCAGGAGGCCATGATAAAAAGCAGTAGACTGCAGAGAGGGAGAGGAGAGGACTGCATACAAAAAAACATTACCATCCCATTAATGAAATATAACATACTTTGAATCAAATTTTGCTCTCAGTGAAATTAAAGTCAGCATCCAGGCCATTTCACTGATGTAAACTGAGAGCAGAATTCAGACCTTAACATATTGAGATAGGCTGAATCCTGTGGCAAAGTTCAGACCCAGATCCAAGTTTTGCAGCTCACACCTATTTTTCTTTAAAAACCATAAAACAAACCAACAAAACCCCAAACCCAGTAAAATTTACCCTTCAAGTACTCTAAAATTACAGTCTATTGAAGATACTCTATCGGCATAAAACCCTGCGTTTTCATAGTATATCTTAGCTACAGCTTCTCTCTTTATAAAACAAGCAAACAAAAAACAAAAGTCACAGCATAGCCTTGGTCACAGAGATTTCTTAGTTTTGAGTAAATCAGGAACCACTGAGTTGCACTTCCCATAGTCAATGATCATCTCACTGTGTATTTATAGGGCTATCCACCTCCCCAATAACTGACAGCTTGACATACATCTGTGCATACACATGAAACAGTTTTCAGAACCAGAATATAAACACATAGATATGCACACACACACTTATAAAAAAGATTTTATACTGTACTCCATTAAATATTTCAGTAGCTAAAAATATCTGACTAGTGGAGAAAATACTGTTTTTCCTCAAATTTGAAAACAACATAATAAATGTAATAAAACACAGGGCTACATAAGGAGATGATCATTGATTTTATGCAACTACATTTCCTCCTTTGAGGCACCCAGCAGACAGTAGCAGAAGAAATATTTCATGCTTGCTCCTCCTTTAATACAACATAATCCAATTTAATATGAAGTCACCTGACATAAACCAGAAGCTTAATATAATATATATGAAATGTCTGGCATTCATTCAGCTGAGTAACAACAGGCAACTAAAAAGATAAGATTTCACTTCTAATGTTGCTATAGGCTTGTGCCCCTTCAAGAGTATAAATCTAGGAGTAAAGAGGCAACTGGGAAACTATGGAGAACATCATCAGCCCCATTTTGGGAAGTGCCACTAAGCTCAGTGTAAACAGCTGTTCAAAACAAGGGCTGTATGGTGCTTTGTGCATAGGAGCTCCTATTAATATGGTGCCTACAGATTTCCTGCATGGTCTTCTCTGGGAAAGTGAAGCAACTGGCCTTGGTATTACCAATGACTATCTTTAAACTGATTGTGATTAACACTTAATAGTTTCTGTGATCAAGTCAATACAACTTTTTATTTCCAAGGAGGAGTGATGGCATTGAAATCCAGATGCTTCTCTTTCCCAGAAAGGCAAACAAGCAGTCTGGCAGCACTTTTGTAAACACCCAACACACTTATCGCATGAGCTTTCGTGGGAGAAAATCTCACTGGTTTAGATGCTTTGAAGACAGAGAATTCACAGAATGCGAGGAAATAAATGCACAGAAGTGTAAGTCATGGGATCAGCAAAAGAAAGCAAGGAGTCTTGTGGCACTTAAAGGCTAACAGATTTATTTATCACATGAGCTTTCGTAGGAGAAAACCCCACTTCATCAGATGCTTTGAAGAGCATATGACGAAGTGGGATTTTCTCCCATGAAAGCTGATGTGATAAATAAACCTGTTAGTCTTTAAGAGCCACAAGACACCTTGCTTTTTTTGTGTTACTAGACTAACATGGCTGTCCCTTTGGATCATGGGATCAGGTCACACTGGAACAGAAATCAAGGAGAACCCCCTCTCCCCCCTGCCAAACGAAGACACTGCACAATCATGTAAACCAGAGGTAGACAACCCCCGGCACGTGTGCCAACAGTGGCACCTGAGCCCATGCAGAGTGACACACAGCACCCTCTGCAATACCATAGAAATTACCACCAAAAGCCACTCTGGGCAGCTTCCTTCGGGAGCAGCCGGGACACATGGGCTGTGTTCACACAGCCCTCTTATTTCGAAACAACAGAGGTTGTTTCGAAATAAGATTTAGGCTGTTCACACGACGCACGGTTGTTTTGAAACAATGGGTCCCGTTGTTTCGAAATAACGGCGTTGTTTCGAAACAAGTTAAACCCCATGCAGGGATGAAACAACGCCGTGTGAACATGTTGTTTTGAAACAACGGTGATTTGTTTCGAAATAACTGTTGCCTGAACCTGCTATTTTGCTTTGAGCTTTTTTCCTTAATTCGAATTAACAAACTGTTAATTCGAATTAAGTTATTTCAAAATAAGGCGTTATTTCAATACAAGTTGTTTCGAAACAACCGCGTTGAAATAACCCCCTGTGTGTGAACACAGCCATGGGGTCCCCCATGCCTATGCTTCCATGTGACACAGAAATAAGCTGCCTGGAGTGGCTCCTCTCTGTAGCGTGATGCTCCCCAAACGAGCCACTCTGGGCTGCTTCTTTCTTCAGCATGCCTAGGACCCCTGAAAGGAGCCGCTTCTTTTCATGCCCGCCACGATGAGCCACTCTGGATGCCTTCTTTCCATGGCATGCTTGGGAAACACTCCCACTCCAGCCATGACCCCTGCTCAATTTTCAGGCAGCCGATGCCTTTTTTCAGCAGAGGGGGCCACCAGCACCCGCTGAGGGCTGGGAAAGAAGAAGAGGCACAGAGCTTGGCTGCTGACTGCTGATGCAAACGAGCCCAGCTGTAAAACGCCCCAAGCCCGAAGCATCGGGGAACAAAAGCAAGCCAGGGGAGACCCCCTCCACCCTGCCCGGCAGCCTGGCGCAGGGGGAGACCTTGCATCCTCCCCGCACTCACCTGGGCAGCCATAAAGGACAGGTCCATGGTGCTGCTGCTGCTGCTGCTGCTGCTGGAGACGCTGCTGCAGCTGCTGCCGGGGTCGGGGCGGCGCGGAGCGGGAGAGGAGGGAAGCGGCTCCTCCGCCAGCAGCAGCGGGGGGCGCGTTAGCAGCTCCAGCTCCGTGCGCTCGCCGCGCGCCGCCCGCAGCCCCCGCGCATGGTCCGCGCGCCAGCGGCTCAGGCAGCGAGCGGCAGCTGTCAGCGCGGTCATGTGACCCGCCGGCCCCGGGGCAGAGGAGGGGTGCAGGCGCCCTCCCTCCAGCAGCAAGAAGGGGCTGCCTGCTCCCAGCGGGGATCAGCCCGCTGCTGCGCTCCCTAGTTAGTCTGTGTGCTGCAAGGACCGCGGGAGTCCTGTGCGGGGTTACCAGAGAGCAAAGGAGGAGAGGGAAGTCCAAAAAGGAGGACACTTGGAGGAAAAAAAAAAAAAAAATCTAGTATTCCCGTCATAGCCTCTGGTTTGAGGGGTCCCTGGAATGCTTCCCCTAAAAATAGGGTGCTCTGCGGCATTGCACCGTCCTTGAACCTCTGTAAGGGAAAAGCCAGACAAAAGCGTGTGTTTTTAAAATGCCTGCTGGACAGAGGGCAGGAAGGTAAGGACGTGGCCTCCTTTCGCCTGGCATCCGGGAATATGACTCTTGTGGCACCTTCTAGACCAGTGGTTCCCAACCAGTGTGCTGGGGCACACTGGTGTGCCACGGGAACACCCAAAGTGCACCACAAGCATGCCCCAAGAGCGAGGGTTAAAGCTCCCTCCCTGCTCAGACCAGCCACCTGGGCTGTGCAGGGCTGGGAAAAGTCAGGGGTTAAAGGGAGAAGGCAGCAGAACACAGTTTTGGGGCCCCCTATTTTTAGGCAGGCAACATTCTGGCCCCCTAAAAATAGAGGCAGGCACTAGAATGGGGAGTCCCAGGGGTCCCCCTAAAAATAGCAGAAGCAGCCCAAACACACCCTTCAGGTGGCTCCACCTGAAGCCCAGCCAGCAGAGAGCTGGGGGAGGCTGGGAGTGTGTGAATCTCCCCTGCAGGGAGGAGGCGCTTGTGTCAGCCAGTCTGCAAACAGCCCAGGTAAGGGCTTTGGGGGGGCACTGCTGGGGGTTGTGTGGGGCAGGTGTGTGTGTGTGTGTAGCAGAGATGGATGTGTAGCAGAGGGTGTGTGGCTGGGGTTGTGGGGTGGCTGGTTGATTGGGGGTGTGTGTAGCCTGGGGGTGGGGTCGCTGTGGGGGGATGTAGCTGGGGCTGGAGGGTCCATCACGGTAGAAGGGGGCTGGGGGAGGGGAAGAAAGGACCCAGTGGGGTGGGAGGGAGCAGCAGTGGGGTGAGGATTTGCCCTGGGTGGCAGGGAGCCACTGTAGAGAAGGGAGAAGTGGGTGCTGCACCGTGCTCCCCTGCCCTACCTTCCCACTCCCCAGGTTCCCTCCTGCCCCCCAACAAAGCCACCCTTCTTCTCCCATCCTCTCTCCTCTCTTGCCACCCTTGCGCTGTTCCCCACATGGCTGCCCTTGTCCTTTTTTGCCACCCCTGCCCTGCTTTGTTTTCCAGACTCACTCCTGCTACTGCAGACGACTCCTGACATCCGCTGTTCTGCCACCCCTGCTTTGCTACCCCAACTACCCCACATTGCAGCATTTCTGAAACACTGTGCCATGGTTCATGAATATTTTTAATTAATTTAAGCTAATTTGAATATTCATGCTTTTTTAATTGTGGCGTGCCTCAAAAAATTTGAAGGTCTCAAGGTGTGCCAAGGCAGAGAAAAGGTTGGGAACCACTGTTCTAGACCAGGGGTGGCCAAACTTATGGAACTCAAGAGCCACACAAGTTGATTATGAAACCTTCAAGAGCCAAAGGGAGGCATATAGCCGTATACTTTTACCTACTCCAAAATGACTAAGTTTAAAATTCAGTGCGCACTTTAATTTTATCATAAAAAAAGACCAATATTGATCCTACTAATGGCAAATTCTAATAATTACTTAAGGTTGCCATGAAAATTAGGCCTATACAGTAAAAACTTAGCTGCTGCACCAAGCAGAAGACTGCAGGCTAGTGGCAAGTTATTTAAAATCCTGACCATGCCGCACTTCTCCCCACCATCCCCAAGCATGCTGCGCTTCTCCGTACTGTCCCGACCCCTCTCCTGAACTCCTAGGCTGGGGCTGCTTTCCTAAATTGATTTACTGACGTTTTTCCGGGAGCCACAATTTTTCATTCAAGAGCCACATGTGGCTCCCGAGCCGCAGTTTGGCCATGCCTCTTATAGACTCTTCAAGCATAAGCTTTTGTGGGCTCCAACCCACTTCGTTAGATGCACGCATCTGAAGAAGTGGGTTGGACCACAAGAAAGCTTATGCCCAGGGGTGTCGCTGGTGCCCAGCACACGGGGCACGAGTCCTGAGTCCCAGCGCAAGTGCTCCAAGTGTCCAGGGAAGCCCCTGCCTCTCCCGGCCCTGTCCCAGGCCATGCTGTCCACAGCTGCACCTGTGGCTCCTGGTCCAGTCCCTGGCCAGGAATTCAGGCCAGGCTGCCTGCAGCAGCAACCGCCTCTCCTGGCCCCATCCCCAGGCAGGGATCCAGGGTCAGGCTGGCAGCAGCAGGAGCCTGAGGCCAGATTGAGCCCAGGTGGAGAATCGGGGCTGCAGGGGCAGGGCCCATGCCTGTGCCCCAGGTCTTTCCTTGGGTCAGCAACACTCCTGCTTCTGCCAGAAGAAATCTGATAGTCTATAGAGGTGGCCAGACTTATGGAATTCAAGAGCCACACAAGAGCCGCACTGATGCACACAGCCATATAGTTTTACCTACTAAATTGATTTGCTGACACTCTTCCACAAGCCACACTTTATCATTCAAGAGCCACATGCAGCTCCCGAGCCGCAGTTTGGCCACGCCTGGTCTATAAGGTGCCACAGGACTCTCATTGTCTCTGCTGTTACTACCCTTCTGTTATGTATTCATTCAATAGCTTATTCTTTACTGAATGCTGGAGAGCCTTAGGCCTGAAGGAAAGGGTAAAGCCCCTAGATTGGGAAGACCAAGCCATTTCCCCTGAGGTAGCATCCCCCTCTTTCCCTAGCCAGCAGTGCCATAACTAGGTTGGGGGAGCAGGGCAAAGCCCCAGGAGCTGAATTTTAGAGGGCTCAGAGGACAGATCCAGCCCCCTGCCACCTTCCTGTGACAGCTGGGGATGGATCTGGCTCCCTGCCACCTTCCCTCAGCAGCTGGGGACAGATCTAGTTCCCCGCCACCCCAGCTGCCACAGGAAGGCAGCTGGGAACAGATCAGGGCCTGGGTCAGGGGAGGGCACCTTTGGGGCGACTTGCCCCAGGCACCAGAGCATCTAGTTACAGCACTGCTAGTCAGGAACAGCAAATGCCTGAAGACTACATTGATTAGAAATTACCCAGCATCACTCAAGTGTGTTGTGCCAAGGCGGTAATAGTATCTACTCGACTGCAAACTTCCTTTTACTCTGAAGGTATCTGAGATGCTAATACAATTAGCTGTAATACCAGTTGCAGATTTGGCAGTTGCCTGACCTTTGCCAAATTAACACTTTGGGCTAAAATTTCACATGCTAGGTATCAACCTCTAAAGATGAGGGCCATCTGCTTTAATATGGGATGAGTGGCCTTCCTCCCTGGAACTGAGAGCAAGGACCCCCACTTGTCTCTGATCTGAATTACTGTCTCCCCACCCCACCCAGGCAGCATGGAGGAGGAAGTTTTCTGAGTCAAATGCCGAGGAACAAAAGCCAGATGAGGGCAGGGGGAAAGAATAGACTGGGAGAAGAAATCCAGTGAAACTGGGATTGTAGATAGGAAATAGACTGGAGCCTGTACCCTAGAGGGAGGAGGGGGAAGACTGGCAGTTGGGGAAGAGTAGATGAAAGTGTTTGGGTGGAGAGACTGGAAATGGCAGCTGGGTGGGAGAGGAAGGCTGACTAGGCAAGGAGACTGGGCGGGCAGCTAGTTGAGGGTGGACACAGATCAGATGAAGAACAGGGAGGAGGAAGGAAATGGAGACAAGTGCAGGCAGAACTGATGATGAGTGGGTATGCAGGGAGGGAAGTGGGATTGTCTAATGAAGAAACTGGGATAAGCAAGCAAGGAGGGGAGACAAATCAGACAAGGAGCCTGTGGGAACTAGTGGGTCTGGGAAGACATATTAGATGGAAGCCAAGAGGGGGGAAATGGGATTGGGAAGTAATGGCTGGGGAAGGCTAGAGGCTGAGCTTGGCTAATGAGCCCAAATGGATAAGAAAACCAGCATGAGAACCCCAAGAAGAAGAGCCAGTAACTGGGTAGACAATGAGAATGGGATAAAGACAAAAAGCCAGAACTGGGGAAGAAATGGAACTGGAGCAGGAAGGGGACAGGAGTGACGCACTTGGCAGATGGGTAGGAGGGTGTGTTGACTAAAGCCTTCCCCCATCCAAAGCCTTAGATGGAATTCAAGATTCCTGAGTCTCATCATTCCTCTGCTGTTAACGAACACCTGTGAATCCCAAACTGAAAAGTAAGTCTCATCCCCCCACCTCTTTTAATGTCTGCACAGAGGATAACAATCTACTATTGTGATCAGTTACCCTATCAGCTCAAGTGACAACAGCCTACATGGGGAATCTGAAGATTCAAACCATGCTAATGACCCATGTGGGTATAAAGATGATGCCCCCTTATGGAATTTTGTTTTCACTTTCCCCCCATTTGCTTAAAAAAAAAGGAAATTGCATGCATACAGATTACAAGAACATTAAAGGTTGCAAATCACCCTCAGAAGTTAGGAAATCCCACAAATTGAACTTGCCCATGCTACCTTAATTCAACATCCTTGTGTATATGTATTAGGATGATGGGGCGAGGCAGGGACAGGGTGTGTGTGGTGGCTTCTGCACAGCTCTCAGTAAGACATGGGACAGAACAATAATGGAATCAGGAATAGGTGTTTCTGGTTAGCCTGTATTTCGTTCATAAGCCTTTATAATACATTATGCCAATCCTACTGGTTCATGGAGGTATTTGGCTGCTGTAAACTTGTCCCCTTCCTGTCTAAAATGTTACTGTTATGGTCATCTTCCTGGCTTGCCACTTTGACAACTTAACCCCTGCCTCTGCATCACTACACTGGTTCCCTCTGCTCCATCATATCACATCTTTAAGCCCCTTTGTGACGTAGCCCTACATTACCTAGGGCTGGTCTTCACTGACAGTGCCAAGTTCACTGCTCCCAGACTGATCTCCCCAATCAACTGAGTGGGTCTGTGAAGACCTGTTCAGCCATCCAGGAAATTTGTCGAGTAAGACCACCTGGGGAAGGAGCATAGTGTTGAGCTGGAGCAAGAGAAGGTGTTTTACTCTGACTCAGCCTACTGAAGACACTGCAGAAAGTAGAAGGTAGGGAATCAGAGGGAGATGCACAAGGTATTTCAAGTACTTTGTGTATTTCCCTCCAATTGTCACTGAAATCACACCATGGTGTAGCCCAGGGCCTAGTCCCTCTAATTCATCAGGGCATCTATAGGTGTGCTTACTTCTCCAACACGACCAGCCTTTACTACTCTACAGGCAGTTTCTTCCTCAAACATCTTCACACCTTTTCTCATGGCATCCCACAGCTGCTATTTTATCCACTTTCAGATCCCTGCTAGACTCACTCTGCTGGATGCTTTAAAAACCTTGCCCTTTGGCTATCCTCAGGCAGAGTGGACAATGCAACTACTGCTTGCCGTACTAGACTTATTTGTACTGCTGTTTCTTCATCCTGTCCCTGCCACACATCTCTTTATTTCATCAATGTTGCACCATCTTCAAGAATCTAGGGTCTTTGGGACCAGAACTCTATTTTTCCTGCTTCAGCCCTAATTCTGGCTTCTAGAGACTATGATGACACAAGTAATACAGTAAGAGCATACAAATGGCAATGGCATTTACTCTGCTCCTTTTTGCCTTGGGTTTTAAACTAATGGGAGGGGGGACAGCAAGCAAAAAGCACATTTTATATTAATTGTCCCCAATATAACAACAGTTTTGCAGAGTGTGGCCCTGGAAAGAGAGTGATGTGTCAAAAATCAATACTTAGTTACTTGAATGACTTTGTGTCCCTGCCAAAAATTTTCCTCTGTATCAAGAGTGCCATTCATTGAAAAAATTGTAAAGGAATCTAAAGGCGGTTACCTCATTTTAAGATGTGAAATTAGATTCCATGAATAATGGAACTGTCTCTCTTTGGGAAGTCCTCCACAGTCTTAAAACGTTTAATAGGTTATTGCCCCATGGATCACAAGCCATAAGGTAATTTCAGAGCAGCTGCAATAATTAATTGTCCAGATGAACTCTGAAATACTTTGTATAGGTTAGGCAACCTTACAGGGTGAGTGTTGTAGGATCAATTGGCTGCCACCACAGTAAAAGCTGTAGCAACTTCACTTCAGTAGGATAATTATGTAACAAAGGCCCTGATTCTGCAATGACAATGCACTTGCTTACCTTTACCTGCCTTCAGCAATCTCATTGAAGTCAATGGGCTTCTCAGATTGAATAAGGTTAGGCATATACATGACAAGTTCCAAAGGGGTGAGCGTGTTAGTCTTGGTCAGCAAAGCAAACAAGGAGACTCTTGGCACTTTTAAAGACTAACAAATTTATTTATCGCATGAACTTTTGTGGGAGAAAATTCTCCCACAAAATTTATTGGTCTTTAAAAGTGTCAGACTCCTTATCTATATATGCATGAGACTCTTCAGAATTGGGGCCTAAAAACAGATATTATTTGGTCTGCATATTAGATCTTTTTAGGTGCATGGCTCTGGCACTGATATTCAGTCTCTCTGAAGTAATCCTGTGAAAAATGGGCAGAAATATGTGGGAAGAAAGGAATATGGCTTAATTTATGGTTTTCTCTACAATTTTGATTCGGAAAGTTGCACTGAATTTCCTTCAGATTTATTGGATAAGCATCATTTGATTAGGTAGTTAACAGACAGTCATTCAATCTTTTCATCCAGGTTTGAGTGGGATATTTTTGTCCATCCTCTGCTCCCACCCCCAGTGGTGTAGGACTAGCTAGCCCATGAGAGCCAAGTTTGTGATTCAGATTTAGAATCCAGCTGCTAATATGCTTTTATTGATTGTAGTCTTGATTCAGAAGAAAGTTGCCCGACTCTAGAAATCCTCTGCAAACCAAAGTAACAAAGGCCAGGGAGAATACAGCTGGTTGAAAAATTTAAAGTTTCAAAATTTTCATGACCATGGTGTATATACCTTGTGGAACAACTTATGGTTTTAGACTCTTGCAATTCAGAGCAGATTTTGGATTTAGTAGAGAAACAATTTAAAACAGACAGTTTTACCATTGCTATGCATAGTACAGAAGACAGTAACTCAGCCCCAGTCTGTTCGTACTTTGAACCCTGGATGCTTAGCTTTATTTATTTTTCTTCACTTCCATAGTTTGGATTATGCAGAACTTTGCTTACCCTTCATTCTTACCTTCAGGTCTACTAGCTGAGGGGAAGGAGGGTTTCATTACATGTGGTGTCCTGGAATAGGGTACCTGGTCTTATGCTTCACAGACGTTATCCATTTGTTGGAGATACAGGAGTTAATGATACCTTTTATTTGCTAAGCACTCTAGACATTTGACTGAAGAGACAGATAGTAGAGGAATAATAAAGTAGTGGGTTATTGTAGGTACAGCATGTACTGCAGTATAGGATCAAACTGCAAGCAGCATTAAAAGTCCAATGGTCGATCCTCTTCTGGTTACCACTGAGAACTACTTCTTGAATTGTTTGACCAGAGCTAGGAATTTGACTATTGTGGTGCTTTTGCTGGCAATCCCGTGTAAATTTGTTCTATGTGGATAATGCCTGGCAGAATTTGTCACCATAGCCTGGGAAAATTTAAAAGAACTTTGTTGTCTTCACCATAAGGAAGAATATTGTGTCAAATGTCTTCTTTTTTTTCTTTAAAGAAATACATTTACTGGTGTTGGTAATGGGTATGATATTTGGTTAAGTTTTATTCTAAAATGAGGCAATAAATCACCACATTTTTAAGAAACAAAATGTCCTCAGCCCCCTACTAACAGGTGTTAGATGATTTAAGTAAAAGAATTTGACAGATAATTTTCTTTGCACAATTTATGCTGTTTACTTTTTGCATTTCACTCTGCTTTCCTGATTGAAATAGACTAGTCAGTTTTCATTTCTATCATTGTCAATTTCTCTTCCTGGCTCCTGCAATAGCACAAAGCTACAACCTTTGTTTTTCAATTCAATTGCAATTCAAACAGCTTAGAATAGAATTTATAAACACTTCATTTTTTTCCTCTGTGCAAAACGATTTGGGATCTAAAGTACACTACAGTATCTTTAAATTGTTTTTAAATTCAGTTTTAAAATAAATCTGTGAGCTGCGTTGGTTTTCTGTTAATGAAGAGGGAAGGTGTGAAGAGCAGCCTAGTAGCTAGCATGCCAAGTGTATGTCACATGGGTCTCAAAAAATGGATCAAGAACATTTAAATTGCGTTATGATTTATTAGTGCCTTTGACAAACACAGCATAAAAGTATTCAGGTTAACATGCAAGTACAGCTATATAATGTTATTGCATTCCTAAAAACAAGCTATCATAGCTTAACCTGTTTCTTAATTTGCTTTAAAGCTGTTTACTAAAAAGACAGGATTTTTCAGTGCAGTGAAACATAAATCAATTAGAGAATAGTTTGGTTTGTCAGATTTCGTGGGGCATAGTAGGAAATCCTTTGTTCCACTGAACATGTGCATAAGCTCTGTTTTTCCTTCACAAAGCAGACTTAACAAAACTTGACAATTTAGTTTTGCTACTGAAAAGGATTTTAAGTGTGCTTGCATCTGTACAGTGAGATATGTTATATGTTGCATTTTGCTATCAAAACAGTGCTACAATAGCAATTCCCAGTTCCACCTCTCTTCGATGTCAGTTTTTTTCATTTACATAGGTAATATTTCTCCCATGATGCAGACAAAAAGAATCCTAGGTGTTGTTGCATTTTTAATATAATTAATCAAATCTGTTCTCTTCTGAACCTCAATTTTTACCACTTCTCTTTTCACTGTACCAAACCAGGTTCGTTCACAGCTGCTGCAATCCATTAGTCCACTTCAGGAGGAATCATTCAAAGTGATATTCGGAACCCTGCCAGGAGACTGAGTGCATTGTTTCTGATAAACCCCCATTGTTACATTACATCACAATTTAAGCAGGCCTGGGATTCGGAATTTTTAATATGGAGTCTGATTGAGCTAACTTACGAAAGGATAATTCACTTAGACATACTTTGCCTTTATCATTCTTTTTGTTGCTATTCAGGGGACTGACTAATCAATCAGTAAGGAGAATAATTTGGTTTGGTTAGGCTTTGCATCTATAGATAATAATGGTACCTACTGACCTTTAAATGTATTAGTCTACCCTGACATTCTTTATAATGTAGACCACAGAATTTAAGTTGCTCTAATGGATTATTGTCTTCATTATTAAAAACATATGACCTATTTCCAGCCTGAATTTGTCTAGGTTCACTTTCCAGCTATTAGATCTGGTTAGGAACTGCTCTGCTAGATTAAGGAATGCTCTCTATCAAAAATCATCTTCCTGTTGAGATACTTCATAAAATGTAAGCTGCCTCTTACCTTTCAGTATTATAGCATCTTTTGTAGAATGGTCTCAAAGTTTGTACATTTACTAGCCCTCATACCAACTTCACTCATTCTGGTCACAAAGTGTGGGTAGTCCTTCATAAGCTTTTAGCTGTTGACTGAGTATAATGCAGTCAGCTGATGGTGTCGGCCAAGGCTGTTGCCTCACACCTCTTTTCTAAGACCTAAAGTGATGAATTGGTTAGACAAAAAGTCCAAAAATAGCTCTTTCTAAACATCTGACAGAGCCCTGCCACTTCACTGCTATCAGCTCAGGCACGGGGCCCCACACCCCCAGCATGGGGCCCCTGCCTCCTCAGTGTGGTGGCATACAAGGGGGCTGTCGCTGGGGTGGTTGGAAGCCTGGAGCCAGAGGGTGCTCCCACCCCAGCCAGTCTGCTCTTGAGAGGGTCAGGCTGGTGTGCAGCACAGCCCCTGGTGCAGGCCCCCAGGGCCGTGGGCCCTGGAAGGCTGCGCCAGAGTGGAGGCTGCACTGTGCTAGCTGGGTGGACCAGCTGGCCCCGGGGTGGGAGGGGAGCACAGAACTTGGTCTCTTGCCCCAGGGTCCACTTCCCCCAGCACCAGCAGGGCAGGAGCATTCTCAGCACTCCCTCAATCCCTACCAGCGCTGAGTGGAGTGGGAGAGAGCCAGCCCCGGTAGGAGTTTTGAGGGCTTCAGCTCCTTTAGCCCCTGCAGTAATCTGTCCCTGGCAAAGAGGCAAAAACAAAGACTAGCCTCATGCTCACAAATTTATTACTATCGTGGGATGCCAATGTGTGCACATACTGAACAGCAACCCTAAGGCTATGTCTACACTGGCAATTTAGGTAAAATTAAGGAGGCTTAATTCAAACTAATTAGTTAATTCAAACTAAATTAGTCCCTGTCTACACTAGACTTTCATTAAGTTGAATTAAGAAATTCCTGAATTTGACTTAATGAAAGCTTAATTCAAATTAATAAGAACCACCCATTACTTTGAACTAAGCCTTAATTTCTCTTTAGTATGAACTAAGAATGGTGGAGACCTGGATTAACCCTTAATTTGGCTTTATTAAGGTCAAATTAACGGTAGTTAGGTTGAATTAACAGTCGACTAAGGCAACTTAAAGCTAAGTCGATTTAGTCCACTCTTTTAATTTGACTTAATAAGGTCAAGTTTAGTTAAAATTAACAAAATTTGGCCTAACTTTTTCTAGCGCAGACGTAGCCTAACACTAGTGTACTAGATTGCTGAATATTGTGGGTCAGTCTGGGTGGGCAGGTCACTTACCAGATCTCAAGATGTCCAGCTTAATGAAGCAATGTGGATCATAACTAGAACATGAAAAATCAACATCCTTTCAATTCTTTGCCACGCTACATATACTCCTACCCATGATCCAGAGAGTCACACACGCAGCCCATGAAGACAAAGGAACCATGACCAATCTTTACTAATTCATGAGGACCTCTAAAACCTTCTGAGGACATCTAAATCTCACACGTCTCTTTTGGGAATGAACTAAAACTCTTAGAGTATATTAATTGAACCTGGAGGCATACTGTGAAGAATTCTTTGGGATAATGTCAATGGCAGGGAAAAGAATAAAACACAGCCTTCCTGAATCCAGTAATACTCTTGTGAGAAATAGTTTGGGAGTTTAACACAAAGAAAACCAAGAGGGCAGTAGAAACTTTCAGTTCCATGGAAGTTACTGTAAATACCTAGAAGTTAACAGAAAATCCCACAGGATTTTTTTCAATTATCCTATAAAAATTATATAGCCATATGTAACCCCTTTGGGGTCTTAAAGAGCATGGTTCCTTTAAATCTTTGTCCTGTGGGGGAGGGACTGATTGGTCTGGAAGGAGGGTGTGGAGCTCAGGGGGTAGGGGGCTGCAGCCAGAGAGAAGCAGCAGAGAGATAGAGAGACCCTGCTTGAAGCCGGGGAGGACGGAGCAGCTGACCTGGGAGCCCAGGACAGTACCCACAGGAGGACACTGTGCTGGGAAGAGTTGTCCAAGGACAGAGCTGGACCCAGTGACTGGCCACCTGGAGCTGTGGGGCCGTGAGTACAGGGCCTGGGACTTGGCCTGGGACTAAGGGGGAGGCTGTAGTTAGTTAAGTGGGGAGGGTGACACTCTGTGGTTGCAAAGAGTGGGAGAAAGGCATCAGAAGGTTTTGCTGGGAAAGTTGCTGGTGCCAAAGATGATGAGGAGCTGTTGGACTGAACACTGGACTGGAGCTGTGCTGGGACTCCTGAACTCAGGGTGCAGATACAGAGCTCACTGTCTGCCCTCAGCCAGCTGCACTGCTGGGCATGCAGGGCCCTGTGTTAGCTGTTAGTCTGTGTTACTGCTGCCCCATCTCCACTGTTGGTTTCTCCTTCGCCCCTCTGTAAATTATCCTTCCACATTCCCATAATCCCTGTGCTATCCCAGTGTGTGTGTGGTCACTCGGGGGGTTTGGAACAGGTGCCCCTGGGGTAAAGGGGCTCTCCTTGCTGTGTCCCTGCGCACACCCTTCCTTGGCCAGAGCTGCCTGCAGGGCAGACTCTATCTTGGCCACAGGGGTGTTACACATATATAGTTTTTTGTAGATTCTAGAAGATGGTTCAAATATCTGTAGAAAGACAATTTCACACTAAAAGTTCTGTAGGATATTTCCATGCCAGGCTGGATCAAGGCTGCGGCTGCCCACCCTTTTAGGCCTCCTCCACTGCAGTGGCACCGTGCTTGGAGGTAGGGTGACCACCCCCACCACAGTGCTGTCAGACAGAGTCAGAGGCTCTGGGGCCCCAGCCAGCGCTGAAATGGGGTTTGGGGTTGGAGGCAACTGTGGACTAGCACTGCTGTGCTTGGGGCTTGGTTAGGGATACAGACCAGAGGCTGTGGGCCACAGCACTCCTGCCCTGTCCCTGAGCTGGCTGGCCTAGAGTGGACCACCCAGCCCAGGGACTGGGTAGGCTGGGCGAAGGTGAGCAGTAGCAGTGCAATACTGAGGCCAGTCAGGGCTGGATTTCTGGGCCTATGGGGGCCCCTCTTTAGGTTGTGGCCCCAGGCTGAAGCCCCTACGGTCCCTGCTTTAATCCGGCCCTGCTTCCATGCAGGTAAGTATGAGCTCTTAGACTACATTCTTCCTTTAGTTTAAACAAGGTCACTAGGGAAAAGTAATTTCTATTGTTTGCTCCACCAGCACCACCATTACCATGACACACATTTTTTCTCTATAATGGTGTATTGATTTTGATATCAGGGAGGACAACAAGAATCCTGCATGGCCGCAGATATCAGCTTTATATCCATGGACTATTTTTGTGGATCACAGATTGGATGCAGATGCAAACTTTGTATCTATTCAGCAATCTAAATATAAGATCTCAAAAACAGAGAAGCAGCTGTCTGGAGCTAATAGTCTATGAGGTTGCTTCCACACATTGAAGACCATATCTGCCCTCCTCCCCGATACAGAGAAAGGGGAGATGGATAGACTAAGACAGGCAGCAAAATCCCCAAAGATCCTATAACCTCAGTTTAAGCAGTCAAGCAATTTAGGGAACCTCTCCTGATTCAGCAATGAAGTCAGGTCAGTTAGAGAGGGAGGCAGTTGCTTCTGCAAAGTAAATCATCTTGATTCCTGTGGATGCGGATTGAATGAGGCTCCACCTTTTTGTATCTGCACAGACTGTTCAGACTATTTCAGCAAATCAAAACAGTTTTTTTGATTCAAACAGTGTGGAACAACATGTTAGAAGGTGGAGTGTAAAGCCCTGCAAATCCATGGGTATCCACTGCAGATCCGTAGGTATCTGCATCTGTGGATGCAGATAACCACAGACCCATTGCTGCAGATTGACCCATGGATGCAGATTTTATTTTCATCATCTGCCCAGGGTGTGGTCTATCACTGCAGCTGCTGCTATGATGTGTCAGCAGTACACAGGGGAACAAGGAAGTGCTCCAGCCAATCCTAGCTCAGCTCTGATATGCCAGTCAATCAGAGTCTCAGTCACAGCTGGTTGGGGCTTGGAGAGTCACCACTCACTGTCAGTCAGTCAGCATGCCAGCCTTTGATTGGCTCATTCCCCATGACTTCCCTGCCTGCTTCTTCTTTTTCTTGTTTGCAGTTTGCATGGCATGCTGTCAATCAGAGATTTCACTGGTGGCAAAGGAGATCTGACTGACAGCATAGCATGCAAACTGCAAACAAGAAAAGGAAAAAGTAGACAGGACCCATGTTGGGAATGAGCCAATCAAAAGCTAACATGCTGACTGTGAGCTCAAGGTCAGTTGTGTATGTGGCTACAGATATAGATAAAACATGGCATGTGGATCACAGACCGGATAGATACCGTCACTGAGCAGATGCGGATCCACATTTTTGTATTCGCACTGGGCTCTACTGGGGAGGTAGAGGTTGGGAAAGTCAGTTATTGTGACAAAGCCAGTTCAAATCTCTGTTCAAGCCTTAGGCAATGGTATCAAATTTGCATATGAATTCTAACTCTTAAGGTTGCATGTGCCATAAATCAATAGGCCCTGATTTCACTCTGAATTTTCACATTCCAGTTTTGAAAGGGTGCCATATAAACCCACATTTTCAAATGTAAGACCTTCCATACTATCTTGATTGTCATGTGGTTTGTTACCAGTACTTCACTGTGTCCGGGCTGAGTCACCAACAGTGGGGACTGAACACATGACCTCTACATCCAAATCATGAACTCTTGCTGCCTGAACTAAAAGAGTACTCTTTTTTTAGCCAAGGCTGTAATTAGTTCAGCTTCTTTGTGCCTAACCACTACCAGTGGGGGGCCTGAACACTGCACTGAGCTGATGTAGATTGCATCAGCATCCATAACCTTCTTTGAATTTATGATATTAAACAACTACCATACTTAACAGGCACAAGTTTATCAAGGCACATCTATGCTGCAAATAAAGACCCAGGCCACTGACAATCAGGCCATAGATCAGCCGGCTCAGACTTGTGGAGCTTGTGCTGCACAGTTGAAAATTGTTGTGTAAACATTCAGGCTCAGGCTACAACTTGGGTTCTGGTACCCTTCCCCTCATGGGGTCCTAGAGCTCAGCCCCCACCCTCAGCTCAAACATCTACATAGCAATTTTACAGTCCTAGCAAGTAGATCCATGCCTTCCATGGGTATTTACCTGTAGTGTAGATGTGGCCTCACACTCACAGCTAGTAAAATAAATTTCAACTAGTTGAAAAATATCAGTTTGCAATATTTTACAAGACACTTACTGTATACTTCCACAAGTCCAGCCACTTACTCATTCAGGAATTATAATACTAGGGGCTATCTTCACATCACAGTTGGCAAAATATTTCTCCCAGAGGAGGGATGGATTCAAGTCCCTCTCGAACACAAATTTAACACAAATTTCAGCAGGGACAGCATGAGAATGCTTAACAGTGCAGGGCTACTGAGCATCCTGGAGATGCTTACCACAGGCAAGAGTTTCTCTGAAACCCAATCAACATTCACATATATTTTCTTGAGTTACAGGTATCACCACCCTACAGATAAAATCCAAAGGACAGGCCCAAAGAACAAATAAAATGGTGACTGCACATGTAGAAAGACAGGAAATAGTTATTCTAGCCCCACAATGACCAACAGTCACTACAGATACCAGAAAGCATTTTTTCTGGAGCCTAGTTCTGTAAGGAGCTGAACACCTTCAGGATGGACACTGCACAGCCAGATCATCAACTGGTATAAATCAGCACAGCATAGCTCTAGTGAAGTCATGGTGTATGGATTCAAGAGAATGGAGCTACACCGACGTACACCAGTGAAGAGCAGACTCTTCATTTTCTATAGCATTCTAACAGATTACGAGTGCCAGGAGTGTATGGAACTGAACCATATGCCCTGTCATAGTCCCTTCCCATTTCTATGATTCTAACATGGAGAAAGTCAGACTATTATAGGATCATGATGGGCCCTTTTGATGTTAGGGTCTATGAGTCAAGATGCAGCCTTGGATCCTAATTAAAGTCTTCAGTATTTTACTGCAGAACCAGTTTTCTTAGACATCATTCATATAAAGGCCCAAGACCCCCCACCCCAGCCTGCATTAAGCTTCTGAGAACTGACAAGGTCACAGTCCATCTCGTTTAAAATCAGGTAGAAGGGGGAAGTGCCTGTTGCTTAAAATGCTATTAAAAACAAGAGAAAAAGTTATCTTCACAGTTGGATATATTTATTTCCTTTCCATACACTGGGAATTCAGTTAAGATAGCATGAAGAGTTTAGAGACAGCTGTTTAAAATGCTAACTGCAATCTATAGTGCAGAAATGAAGAATACTATACAAAATAAAGCTAGAAGACTCCCCAGTTAAAAAAGGTATTTGACTGTGGAATCCCTATCTATCCCTAGAGAGATCTAAAGTTGGTCAAACTAGTCACAGCAACTGCCTCAACCTGAATTTCTGCGGTGGAACAACAGGCTCTACTTTTTCAGTATATCTGGGCAGACATTTAATCCATTTAGACCATTAAATCTGTAAAATGGCAAAAAAACAATGAGCTCTACAATGGACCTCTTGTCATAGCACATGTGACTTCTTCACATCTATGCTGTAGTGAGATTTTTTGGAGCTATATAACCAGAGACCTTCATTATAAGGACAGTGCTGAGTCTGACGTGCAGGATTTGCATTGGAACAATTTATTTTTTCTGCACTGCAAAAGTAAATATTAAAGGAAGCACAAGGATACTAAGGGCTATTTTTTTCCTCACCCAAAGCAAAACACATGGACAGTGTAGCGATGATAATGAACCAAGATATCATCATCATGCACACAGTCTCCAAGTAGATTTGCACCAGTCATAGTAACACATTTGATAGCACTATAGATTGAAGCTCCTGATCTGGCTCAATACTGCAAATTCATGAATCTCTTGTCCTGCCCCATGGGCAACAACAAGAGGGGTCAAGGCATGGCCTCCTTCCTATGTTGATGCAGAATTTTAGAACACAAGGTGCTAGAACATTCTGTCCATCCTCATGGGTCCTAACACAGATGACATCAAAGGTCTGAGGAAGGATAATTATCCCCACAGACATTACTCTTCTCTTTCCTCTTACATTCCAAGGACCTGTCCAATCTGACAGCATGGCTGCTAAAAGAGCGGTGCTGCTGCTGCCAACCCCGGTTTCACCTGCATTCGTACTCCACCCTCTGTGGAGAGAAGAAAATGTGGTTTTGGCATGAGCAGCCTAAACAGTCTCTGGTTTTGCCAACATTGTGGTTTTTGAGGAGAGCATGCCACAAAAGATGACTCTTCTTGTTTCTCTTGACACATTCCAGTGCTAGAGAGCCCTCATTGAGCAAAGCTAGTTCTTGGAAGCTTGCACATGCACCCAAAGAGCAGGTGAGTATATGGCATTCGCTCCCCTTCCCTGCCCTTGCCCCTCACCTCCCCACCCAGAACTTTCAGGATTCTTCTGTCCTTTTTCACTTTTCTTTTCTCTCTTCTACACCACATAGCTGAGGACAGCAGAGAAGTTTATGTGTCTAGTCAGATCATCAGTTGATATTAAAGGAATTCAGCAGGCTGGCCTACATGCTGCAGGAGCTTGAACTGGAGGGGTGCAAATTCTAAAGTGCACCAACGTGTTGCACACAAATGCCCACATAGACTGCTGGTGTACAGGCAAAGTTCCCTAGTACATGTTAACAAAAGTACTTTAAGAGTACTACATCAATGCACCCCAGGCAACTTCTAGTGCACAATAGGACCCACCCCATTTCACTTGCAGAGGTGCTGTTGAATTCAGGTCAAGCAGACCAAACCCAACTCTAAACCCTTCCGACTACACTGTCCAAGTGGTTATATCCCTTGTATCCCCTGCTGTCCTCTCATTCATTGTCCCTTCAAGAAACATGAACCTTCTGTCTCCAGTTCCACTGATCATGATACACCCATGAAATTAGCATGCAGACCAACATGTTCCTTGAGAATTC
Organism: Podocnemis expansa; assembly: GCA_007922195.1. NCBI lineage: Eukaryota > Metazoa > Chordata > Testudines > Podocnemididae > Podocnemis > Podocnemis expansa. Next base: position 24,711,172 of record ML681997.1, read on the forward strand.
ACATCATTAAGCCACTGCACAAACATTAACTATTCAGTCCTTAAAGCCATGTGTGCTAGGTCAGTATTATCAGCCCAGGAAATTGCAAGGAAATTGGAACAGAAGTTATACCATTTATCAAGGCCTTACCATAAGTCTGTGGCAGAGCTCTCTCAGGAGAATTGGAACAGGAATTTCTCATTTACAGTTGGACTTAAACCACTAGCCCACACATTCACTTCAGAATAGTGGAGGATGGACTTGTTTAGTTTGACAAGATTTACTGGAGGCAGGAGCAAACTCCATGGTGATTCCAGAAAAAGAATGATCTAGTGAAACTCAAAGGAAACCTCACCAGAGTTTCCTGTTAGTTGCATATTAATTTTCAGACATGATCTAGTCTTGGTTGCTCAGACTCTAGCTGAATTTGGATCATCATCAGACCTTTCATTTTCTTTACTAATGAGCAACATGCATGAAGACCTGTTTCCATACAATGTGCAGGCTGGATCATATGTTAGTGGTCCATTGCAATACAGTTTCCCCACTTAAAAGAAACCTAATGCATATTTTAAGGGAGGGGAATCACAATAAGAGAAGAGAACTGGAAATCAAACTATGCTGTGCTTTGCAAAAGCCTATTAAAAACGTTGAAATCATAGACACATTTCAAACTTTGGTATGATATTTTGAACTCAAAATGTCACCCTAATATGCAGATTGTCTGAGATCTATAATTGGATACTGTTGATAGAAAAATTATATGAAAATGTCAAAAGGAGAGTGTGTTGGCTGGGTCTGAGGTTTCTGCATCAAACAATGCAACTAGAAGAAAAATATAATGAGATTTCGTTTTCTCCTAACAATGAAAAAGAGAAAGGTACATCTAAAAAACTGCTTCCTCCAACTTTAGATTATATGATATAAACAAAAGTAAAGAAAGATGGGAAAAATACACACAGACCAAATCATGGCTGCTGTATTCCACTGGCTATATCTAATCTAGTTCCCTGCCAATGTACGGCTATGTTCACACACAGGGGGTTATTTCGATACAAGTTGTTTCAAAACAACTTGTATCGAAATAAGGCGTTATTTTGAAATAAGTTAATTCGAATTAAAAAATATTAATTTGAATTAAGGAAAAAAGCTCAAAGCGAAATAGCATGTTCGGACAACAGTTATTTCGAAATGAGTCACCGTCGTTTCAAAATAACATGTTCAGATGGGATTGTTTCGAAACAATCATTGCGAAACAACGTTGTTTCATCACCAAATGGGGTTTAAGTTGTTTTGAAACAACGCCGTTGTAAATAGCCCTGTGGCATTTAAAGACTAACAAATTTATTTTATTGCATGAGCTTTCATGGGAGAAAATCCCACTTTGTCAGATGCTTTGAAGTGGGATTCTGTTTCATGAATGCTCATGAAATAAATAAAGTTATTAGTCTTTAAGTGCCACAGGACTCCTTGTTTGTTTTGCTGAACTAGACTAACATGGCTACCCCTTTGGAACTTGTGTGCACTGTCTTATTTTTGTCTCTGTGGTGGTTACATCCTTCAAATAACTGTAGGCTGCTACATATATCTTAAATAAAATGGCAAATTTATGAGCCTCGCCTCATTATATTAGAGGAGTCTTTAAGGCCTCCATGAATTCCTCCTCCCCCACCCCCAAAGAGGCCCTCATTTCACAAAATCCACCACCAGTTGGCAATCTCAGCAGAGAACACAAGCTCTAGGGGTATGGCCACACACAGTTCTTATTTCGAAACAACAGGGGTTGTTTCAAAATAAGAACTGCCATGGCCACATGACGTACGGCCATTTCGAAACAAGGAAACCTCTTGTTTCGAAATGGGAGCCATACTTTCGAAATAGGTTAAACCTCATTTCGTGTCGAAACAAGGTTGTTTCGAAACCAGTGGTTTCGAAACAACCCTGTGCGGACATGTTATTTTGAAACAATTGTTATTTCAAAATAACTATGGACATTCCTCCCAGGGTGCTTAGCACCCTGGGAGGAAGCGCCACCCTCCCTCAGCACCCTGGCCACGGTGATGAGGAGGATCCCTACGCCCCCTTCTCCCCAGCCACGGGGCTTGTCCCGAGCCCCACGGCTGGGAGCCCGGCGCCCTCTTCTCCCGCCGCGGGGCTTGTCCCGAGCCCCGTGGCAGGGAGCCCAGTGCCCCCTTCTTCCCAGCCGTGGGGCTTGTCCCCAGCCCAGCAGCAGGGAGCCCGGCGCCCTCTTCTCCCACCGCGGGGCTTGTCCCCAGGGGGGCTCCCTGCCGCGGGGCTGGGGACA
>ML681997.1:24713855-24734142 GCA_007922195.1 Podocnemis expansa
GCCACGGGGCTGGGGACAAGCCCCGCGGTGGGGAAAGCTGCGCTAGACCCCTGCCAGCTAGGGAAGACCCTAGCCGCCGTGGGCTGGCTGGAGCTGCTGCAGGTGCTCCCGCCAGCCCTCCTGGGCTAGGGATACCTCTAGCAGGCAGGGGTCTAGCAGCTGCCGCCCAGAGCTGGGGGATCCCTGCCCTTTGGGGCTTTTTCCCCTGCCTGGGTCTGCGGGTGAGAGCCAGGCAGGGGATTCAGTGGCAACATGGCCCGCATGGAGGCCATGTTGCCATACCTCCCGTGGTGCCCTGCCCCGGAACCAAAATAGCATGCTCACAGTGTGGACATGCTATTTCAATTCCCGCTTTTTGCTTATGTCAAGGACACAGATTTGTTATTTCGAAACAAGTTATTTCGAAATAACATGTGATTTCGAAACAAGTTATTTCGAAATAGCTTGTTTCAAAACAAGCACTGTGTGTGTGAACATAGGCTGATGAAGAATGACTACTATATCGTCTTCTCTTCCCTCTAAGGCTGTGACAGAAGTGAACAGATGGTGTTATTATGGTCTTATACAATGTTCTTTTTATTAGAATGTATCAACAGAGCAAATAGTTACCATTGCTACAAGAGATGCCTGGCAGTTCCTTCTAGAGGCTGAGCATAGCAACAATAAGATTTGTCCTCTCTTTCTGAATCTGTGATTGGATCATCTCTTAGGTGCAGGGCAGACACACACAAACAAAAATCACCATACTTTATTCAAACCACAGGATACTTTATTCTTGAGATGTTTGTTCCTAGTCCTGGTCTGCACTTCCATTGAAATTTACTGGCAGTTAATGGGAGATACATAAGCTATGTAGAGTAGCTTGCATATCTCTCATCAACATCCTAAATTCTAATTAGCGTGGCATCCCTACTACACTGATGCTGTTGCAACAGGAAATGTCCTCTCATCGATGCAGCATTAATCTTTTCGCAGGGCTGGATTTATTGAGTTGACTTCTAGATTGATTGAGTAGGTCTTCACTGTTGCTCAATTGATCCCAAAGAATCAATCCAGCAGTCCCAAGAGTGCCACAATGAGTGAAGACATACTCCTAATCATTATGAGCTACAGTAGAGGAGCAGCATGGGGAAACTTGCACTGCCACCCCACACAGTGTCACAGACAGAGGATATCCAGTTCCAAGTCATTCTGAGCACTAAAAAGCATAGAAAGTGGGTTTAAGAAAAGAAAAGAAAAGAAACACTCCCATTTCTCCAGCTTTTCCTGAAGTGACTCAAATCCTGTCTTGTGGATCAGTTTAGGTCTTTATAACACAGCCATCACTGTAGTTCTGTATTTCTGTCCAGTGAGCTCAGTGACAGCATGCACCCTTGAAAGTTTTCAGGACAAAAAATAATGGCTATCTGAAAGATAAATGTAAATGCAACAAGCACCTTAGTTTACTGAAGAACCAGTTAAGTCACACCAGTACTCCCTATTGGGTTTTACTATCAAGCAAGTCATTATTATTAGTCCAAAAAATATCAAATAGACTCCATTTACTGAAGGAGCCAATTTCCTTTCTCTAAGCTAACTATGTTTTGCATGGCCAAATTTATTCACTTTTTTTACTTAAAACACTTTAATGTAATGGAAGACAAATTATATGACTTCAGGATGCCCTAAGGGGATATACAACTCGTGACTCTGTAATTTATTGCACCTTACACAAATTGCAACATGTCTACATCCTCAGAACTCGAAATCACTCATACAATGTACAGGCATTAAATTTTTTTTGCTGGCCCTAATACTTTATATCTAAACACACTCTTTCAGCCTTAATGGCAGTGCTAGCTCTGAAAAGGTGTGGTGACTAAAAAATGACTGAAGAAAGGAGATTGTTTGGGAATGCTCTCCCCTCCAGCCCCTCTGTTTAATCCTGCAAAGCAAAGATGATGAATGAATAGCTTTTCAGAGCAAAGCCTCAAGATTCTTATTAAAGCAGAGAATAGAAAGTAGGGAAGAGAAAATCTGGAAAGAAGCTTCTGATTAAATGAGCACTTCTCGCATCATTTCCAGTTGCAGGTTTCAGGAGAATAAAAAGACAACTTTGTTCCCTGTTAGTGCTCTTCCCATCTTTACTACAGATGGAAAAGCTGCAATTGACTTTTCTTTCTTTCTAAGTTAACCTTGCAGAGCTTAGCAGAAGCTTCAGCCCTAAAATAACATGTGGTTGTCAGTTCAGAGAGCTTCCCAGGCACCACCTCTTTCTTACCATTGCTGCAACTCCATTGCTGTGGTATTCACTCTGGCTGAAGAGGGAGCAAAAGCCGCCAAAGAATCCTGGTATAGATCCTGCACATTGATATAGCCCGTGCACAAGAAAAAAGAGAACAGTTCACCTTTTGCCTGTCAACCTAGTAACAGCTCTACTTCTTTATGGTCAGTTAGCGAATTGTCCAAAACTCACTCTGTCTCTTCCCCCTCCTCCCCAGCCAATAATCATTTAGTCCAAATACTGACACAAGAGGAGATGTATCATCTATGTTCTCTACAGGAAAAAATGTACATGGCCCTTATGGAGCTTTGACCAAGATTTTCAAAAAAGTGATCAGTGATTTTTTTTTTCATGCCCAACTTGAGGCCTCTTAAAAAGGCTTTATTTTCAGGAAGTGTGACACCTGTCCTCTTTATTGAGGGTCCTCTAAGGTATCTCTTGCTGGGCACCCAAAATTTAGTCACCTGAACTAAGTAGCTACTTTTGACAATTGTTGGTAAGGTGCATTAGCTAATTGGAGAAGTGACCCTCTGATGCCATGAAATACAACCGTTTAGATTTTTTTTTTTAAATTTAGTGCTTGCTGTCCTGTGTGTCCTTATTGAAAACCTGAACAGCATACATTCTATAGAGATGCAGAAGACTTTGTAGGACCTTTCATTTCTCTTTCAGCAGCTTCTTTTTGCCAAAGGATTGAAAATATAAACAATGGCTGAAATTCTTATGAACTGTGTCCATTGGCAATATCTGCAGTAGTTTACTAAGATTTTAGGGAACAAATGGCCATTTCTTAGAGCTGGTCAGGAATTTTTCAACAGAACAGATCACTGGAAAATAGTGATTCACTGAAACCAAAATTTATGAAACTTTTGCTGGGAATGGTTGATCCATGATGGAATTTCTAAATAAACTAGAAAGAGACCCAAATACATCAAAATAGCTAATAGGCTCTGTGTCTGGGGCACTTTTTAATCATGTCCTCTAAGGCATGCCAAGAACCCATATAACTAAAATAGATGTGAGTAATATTCCTGAATTGGCATTAAAAGATATAATTACAAGGATTTGGCAGAGCATTTGTTGTTTCTCTAGTCTAGACTATAATTTTTAGTGACAAGGTCGGTGAGTAATATTGGACTAACTCCTGTCGGCAAATGAGACAAGCTTTTGAGCTTGCACAGGTATCTCCAGACTGAAGGAGAGCTCAGAGAAAGCTCAAAAGCTTGTCTCTTTCACAAAGAGAAGTTATCTCCACAAAAGATTTTACCCAGCCTCCCTCCCCTGCCCTGTGGGGTTGTGAAGACTCTGTGGGCCTATGTCCCACTGTCCCCCTGCTGTGACAGGCTCTCTCTGTGTCCCTTCTTATGCCCAGGTCAGGGTTGGAAGACACCATGGCTGTCTGTGAGCTGTGACAGCCTGGTCAGTAGGGCTCCTGTTCTCCCATTTCCCTCCAGCCACCCCTCCCCACACACCCCCTTTCCCTCAGAGTGTTGCCCCCAACTCATATCCACCTCTGGGCCAGCCTCCTCCCCCCAATCCCTAACCTCCCTGTCCCCTGATTCCTCTGCATCACCTCATCCCCCTCCAGCCACCCACTGTCCCCTTCCCGTCTTACCCTGCCCTGCCCCCTTCATCCTCCATCTCCTCAAACCCTTGTTTCCCCCTCTAGTCCAGTCCCCCAACCACCCCTTTCCAGTCCCCTTGCATCTCTGGCTCACAAGAGTCACCTGGACTAGGCTTGCGCCCCCCACCTGTTACCAACTTTGTCCATTAACTCAGGGTCTGCTCATTTATTAGGGTTACTTTCACTGGGGGGGGGGCGTTGCAATTCTATTAGTGCACTGCTTGTGTCACTTGTCTCTGTGTGGAGCTTACTTCTCCCTTCTGCAAATCCTTCCCAATGGAACCACCCTTGCAGGACCTAAATTTCCCAAGACTGGGTTTCTAAGTGCAACTGAGTGGACTGGGTCTATCAGCACTCTCAGCTGACCCCTTATGTGTCCCTGAACTCAGCAGGCCAGGTTACACAGCACTGGTTTGCTGCTACCCTTATGTGCCCCTGTCCCGCACCAGGCTAGACTGGAATATGCATCTGAGCAGGCTGGGTTAAAACAGCACTTTCAGCTGCCACCCTTTTATGCCCCAGGGCTCCACTGGATGGGTCAAAGCAGTGCTTTCAGCTGTCACTCTTATATGCCACAGGTTTAGCACTCGGGTAACCCCTTAATGAGCAAACCTTACAAGGAATTGGGCATCACAGGGATCTTTGGCTAGGTCAAGGAGCATTGCTGCAGAGCAATATAGAGAAGCCAAGAACACAGAGGAGGTCTGGCAGCCAGCTTGATCAGGAAAGTTACTTTATTGCCAGATACATAAAACTTATAGGCTATGTCTACACGGCACTTTTATTTCGAAACAACACTCGTTATTTCAAAATAAAAGAAATTTAGTCTACATGACGTTTTCTTATTTCGAAAGGACAGATTCTGTCCTTTCGAAATAAGAATCGTTGTTTCGAAACAGTTAAACCTGGATGTTTTCGAAATGGCTGTTATTTCGAAATGGTCATTTCGAAATAATGCCATTTGGACATGTTGTTTCGGAACAAATGGATTCTGAAACAACATGATTTGAAATTCCTCCCAGGGTGCTAAGCACCCTGGGAGGAAGAGCCACCACCTCAGCACCCTGGCCAGGGTGCTGAGGGGAGTCAAGCCACAGGGCATGGGGGGCTGCCCACAAGACAAGCGGGGAGCCCTGCAGAGGGGTGCCGATGCCCCGCTCTCCCCACTGCTGGGGCTGCTCAGAAGCCCTGTGGCAGGGTGCAGGGGCTCCCCGCTCTGCTCGCTGCCGGGGCTGCTCCCCACCCACACTGTGGGGTCCGGGGGCACCCGGCTCTCCCTGCCACCAGGGCTGGTGGCAAACCCCACAGCAGGATGCCAGGGCCGCAGCTTTTCCCCGCCACGGGGGCTGCAGCCACGGGGAGCCGGGTCCCACCGGCCCCTCAGGCCCTGGGCTCAGCGGCGGCAGCGGCTGCGACCCCGCGGCTCACCCGGCACCAGCTTGGGGGCCTGCAGCCGCGGGCGGGGTGGCCGCAGCACCCCCCAGCAGGGCGCGGCGTGTGCCGCCCTAGTTGCGGCCACCCCACTGGGGGCTGCAGCCCCGGCAACAGGGCGCGGGGTGAGCCGCGGGGCTCGCAGCCGCTGCTGCTGCTGAGCCCAGGGCCTGAGGGGCCGGTGGGACCCGGGTCCCCGTGGCTGCAGCCCCAGCAGCGGGGAAAAGCCGGGGCCCCAGCACCCTGCCGCGGGGTTTGCCACCAGCCCTGGCAGCAGGGAGAGCCGGGCACCCCCGGACCCCACTGTGGGGTTTGGGAGCAGCCCCGGCAGCAGGCAGAGTGGGGAGCCCCGGCACCCTGCCGCAGGGCTTCTGAGCAGCCCCAGCAGCGGGGAGAGCGGGGCATCGGCACCCCTCTGCAGGGCTCCCCGCTTGTCTTGGGGGCAGCCCCCCATGCCCTGCAGCTTGTCCCCCCTCAGCACCCTGGCCAGGGTGCTGAGGGGAGGAAGTTCAAATCATGTTATTTCGAAATAAAGGTTTTATTTCAAAATAAGTCATTTCAGAATAACTTATTTCAAAATAAAACCTTGTGTGTAGACATAGCCATAGTTATTCATAAAAAGAAAGAAAAATGCCTAAACATCTACAATATTAATACCCGTACAGAAAGAGGAAAATGGTCAAACAGTTACAATATTACCAAGTTTCGATTACAGTATTGGGGAAAGCTAGCCCAAATGGATTACAAAAGATCAGGTTTAGAAGGTTATAGTTGGACAAAGAGGAAAGGAGAGAAGCAAGTGGGGAGAGGAGTTGTCTCAGCACTCAGTACAGCTCAAAGGTACCCAGGAACCAGGCTGTTCAGCTTAGGGGCTGGAGTGCTGGAGACAGGCAGAATCTCCACCATGATCAGCAAGGAGAAGGTGAAGTCCCAGTGGACCTGATGCAGCTTGTAGGTCCATGCAACAGATCAGGCATCAGAACAGATACAGAACTAACTAATTCTGTAACTAACTCTCATGTGGAACTTGGGTAGGGGTTTTTGTAGGGAAGAAACAATGGTTCAAGGCAGAACATTGGGGTTGTTTTGGGGTAAATAGTGATTTAAGGGAATATACCAGAGGTGTTTTGTTTAGGTGGACAATAGGAGCTGATCATTCCTAGTGATGGGTGGCATTCCTCTGAGGGAGCTTACAAAGCAATCAGGCAGATTCACTATGCTGGATATCAATTGAAGATCTATTGACTAGAACTGGTCTGATAACTGCTGGACTGGCTGTGTGCAGACATGAGTTCCTTTGTCTCAGGAGCAGGGATCCTGCATCATGCAGTGCTTCTCTGCTTTGCCAGTCCCAGAGTTCAGTGCTACTCCTGCTTTGGAGCTTGGTTCTCCATTCAGTATGCTAATTCTGGTTCCATCCCTGATGCAAATGAAGTTTCTGCTGTCCATTCTCTGTGCTAATGATTCACAGCTTCCATGTAGATGAGGCTAGAGGAGTTGCCCTAATTCCAGCACCCTTGTTCGAAGGGGTTTTAGGTGTGTCTCCTACTGCCTTTCATTGTTTCTGGTTCAAGCAGAGGCTGAAGGTGATGGGGGGCGGGTGAGTCTCAGTGGCTGGTTACTATGCCCTGATTCCCCAAGAACACAGACCTACCAAGTAACACACCCTGCAAACCAAGGCAGCAGCTGCAGCTTGGGGAGTGGGAAAGGGGGTGAGAGAATAGCAGTCAGCTCAGCTGGGAGCAGCCTGGAGCAAATCCTCAGCTGTGAGCTGTGTCCTGGAGAATATGGTACCTGGAGCAAAGGCAGGGGTGTCTCTCCTACATTTCCTCCAAAGTGGTTGGGAGCAGGAACAGTTGGCTGGGTGGAGCTAGATTTTTGCCCTCACCCTTTGCCTGGGGCTCTGGGCTTCAGTCCCTAAAGCCTGTGCATTAATCCAGCCTGGGACATGATTCTAGTGTACACAGAAAAGCAAACCATTAAGGAAAGAGAGGACATTTTTACACAGGGGCTGGTCCAGTGTCCATGATGGTAACAGAAGACTCACATCAACTTCAACAGGTGCTGACTGAATCCCATAGTCACTTTTGAATGTAACCACACTTTAAAAAGTCTGCCACTTTAAACTCTGTATTGAAACCAGAGGGTGAAATTCTGGCCTATTAAAGTTAATGGTAGCTTTCCCAGTGAGTTCACTGGAGCCAGAATTTCACTCACATTCTCCTGTTTTCTAAATTGAGGAGTAGGTGGTTACATGTTAGAACAACATAACATAAGCCCAGGTTGTGGTTTAAAATGTTGAGTATAAAACCAAAACCTAACACATAGTGTTGGCTCCAGGATGTATCACCACAGTGAGCTGCCTAGCAATTTCTTACCATGTTTATAAAACTCTGTGGTGGGTATTTAAGTCTGTATTTCATCTGTCAGTTATACAGTTTGAGATTAATCCAGGGGAAGGGGACACAAATATTGTCCATAAAATTATTTCTCTCTTTAAAAAAAATGCACAGATGACATCCAGTATGTCTGACATTGGGAAACTAAGCTTTGCTTAGTCTTTTATGACTGCCACTTTCTTTCAATAACAGTTACAATGTAGCATATCTTACACAGTAGATAAAAAGTCAACTATTTTCGTTCAAATGCTAGATAATATTACCATGACCCTTCCAGGATTTCTTAGGTACAAAACAGCACATGAAAGTATAGGAAAGTCTATTGGATTAATATTTAGCTTGTTATCTAGTTATCTACTGATTATGAAGAAGAAAAGACAAACATCCATCTATGTATTGATGCCATGTCCTTCACTATGGTTTCTGAAAAGCTACAGTGCACCATGAGCCTCAGAAACAATTGTTGTTGGGCAAATAAACCAATTGTTAGGTAAATAAATCAATTCTAAGGCCCTTGAATAACTGAGTCTTTACTTTCTGAAATCAGTTCAGTGATTTATGCATAAAATTGTGGAATATCCAATATGATTATTATTTAACATTTTGGCTTTAGTAAGCAAACAGACTAGAGCTAGGTACTATAAAACTAAACATATATAGTCAAACACAGTTCCTGCCCGAAACAGATGATAAACATTATATGCAACATTTCAGCTTTGATTAGAAGCTACTTTAAGAAAGTTTATAGCGATCATTAATAGCAACTTAACAATAGGTTCATATTATGTAGTTATATTTTAAATTAATAAAAACTGCTTCCTTGCTTGCATAAAGCTCAGGGTGCATGTACAACATGTAATAAACACACTTTCATTACATATGACTTCACAACTTTCAGAGATGGCCATAAAGAACCAAACTCCTACCATGAGTCAAATCTCATTACCTCACCACAGGCAAATGCTTTCAACAAAAGAGATCTGTGATGCTGTAAACCATTCAGTCTGGACGTATTACATATTGAAATGACAGCTATTAATTACTAGAACAGACTCCCAAAGAGTAACCTGTATTACCCTTTACATCACGAGCTGATGTGAAGAAAACATCTCATAAGATCTATAGTGTTCATGCTGCCAAAGACCATTATCATCTGACAAAGTAAATCCATTGTTCCTTGACAAATATATAGCACCTGCCAAGTCAAACACACCATGAACTAATCAAATCAGATACATTGCCTAGCTAATGAAGAAAATCACCAATCAAAAATCAGACACCGCAGGAATGTAAGGCATTGAACTACCACATTAAAACTCTGATGTGACTTGTATGCTTTATCACAGTTCAGAGCAATGACACATCATAGAGTTAGGGCAGGTCTATTCTGACAGCAGCAAATTCACTGCCATCAGTTCAGTCTTTTTGGTTTAATGGAGCAGTCAGTGAAGATCTGCTCAATTGATCCAGAAATCGATGCAGTAAGACCACCCCCTTAATAAGAGTACTGCTGAGTCAATGGGAGGGCATTTCCCATTTACTCAGTGCAGTGGAGATGCTGAGGTAAGTAAGTTTGAGGAAATTGAAGGGAGAGATGCTAACTGTTTTATGTAGCTTGCATAACTCCCTTCAAGTGCTGCCAAAATCTGTGGCCAATGTAGACCCGGCCTCATAGACATTAAGGTCAGAAGACGCCAATGTGATTGTCTAGTCTAGTGGTTTTCAACCAGTGTGACGGAGCACACTGGTATGCTGTGAGAACTGTCCAAGTGTGTTGTGAAACTTTGTCAAAGGTAATGAAAATATCAAACAAACATTGTTTCATCTTAAATAATATTCTATCCAACCAAAATTGCAACTCAATAAACTCATGAAAATTAATCATCAAATTAAAAGCGAGGTATCTGTCTTTCATGTCTAAAACATGACGATTCTAAATGCAGGTAGCCATAGGGCACAACTGAGACAATGTGCATTCTTTTTCTGGTGGATTTGAAGCATTAATACATTTGAGACTGCTTTAGCTTGTTGTATTCACTCTGTTGCAAACCACTGTAGTAAGACCATAACCATAGTACATGTAAGTGTGACGTTTATGAGCAATCAATTCACCTGCAATAAGTGAGTGTGCTGTGGAATTGTATGTCTCATTGAAGCATGCCACGTTACTGAAAAGGTTGGGACCTACTGATCAAGTCTGATCTCCTGCACAACACAGGCTGCAGAACCTCACCCACTCCCACCTGTAATAGCCCCCACCCAATACTGAGTTACTGAAGTCCTCAAATCATGGTTTAAAGTTGTGGTTCCCAATCAGTGATGCAGGGGCCAAAAGTAGCCTGCAGGGACTTTCAAAGTGGCCAGCAGTACCCTCTTGCTGGCTGCAGAAAGTAGCCACTGCCTAAGGACCCAGGCGAAATGCGTCTCCACAGGGCTAAAAGACTCCTTGCTGCAATCAAAGGAATGGGACAGCAACAGTCCTCTCCTCCTGGCTGTAGCAAGGAGCGGGGCAAAGCACTCTGCCTGGGTCCATAGGCCCTGGGGTCCCTGCTGGAGACAGAGGAAAGAGAGATCTGTCTTTCCCTCCCCTGGCTCCAGCAGAGAGCCAAAGGCTCTGCCTTGGTCCATAGGTGCTGGGGCCCCTGCTGGAGCAGGGAGGGAAGCACTGATCTTCCATCCCTGCTGGCTGCAGAAAAGAGTCACAGCCTAAGTGCCTAGGGACTCAAGTGGAGCTCACAGAGCTACAGGACAAGAGCTGTTTCCCTGCAGCTGCCAGGAAGATGGACAATTATAGAGGAGGCAGCCTTCTTGCCGAACTTCTTCCATCTGCCTGCAGTAGTGAGGGCGGGGTGTTCCCCCTGGTGGCTTTTTAGGGTTATGAAAATGATATCTGTGGCTCTTGGGCCAAAAAGATTGGAAACCACTGGTTTAAAGACTTCAAGGTACAGGGAGTCTACCAGCAAGTAACCTGTACCACATGCTGCAGAAGGAGGCAAAAAAGGGTCTCTGGCAACCTGCCCAGGTGGAAATTTCCTTCCTGACCCCAAATATGGCAGTCAGCTAAAGACTGGGCATGGGGGTAAGACTCACCAGCTAGATACCTGGAAAGAATTCTCTGTAATAGCTCAGAAACCACCCCATCTAACATCCCATCACAGGTCATTGGGCTTATTTACTACTAGTAGTATTCTCTCGCTAATGGCCAGCAGTGACACCCACCCTAGCATCCTGGCTTCCCATCTGTCACTTCTCACGGCAGAGACCTGCATCTCTCCCTCTCTCTCACCTGATTGAGGTATTTCCAGACAGCACAGCTCCCAGCCTTACTGTGAGTTCCTTAGTGAATTCAGATTGCCTAAGCAGGCCAACTTTTCTTCTGAAAGACAGTATAAACTGTAACTGACTGCAGTCTAACTACCATACAGCTGTTTCCAAGCAAGCACATTTATTCTTTACAGAGAAAATATTAAAAACAATAAAAGAACCTACACACATGCTAATAAGATTACCACTGATGACCCAACTCACTCTGCCAAAGATTCTGGTTGGTAATTAGTCCTTCAAACACCACATAGTGGTTTTTCTTGTGGTCACAAGGTCATTGCAACTTCAAATTGGAACAAATACGTTCAGTCTTATGGGGCCTCAGTAGGCTAAAGTCCTCCTAATGCATCCATAAGGATTAGGCCCAAGGGGCTGTCCATTTACAGGAAAAAAAAGCCCTGATTAAGTTTTAGCTCGAGCTATTTAACAAAAAGCCCTTTGTCTGCTGACCCTGGAGAATTCATTTTGAGCCAGTGTATGCAAGCTGCAGGGTGTGGTAACCCTGGGGGTGTTACAACTGGAATGAATTTGCCTGCCCTAATAGTTCTCAGCTCCTGGAGGGCTCTGGTCCTCCCCTCTCCCCCCATGGTATTTACATACAATCTCTGGCCCACAATGATATACAAACTTAATTCAATAAGGTTGGTGTAGGATATTACAAAAAAAAAAAAAAAACTCCATGTATCACATGCTTCCCTAAAGTTTGGTCCTTTGAAATCTTAAGCAAAATTTCACACTATGCTGAAAAATTTGCTGAGATTTGGATTTTACTTAGATATTTTTTTGCGCAATGTTGCATGCTTAGATCACATTATAATTTAAATGGTACTCGCCAAGCAGCATCTCTATCCTAATTTGAAAATCCAACACACCTCCACTTGGAGTGTATTAGAGATCTATAACAGAAATGGGATTTGCATTGGATCCAAAGTTTGCATTCTTCAGACACCACCAGGGAGGTGTCATGTGTCTCTGCCTTGTTCCCCTTAACAACAACTTCTGCTCTTCAGTGAATGTTTGTTTTTTCAACCTGCCACAGTGATTTTGACCTCCTGTGTGCACAGGCCATCTCCTATCCAGGTATGGTCTTTTAATAATCCTCAGGTGCTGAGAAACCACTTGAGCCATTCTTTTCTTTTCCTGCTTGTTTTTCCTAGCAGTCCTCAGACTAAAGAGCAGCTCCAGTCCCATCAAACAAGGCTGCAATTTCCTGCCACAGGACAATGGAGAACTCTTATGGTTCTACAGTCAAGTCTTTTGGGGGATAGAATTGACATCCCTGCAATGTTCCCTCTAAGCTGCGCGGGTGCACGGCCGTGCAGCCTGCCACAGCCCCCCCCAGCGCAGGGAAGGCTGCCGGCTGCACAGGGCCAGCAGCCAGAGGCCCTGCTCAGAGTTCCTGTGGAGCAGGGAGCTATTAAAACTCCTGCCCAGAGAAACTGTAACGGAGCATGCCCAGAATGTCTGAGCATGCTCCGTTAGTGCTTCTCTGGCCCCAGGAGCTGTGGCAGGGCCATGCCGCTCCAGCGGCAGGGTAGGATTGCGGGGAGGGGCTGGGCACGCCAGGATCGGGCCCGCACAGGGGGTGGGGGGCCCTGCGCAGCAAGCAACATGAGTTTCTCGGCTGCCGGAGGCTCTTAGAGGGAACATTGCATCCCCGTTAACAGACCTTCGAAAATCCCCTTCTCAAGAGACATCCAGCACGGTGACATTACAAGCTAACTCCCTTTGCCATGAACTATTAAAGAGAGATCAGCTTGTCCAATAATGATCATAAAGAGATTTTAAAAAACATGACTAAACTGCAGCCTATAAAGATTCATTCCATTTTTCCATTTCTTAGTTCCTACTAGAACCATCTGATGCATTTACGGGCTGCTGAATTCAGTTCTATGTCTTTGACTTTACGACAGCATCTCCTGCCTGCCCCCATTTTAAAAACAAGTTACAGTCCTTTGTGCTTACTGTCTCTTTCTGCATCAACAGCAGTTTTATCTTTCCTGTGATCCACTTACACTCCCTTTGCATCACTCAGCTTCTTATTGCATAGCAACAGCAGTCACTGCCTACTTCTGCTCCCATGTTGAGGTGAGATTCAGTAGCACAGGCAGCCAAGATATCAGTCCTGAGGAACAAAAGGATGTAGGAGCTGAAACAACAATCTCTGATGGCACCATAATAAGAGCACAGCATGCTGGCTAGTTTTTCTGCTCTGTGCTGCTCATTTGTTTCAATCATCCTGACATTCCCTGAGGTTTTGGATGTGGAATTATCATTCACCCCACACTAAAGTTAGGGGCCATTTGAAATCCAAACAAATTGTCTTACTTTCACAAAGCCTTTGTCCTTCAGGTATTTTTAGCCATATTGAAGGTTTTGATTTCAAATACATGATTAAATGCTGCTCACTAACTTGGTTAATTTTGAACAACAAATTCCATGAAAATCTAAACCTGTCTGCAGATTGTTCAAAGGAGCTAAACTGGTTGAATAAGATGTTCACTGCAAAGTTTGTCCAGCTCAGCTACAGCGTTCCTGTCCTGACTGACAAGTATTCACTGTCACCTTGGGCAATCATAGGCCCAGATCTGCAGAGCTATTGAGGCACTTACCTCCAGGGGTTAAAGTATAATTTGGGGGGCCCTGGAATCCTCCTAAATTTCCAGGTCCCCTTCGGCAGGTCCAGGGACCTCCTCATGTGGATCTGGGCACCCCTCACGTACCCCAGCTACTGCCCCAAATATCCATTCCCCCTTTCCCCAAAATCCACCCCAGCCCCCAACAATCACTCCCCAAAACCACTCCCACACCCAATACTCACTCCGTCCCCAATATCCACCCCCAAAAATGCACCCTTGCCCCCAACACCCAGCCCCAGCCCCCAATATTCATTCTGCTGTCCAATATTCCCCAGTCCACAAAACCCACCCCCAAAATCCACCCCAGTCCCCAGTATCCACACCTCTGTCCCGAGTATTCCCACAGTTCCAGCCCCCTAAATTTACCCCCCCTTTCCCCCAGTACCCACCCCCAATGCGAGCCGGGTCACCCCAGCTCCTACCAGCAGCCACATGGTGGGCCAGGAGACAATCCCTCATGTAGCCTGCGCTTGGAGGCTTCTGTCTCCAAGCGCAGACTGAGTATGCATGGAGGAGCCGGGCACCCCGCTCCCACTCTCCCCTGCCTTCTGGAACGTAGCAGAACACCGTCCCAGGCAACGTTCCCTCTAATTACTCATAGACTGTGTGTGCAAACAATTTCTTTGTGTGCACAAGAACATTTCTTTGTGAGCACCAATATTAGCACTATTGAATTTTTTTGTGCACACTTTATTTTGTTGTGTGCACAGGCTTCATGACCTGTGTGCACGCACACTCGCACAGCTTAGAGGGAACAGTGGTTCCAAGGCCTGTTATTTTTAGGGACTTAGTGTTCGGGCCCCTAAAAATAGAAAATTTAACTGGAACGCTGCTTTCCAGGGCCCATTATTTTTAAATGGTGGGCTCTGGAACGTAGCGTTCTGGTTCCATTTTATATTTTAGGGGGCATACAACGCTGAGCCCCTAAAAATAGTCAGCCCCAAAAAGGTGATCTGCCACGTTCTGGCATACTTTATCTCTTGCTTACCTCCCATTGAGACTGTAGGCCTTGCTGGAACTGAGGCACAAAGAGCAGTGGGAACCAAGGCTGTGAACCAGAAGAGACCCGGCTTTGGCAGAACACCACCATGCTAGAAATTAGCTAACCCAAAGTCAGCACATTTCTGACTGGAGAGGATGGTACAAAAAGCACAGAGGGTACAAGAACACAAGGCACTTAAAGACTAACAAATTTATTTACTGCATGAGATTTTGTGGGAGAAAATCCCACTTTGTTGAACCCTTTGATGAGGTGGGAACTTTCAAAATGGGAGGAAATAAATACAGGGAAGTGTAAGATAAGTGGTCAGGTCACTCTGTAACAGCAAATCAAAGCAGCTGTTAAGATTTTTCTCATTACAACGGATGATTTAACCTCATCTTTCCCAGTGTTTGAATCTTAACAACTGCTTTGATTTGCTGTTAAAGTGTGACCTGATCCCATGACTTACACTTCCCTGCATTTATTTCCTCCCATTCTGTAAGCTCCCCCATCATGAAGGCATCTGACAAAGTGGGACTTTCTCCCACAAAAATTCATGTGATAAATAAATTTGTTAGTTTTTAAATGCCACAGGACTCCTTGTTTTTTTTTGGTTTCTAGACTACTAGAAGGTATTGTGCAATTGTACAGCTGCTTTAGAATTTATTTAACAAGATCATCATGTAGCACAGAACTAAAATGAACTGGCTGGGCATGTAGAATAACAACAATTTTCAGTTCCAGTGTTACAGTCTACAAAATAATAGAATTCAATGTCACCAGAGCATACATAGTCCTTCACTTGATATGGTGTTTAGAGCCTGTTTAGAATTTTCCTCAGGAGCAATTTGAATAATAGCCTGGCACTATATAATCTTTGGCTGTTTTATCCCAGTGATGTTTATAATTTATTTAGAGATACCACTCTGAATACTCTATCAGCATATTCATAGCAACATTTCTAAGACATCTGATTCTCTTTTCCCATCTGACTTTCTCATGTTACAAATGGGAAACACTTTTCTTACAGAATTTGTTTCACTGTGCAGTGTTCTGTTTATATGAATTAAAGTTACAGACAGTCCGTCTGCTAAATAAGCCATAATTATCTTGAAGCACTGTATGCAGAGAGCTTGGGGAACTGCACTTTGGTCCAGGGTCAACAGCGAGATGACAGAGGCACCTGGATTTCCAAAATAATCAACCATTTCCTATTGTCAGCAGATGAACTCGTCCTTCCACCCAGCCTCAGACCCTGCTCAAGAAAGACCATAGCCATGGAATTTCTATCAGGCTGAGTGCAGCCAAATTTTGAATCTCACAAAAAGACTCAAATTTCCTCCTTTCCGCTCCATCCCACAAGGTTTTAACACCTACTGCCAAACAAACTAAGTTCTCAAGATCTCTGCCATTTCCTGGGTACAGGGGAACATATTTAATCAATCACAGCTGGTTTGAGTTAACTTTCTACCCTAACAATTGCTGATCTTTCAACAGGCTGCTATCTTCTTTATGGCACTCAGGGTGTTAACCCTCTTCCTACCAAACCCTGGCTATCATCTACAAAAGCCATGTAAAAATCTATAGAAAACCCTTTCATCAAGATCCAAAGGGGCAGCTGCATTAGTCTACTTCAGTAAAACAAACATGGAGTCCTGTGGCACTTAAAAACTAACAAATGTATTTATTGCATGAGCTTTCATGAGAGAAAATCCCACTTCATGAGACACTTTGAAGATGGGGGAATTTACAGAATGGGAGGAAATAAATGCAGGGAAGTATAAGTCATGAGAACAGGGCACACTGTAACAGCATATCAAAACAGTTGCAAATATTCAAACACTGGGGAACAGCATATAGAGGAAGATGAGGTCAAATCACCTTTTGTAATTGTAGCCAAATTCTGTAATTCTTTAGGAATTTGAGATAGCCAATATAGTCCAATTTGAAGGACAAGTGTTCTTAGTCCAGACTGACTACAGGTATGTTAATTAAATAGGACTTCCTCTCTGAAAATAAGCAGTCAAAGAGTACTCAGATTGAGATTTTATAACAATTCTTTATTGCTACCTGCATAAAGCAAGTAATGGATAAGGATACAAATGAATACAATATAGAATAGATGGTAAAGAACAACATCAATACATTTCTGTCACAACTATCAACAGTATTGCTGCTAAGATTTCCTATCTTTTAAGATACAAATTGTAGAAGTTATACTCACACTCAAAGTGAAGATAAGTTGAAGTACTGAGCCAACAATTCTAAACTGATCAAAGAAAATAAAGAAACCTAACTAAAAGAAGTCAGGTAGAGCATTGCTGAAGGCCTGTGCAGTTTCCTCTTGCATTGTTCAAGTTCATTGGCTGGAACTTGGAAGCTTCCACCCCTCGGCAAATTTCAGGGCTTTAAATACCCTTTTTGCACAGTATGGGGGTTTTACCCTTCCAAAAATAAACTGAATTATCTCATTCTTCCTGGCCCAAATATGGGTGTTTTCCAGAAATCGCTGTGGGTACTTTTAGATTATTGGTTTGGGGTCTATTGACGTCTTTTTTTTCTGGCATATTCTTCCATTTTGTTGTTTACCAGGGTTTTGCAGTGGGTTTGCAGATATATTTTCCACCTGTTTATCTGCAGAGCATGATCAAGAACCCAGCTTGCCAAATTCTGCATGGCCTATGCTCACCTATAACCTAGTTAGCCTTCTCCTATTGCATAGATGTATGCAAACCTTGGTTCACAAACCTTGCAGGATCTCATCCTATTGCATAGCAAACTTACTTAGTCTTTTACAAAATGTGCAAGTCAGCTTGCAAAGATCTTGCCATAAGCTAAAACGCATTATTGTGCAGAACTAGTACCAAGCTCTTTACCTGTAAGAAATGAAATACTATAAAACTATGCTTTCTTAAACTTATATAAAGATATATCTGTATAAAATAGATAGACAGTAATATATGCATGCAAGCTCAATACATGTATAGCCAAAGGCTACAGTAATAAGAGAAAAATCCAATGTCCCTATTAAGTCCTGAAACAATGCAACCAAATTTATGAATAAATTGGATCTCAGCAGCTTCTCTTTGAAGCCTTGATCTGGTATTCATGGAAAGGGCAGGAAGCAGGCACTAAAATTGAAGTTGCTTTGGAAAGTTACAGGATGTCTAAGTTTCCTGGCTTTGAGAAGAGTTATTTGCATTGGGCATTTTTTTTTTTTGGAAGTGAATTTAATGCTTGCGAAAGATGCTAGTTGATGATTCAGACTATTTAGACAAAATAAGTGATAAAGTTGTAATATCTCCCTGAAAGAGACCATGCATTTGCTTCTGGGCAAGCGCTGTGCCTCCTGAATAATCATCCTTAAGTTCAGAGCAAACTAGGTTTACAAAAAATCTGTATAGATTGTTCACGGGGAAAAGGCCAGTACCAAATATTAGCATGTGCTGTGACAGTATCTGGGAAAATGAAGTCTCCAGAACTGGAGTGCAGATTGCAGTGCTTTCCCTCAGAACACGATTCTTATATTTAGAGTAGAAATACTTGCAGTAAATAGAGAAAAAATGAATAAAATATAAACAATCAAAACTAAAACTCCAACCTAACCCATGCAGAGTTTTCACTCTCAAAATGGAGAGCAGCCAGAGACTTCCTGAAGTCCATGAGGGACTTTGCTGTTGATTTTACCTGGAAGGCATTCAGTTACTACTGAAATGAGTAGCCTTGTAAAACCGTAAGGTAGATATAGTCTAAAGAAATCAATAAATACACAAACTGAACAATGAGAAAACAGTAGGTGGGCAATCATAGAATATTAGGGATGGAATGGACCTCAAAAGATTGCCTTGTCTAACCTCTTGCCCAGGGTAGGGCCAACCTCAACTAAATCAGCCCAGCCAGAGCTTTGCCAAGCCAGGCCTTATAATCCTGCATAGATGGAGATTCCACCATGTCCCTAAATAACCCATTCAAGTGATTTACCACCCTCCAAGTGTAAAAGATTTTCCTAATTTTCAACCTAGACATCCTCACATGCAACTTGATATTATTGTTCCTTTTTCTATCATCTGTCACCAATGAGATCAGCCTAAGTCTGTCCTCCCTGGAACCCTCCTTCAGCTAGCTGAAGGCTGCTACCAATTTTCCCCTTACTCTTCTCTTCAGCAGACTAAACAAGTCCAGTTCCTTCAGCATCTCCTCATAACCTACATGTTCCAGCCCCTTAATTATTTCGGTGTTCTCTGCTGGCCTCTCCAATTTCTCCACATCTTCCCTGTAGTAGGGGATCCAAAACTGAACACTGTATTTGAAATGTTGAATAGAGTGGAATAATCACTTACCTCAGTCACTGAAAGTGCTCCTACTAGTAGAGCTCAATACAGGCAGTCTAGATAATTAAAGAATATTATTGAAGCATTTCCAATTTCTTCTCCACTGTAACCCTCCAGGCCCCTTTCTGTAGCACAACTGCATATAGCCATTCAGTCCCTAGTCTGTAGCAGTGAATGGGATTCAGTCCCCCATTCTCCCCAGCAGATTTAAATGAATGTGTGGAGAAATAAAATATAATGAGGAAATTAGAATTTAGTTTTGGGCCAATCTCTGAACACGAATAAAACTCACAACTAGATAACTACATCTGTTTGATTGGTGTAGTACAGCAGTTCCCATCCTTTCTGAATGTAGGGACCCTTTTTCAAGTTTCAAACATTTTGCAGACAGCTGCATGCTACTAGTTCTTTTTTACACTGTTTTTTTATGGAAATCTAATATAATAACAAAGAAATAAAATGTACTCAGTAATAATTTCCTTCATGAAGATGTTATTTTTCTTTACTTCAGACCCCCTGAAATGGCCTTGTGGACCACCACAGGTTCACAGACCAGAGGCTGGGAACAGCTGGTGTAGAATAAAGCAGCTCACTTTGCATTTAGCTCCAATTCTTTGGTGTCTATGCATTTACACAGCTGTTCAGTCTGAAAAGTTTCACCTCCTTTATTTTGCAGCCCTTGTTGTTCAGGTTAGTTCTCCAAGGATGTTTCAGGCTCGTGAAGGAAAAAGGTGTTTTTATCAAAGCAAATGTTGCTACAACAGGTGTCCATTCTGACATGCCCATTTTTCAAGATTTACTCCAGAAAATGTTTGTCCCTTATAATGGTTGTGTTTGTTTTTGAGATACATTACCACCACGTAAAGCAAATTAAATTCCATTCTGATACATATTAATAAATGGGTAAAAAGTTTGTTGCAGTGGGTGATATACCTTATTTGGTATGTGATTCATCCAACTGAGTGCTCTTATCTTTTTTACGAAGTGATGAATAGTTTTGTTTGTAAAAGTGGTACAAGTTCCCTCCTAGCTGTATTGATTTCATCATGCAGTGCAGTGCATGCAGGCTTTGTCCATAATGTTTGTATCAGTAGCTAAATTATTCATGTGCATGCAAAATGGAATCAGACAAGTCAGCATTTTAAGTTGAAGGATTAGTCTTATTTCATATTTATATCACAGTTCCATCCACATGTAAGCGGGGGGATGGACCTGCTTTTGTGGGGGACTTCCCAGACTTTGTATACCACCCCGGTGAAGGTGGGTAGCAAAAGGATCTGAGTCCCTGCTCCCA
>ML681997.1:24736766-24784246 GCA_007922195.1 Podocnemis expansa
GCCAGGATTGGGCCCCGTGCAGCGAGCAACATGAATTGCTCAGCTGCCGGAGGCTCTTTGAGGGAACATTGCTCCTGCCCCTGAGCTGTTTCACCAACATCACCTCCTGCATCTGACCTCACCTCCTGCTGCCATCCACCCCTTCTCTGCCCCATCTCCTCCCCATGCCCCCTTCACCATGCTGACACCTCCTGCCTTCCCCTTCACTGCCCCCATCTCCTGCCCCTGCCTCCAGCCACCCCTTCAACATCCCCACCTCCTGCCCCTTCTCCATTCCACCACATCCCGTGCCCTCATACTTCCTGGGCTGGGGCCCACACTTGAGGGAAGGGAACCTGCAAAATTATACATTAACCACCTAGGGGAACCCATGGTGGGGGGGCAGCCCAGGGCCTCTGGGTTGGTTAATGCATCTCTGCCTCTTTTATTAGGCTCTGTACAAATACAGGTCCAGATCCTGCAAGCTACTCCATGCAGGTAGATTTGTTTGTGTGGAAGAGTTATTATTGCAGTTATTATTGCTCATCTCCCCCTCCCAGATCAATTCAGGATTTTGAATGTTGACCAGTACATCGGGCTGCCTGCAGCAGTTAGGATGAGGCTCTGTTTTGGATGCTGTTACATGACTGTAAATTAAAGAGCATGTTTAACATATGCTCTCTCGGTGTTAACAGACTCATAGAATACATCACAACCAGTGAAATCAGTTGGGCTCTACCTCTAGGTAAGAGCTTTAAGGACATGGGGCAGCTTCCAGAACCAAGTTTAAAATGGTGTCTATGAACTCTGCGTCCAAAAAGCTTTATAGTGCAAAGCCCTGAGCCTGCAAGTCCTTATAAGCAGTGGATATGTCTACACTTACACTTTAAATCCAACTAACAATGTCTACACGTCTACACTAGCTTTTCTGATTTCAAAATGAGGAGCTCCCTCATTTCAAAATAAGGAACAGTCACTTCAGTATAATAAAACCCCACTTGATATTGAAATGATGGGTAAATCAAAATTATTATTTCAAAATAAATCGAAGTAATGTGGTTACACTGTGTTAACTGTTATTTTGATTCAACACTTTTTGTTCTTCTTCCTCCAAGGGTGCCTTCCTCTCTCTATATATTGGGTGGGGGCATGGCCCTTCTTGGGGCCATCTTGCCATACATTCCATGGTGCTCCTCTCCTATATAAAACTAGCAAATCTTGTGCATAGACATGCTAGTTCAATTTGGGTTTTTAGTGTGGACTTTTAAAATCAATTTAACTTAAGTCAATGTAATGATTATTAGTTCAATTTAGCAATCTAAAGTGCAGACATAGCCTGTGAGTTAAATTCTGTTGGACTCAATGTTTAAAGCTAGGCCTATGCAAAAATCTGCACAGTATCAGGGCGCAAAAGGAAAGGTGGGGAGAGGGAGAAAGTCACAAACATATGAAGTGTCTCTATGTAGACTTCAGATACTGGTTACTGATTATGTTAGTTTTGTAACTACTTTTTCTAGATGTAAAACCTGGCTTTCCATTAAAGAGTTTTGAGAATTACATTGCAAACAACCAAACCCAGCTCACTCTCTAACCCTATGTTACCAGGAAACCTGATCTTTAGGCCGTAATTTTTGGGGCTGCCAAACAACCTTCATTGCAAACATGTTTCAGTTCAGCAATGATAACACATTTTGAGCATAGCCAACGTACACTTTATGAAATCTTATACACAAGTTTTGCTCTTGTAGCATTTTATCAGAACCTAAAAGCAGAAATTATTTTAAGAGAATTTACTAAACATCTGCTATTAGGTGACAAACTCATTACTTAACCTGAGCTGCTTCTGCCCCCTTGTGATTATTATGACTTTCTTTTTAAGGACTCCCCCCCCCCCCGCCCCAAACAGATAAAACTGTATGTTATCAACTTCCCTCTGCTATGGTAAAAATCAGCAGGAGAGGTCTCAGAAAGAACAAGTTCCAGTGAAGATTTCTTGTGGAGACCTGCCGTATTCCTAATGTGAAGTTTCTCTTCCCAAAAGAGACCTTAAGGGCTCTCCCCCAAACCTGTGGTTTTTTGCATGTAAATATTTATTGCGACATGTTCACTAATCCCTACCTTGCTCAATTGACTGCCCTAATGAAGACTTCATGGTATGTCTCAACCTCAAGGGTGAATCAGATTCCTTTGTGGCCAGGGCAGGAAGCCTGAGACATGTGAGGAACAGACTATGAATATCCCTTACACCCCAGAGACACTGTGTGTTGCCCTGTGCGAGAGGTGGCATTGGGTGTTTGCCTTTTACCTTTCTCCTCCTTTATTTTTTACTTGATTTTCTATTTCTGTTCATTTAACAATTTGCACTGCTTCATACTATATGTAATAATTAGTGAGTCAAGGAAATGCCCTCTCGGGGTAGAGTATGAGCTAGGATAAATCCCCACAATAGTGGGCCTATTCTGCCACTTACACCTAGTTGCTGTTATGCTATTGCCAAGATGATGGAAAAAATTAAGATACAAATTCTTTGCTAGACTATTTGAAAAAAAACATTGAGAGTATATTTTGCAGAATGAGTTTGCAGAATGCCGGGACTACTTCGCAACTTGCAACACTTAAATTCAATCATTAGAAAGATTTGTCCTCAATTTTGGGTCTCTCCAGTCATCAGGGACCCTATGCCATGGCACAGTTTGTTTCACGGTAAATCACCACTGCCCAAGAGCAACCTCTTGCTAATTTTACATGATTCTGAATTCAGATGCCTCTTCTATCATAAAGTAGGATCTGCAAGATTACTGTTATACCAGTAGATGTCCCTAGTGCATAAGAAGTTAGCAGTGACTATTGAAGCTTGATGAAAAAAATTGTTTATTTCTAAATAACATTGCTTAGAGGGAAGGCATAAAAATCTGTGAAAATATTAATGCTAACATCACACTATGCACACCCAAAAATTGATATGGCCATTGCCTGCAATAATTTCAAGGTTTAAATATTCTGTGTGGGTGACTTATGCTAAACTGCCAAGTATATACATAGCAAAACCATTCTGCTAAGACTGCCTTTGCAAAATGTCTTTAGGTGACAAATACATACAGTGAGATACTATTTTCAGTGGATCTTAGCATGTGAGTCAGTGACAGCCCATCAACCTCTGCAATCTCCTCAGACTGGCCCCTACACTTTATACTTTCTTATTCCAGAGCGGTAGCCATGTTAGTTTGCGTACAGCAAAAACAAGTGTCCTGTGGCACCCTAAAGACTAACACATTTTTTTGGGCTTATGCTTTTGTGGGCTCCGCAGGACTCATTGTTTTTGCTGGACTTTATGTCTTCCTATTCATTGTATATGATTCTATAGTAACAGAGGGCAGAACAAGGAGCAATGGCTTCAAGCTGCAGCTGGGACAGTCGAGGTTGAATATTAGGAAAAACTCTCACTAGGTGGGTGGTGAAGCATAGGAATGGGTTACATAGGGCAGTGGAACCTGCATCTTTGGAAAGATTTAAGGCCCAGTTAGATAAAACCCTGGCTGGGATGATTCAGTGGGAGTGGTCCTGCTTTTAGCAGGAGATTGGGCTCGATGACCTCATGAGGTCTCTTCCAACCTATGATTGTCTGAACAAACAATCACAGCAACAGCCAATTCTGTTGCTGTAGCATTGAAAGTAGAAGATGCAACAGCTGCTGAAAGAGTGACTGAATTTTAAGCCATTCATGGAAAAAAGTTATGTTTAAAACTCTGCTTCTAGAGATGGGCAGGAGAGACTGAGCTTTGCTTTCAACCAGTTAGGATCTTCGCTCTGTTATATCAGAGCCAACACAGGAATTTGAATGAAATGTTTTCATTCTGTCCCATGTCATTCATCAGCAAACATGCATAACCAAAATCAAACAGCATTAGTTTGGATCTAGGGTTAATTTGATTTCCTCCTCCTCCCTCATGAAGAACTACATCATACTTAGAACAAAATAAATTGGTTTCAGTCCCTTCAAATTTCAGACACTATGCTGAATTCTAACAAGGAGTTCTGTGGCACTTTTAAAGACTAACAAAAGTATTTATCACATGAGATCTTGTGGGAGAAAATCCCACTTCAGAACTTCAGATGCTCAAAGAAGTGGAATTTTCTCCCATGAAAGCTCATGCAACTAATAAATTTGTTAGTCTTTTAAGAGTGCCACAGAACTCCTTGTTTGTTCTGCTGAACTGGACTGACATGGCTACCCCTTTGGAACTATGCTGAGTTCTGTATACAGCGGTATCAGCAAAGATCAAAAGCTGAATGGAAGTGGTCCCCTAATACAGATGTGGTGTATTTTGTGCAACACATTTGGGGTGCTGACCCCAAGTAAGAGACTACTCATCTTTTGAGCACCCTCACTCCTACAGGCTACCAGCTGACATTAGGGGGTCGTCAGTGGCTTGATCCTCTTGCCAAGTAAAAGGGTGCAAATGAACCCTTCTGGGGGTTCATGCCACTTTACCTATGGCCAGTAGAGGAACCTGGGCCTGCCCACTAGGCTGGGCTTCAACCAAGGAACCCTCTATACAGCAGTCACATATTGCTCCATTTCAGTTCATTTCTGCTTGTTGCCTGGGCCTCATCCTACATGGCCCTTCCATGTCACCCTTATGCCAGGGTTAAGATTCTTGGGTCCTTTCCCTCCCTGCAAACCCAGCCAGGCAAAATACGACCAGACCCAAACTCTGGTTATCCCTCATGCTCCTTTACCCCCCAAATTCCAGCCAGGAAATGGCATGCTAAGGCCAAGCAGCTCGGTTTATCTGGGCCAAAAGAACGCTGACTGGCTGTTGTTGACCCCTCTAGCCCTCGGAGGACAAGTTGTTTGGTCTCCAAAATGGCCACTTCAGAGAGTTCTGTCTAGGTAAGACTGGAGAGCCTCTCTTTTCTGCTCTCCTCTCAGCTCCCTGCTTCTTGAGGCAGGATAACAGTAGGACTGCCGGGGCCCCAGCAGGGTGTGGCAAAGATAGAATACATCCTGTCACAGGCAATCTCTTAACACACAAGGTTACCTGTATACGTATATTTGTATTCATTCTGTTGGTAAGCACTGGGCCCAATTAATTCCTAATAAAAGAGCCATAAATCTACTGACATCAGTTTTCACACCAGGACATAATTTCATGCATCTTTTTGCTTTAATGAATTATATTATGACATTGTTTTGTAGGATGCATTTTGTCAGCTGTTTCTGATATTTTCATAGATGGATAGATCCTAATGCAATATTTAGAGATAGGAAAGAGATTAGATCTCTTAATCTAAAATGAGTAAAAACAAGTTATAATGTCCCACTAGAATGCAAACCAGAGATAAGAAATAGCAGTTTCCAATTTGACAGATACACATATGAAAGAGGCATAACAAAAAAAGTTGTATTCTGCCACATGATAATTTGCATGCCTATTTTCCCTTTTCTCTAAGGACCTCCATGTCAAGCTGAGGTTTTATTCTTGTGGAAAATTTCAAGTTTGTATAAAAAATGAAAACCAAAAAGTTTTGGCTGAAAACTACCTAGAATGGTCAAAACACCAAACTTTCAGTTTTCCTGTGCAGAAAAATACAGTATATATGTAACCCTTCTGCCAGAGCGAGATGGCAGAACAAGGACCAGGTTCTGTATCTAGGGTTTCCGAATAATGTACAGCACCAACCGGCTCAAGGCCCCACCCAGTCTTCTGGGAAATCCTGCACTTTTCCCTGGGCACCCCAAAGGGGTAATGCTTCCCCGCTCGCAAGCACAAGTCTCGAGTATAGTATACTCAACTTTTATAGTAATAAAACCAGAATGTAAAAAGCCCAATAACAAAAGTCAATACTGATTTGGATAATCAGTGCAGAACAAGGTTCCCACATAATCCCACACAACACAACAGAACGTATGAACTCAATAGCAAAACCCAGCAGTGATCTGGAGACCCAGTGCAGATCAAGGCTCCAAACAAACCCCAGGGTATGTGGGGAATGTCTCTTATACCAGCACCACTCACTCTGCCCACTTTTTCACCATCCACTGGCTCTGTCCCCTTTCCACCAGCTCCGCCCAGGGTCACTCATGCCATCCAGCCCTCTTCTGGCCGCTCTCACCATCCACTAGCTCCACCCACAGGTCACTCCTGCTGTCTAGCCATCTGCTGGCTTCTTTTCAATGATTTCAGCTCAGAGAAAGTGTTTCCTCTTTCAGTGATTTCAGCTTTTAAACTCAGAGCAGCTGCAACACTGCCCCTTCAATCAAAACAACAAAAGAAAGGATGCACAAAAAGCCTAGTCACTGATCTGTCTTTTCACAGTAGGGTAGGGAGTGAAGCAGTGCCTTCAGCATCACTCTTAAGGAGCTAATACTACCCCCCCCCCCATTTCTTAACTTCACCAGGCTGAACGCGGGGGGCGGGGGGGGGGCTCTTTCAAGTTCCTTTTTGCTAATGGTAATTTTTATCCATTAACTAAATCTCAGAGTTTGAACAAGCAACAGAGTAGCATATTACAAAAAACAGTATTTCATGTTTCTCTTCAGTGGAATTACAGATATTTGACAGATTTGTGATCAAATCAACCCAAATACCATTACCCATACTGCCCTGAACCCCTTGTGAGACAACACTAATATGCTCTTTGTGTTTATGCAAATCCAAATCACATGCAGATTAGTTGCCCCCCCCCCCAAGCTGTTAGGCATAGCTTCTAGACCTGCCTCACACACACACACACACACACACACACACACTATGAAAGCAGACACTTTCAGGGCTGGGAGGAACATTTAGTCAAAAATCCAATTTTTCATATAAAATTTACACAAAACTTTCACCCAGACAAACCTAAAAGTGTTTTACAAATGTAACCCCAAATTTTAGGGGGTTCCAGGATGGATCTTGGTGCCAAATGGAGTCACTGACCAGCTTCAAAGTTTGAAGTTCTTTATTGCTTCACCAGCTTCCAACAACAAGAGACCAACAAGTCCTCTCTGTAGAATCAATTCCAACAACCACACCTTTACCCCAACAACAGGGGTTTTTATACATCTCTATGCTTAACCCCATTGGTGGGTTTTCAAGACCCTCATCTGAATACAGACAGTGATAGGCCCTTACATAGGGGGTACAGAAACCCCATTGGTTCTCCTTACAAACCCTATTTTACATGCTTAACAAGTATGTTATGTAACATTCTTAACATATCAACTTAGGAACAAACAAGTACCACCACCTGTCACTCTTAGGGATTCTGGAACTTTCCCTAAGTGTGTGGAATTTTCATGAGTCATCATGGAGTTTCTAATGTTTAACTCAGGCTTCTGCCTTCACAAACATGAATGAATAAAACATCCCTGTGAGGAGAGTGCTGCAAGTATATTTTCCATTTCACAGAATGCAAAGTCCAAAGAGGTTAAGGCCTGATTGCACAAAAGGAGTTAGGTCCTGTATCACAATGCCTAGCTCATGTGCACATAGGAAAAATCAAAGTGATGCACAATGCCTGAGTAAGACACAAACTCCTGTACAATGAGTGTGGAGAGAGAAGCACATTAGGATATGCTTCCCCAAAACCAGCAATGCAGACAGGGAGTGCCAACCGGAGGGGACCATGCTAATCACCTCCTCTCTCACAGAGTTAGGAACCCAGATCTGGACTGTAGGTAAATATCTATTTCTGCCTATGAGTCACAGCTGGAAAACTTCTTTGGAGTTACAGTCCTTGATACAATAGAATAAGAAGTTGTAGGGAGAACTTCTCTCATAACTTTGAGGTCACTCCCCTAAGATGTGGGCATCTCCACTTCAGTTCTTCTCTAACTCAGTGATGGGATATTCTGATGTTGGGAATCCCTCAGTCTCCTCTGTTGAAGGTTGTGGCGTAGCAGGTAAGTAACTAGAAAGACTGGATCCTGGGGCTCCCCTGTGCCAAGTGAAAGCTTTAACCACTAGACTATGTCTGGTACTGTTGCCCTTTCTCCAGCAGAAGACTGATCTTTTACTGCAAAAACTTGGGCACTGTGTAAATTTAGCTGCTTACAGGATTTCAGCAGGAATTTTGTGCAGCACAGTGGTCCTGAAACTGGGAACAAACACCTTTTGTGCACATAGGCCTTAGTCAATTACCTACAGTCAGGCTAGAAGTCTGTGATAGACAGGAAAGAAATCCAGAGCTCCTGACTGCTAGTCTTGGGTTTTGGTCATAAAACAGCTTTCCACTCTGAACATCAGATATTTAGAAATACAAATATGGGGGTGGGGGGGACAAAAATAAAAAAAAAATCCACAACATTTTCAGTCTCACTAGCTCAGTGGTTTTCAGCCAGTGTGTCGTAGCACACTGGTGTGCTGTGAGAACTGTCCAAGGATGCTGTGAAATTTTGTACGAAGGAAATGAAAAAAAAAATCAATGTAAAACAAACATTGTTTCATCTTAAATGATATTCTAGCCAACCAGTATTACAACTCATAAAACCTGTGAAAATTAATCAAATTAAAAGCAAGGTATTGGTCTTTCAATTCCAAAGTATGAACATCCTAGACTTGGATGACCAAAGGGCAAAACTGAAATGTGTATTTTTTCCAGTGCACTTGAAACACTAATTCATTTGATCCTTCTTTAGCTTGTTGCACACTGCTATGCTGCAAACTTCTCTAATAAGCCTGTAACCAGTAAATGTGATGTTTGGAACAATCAATTCAGCTGGAAAACGTGGGTGTGCTGTGGAATTGTCTGTCTCACTGAAGTGTGCCATGTTGCTGAACAGGTTGGGAACCACTGCACTAGCTAGTGCTATGCACACTAGACCTGATTTTCAAAAAAAGTTAGGCATGCTGCTATTTGTGTAGTTTGTGCATGCGGTTATTCTTGTACATGTAAATGAGCTCTGATGTTTGCATGCAATAATCACTTGCACAACGGCATGTGTATTTTTCATTTGTAATTGCACACCTAAGTGGTTTGAAAATCTCCTGTGCCTAAAAGATTAATGAATAAATTACATTAAAAGAATTAAAACATCTTTGAAATGTGATATTTTAAATAAGAACATTTTTCTGCAGTATGCTTTGAGCTCATGGCCTGTCAGGGATTCTTTGAAAGCTGAATTGGGGCCAAGGACTCTTTCAGTGCATCTCAGTTTTTGCTTCCAACCTTTTGCACCATTCTGAGAAAAGAGTGGAGTAAAAGAAGTTTCAAACTGCAAGTCCCAGAAGTAAAAGTTTAGGAAAGGAGATCAAGAACATGAGATTTTTTTTCCATTGATAGCTATTTCTTCAAGATCTTATCCATTTCTTATGTCACTAAGCTTTTAGAAACATTTCCAGACCATGTTATGCCTTTGGGTTTTCCTATGATGTTTACAGAGTCTGAAATGAAGCTCAAAAGGCATAAAACTTTCAGTAAGGATGTTTTAGGAGATAGAGCAATTTTGAATCATTTGAAGAATGTCATTGCGACAGATCAAACATTTTGCTAAATAAAGCTAAACTTAAACTGAAAAATAAACGTGGTCAGAAGCAAATTTTTGTGATTGCTCCTTGCTGATTATTTCTAACACAGTCCACTGGAGTTATAATATGCCAGTTCCTTGGTACATCAGAGCTTAGTGATGAGACACATTGGAAAAGACAATGACTCAAAAATCTTTTAAACATGTCCCTCAGTACCTATTCTATTACTGAAACACGTTTGCACTGTAATAGCCTGTCATCAAGAACCTCTATATGGCTGATATTACATGTCACATATGTACCACAATTAAAACCTACATAATGAAGGACAGGCAGATGAGGATTATGATTACTTAAGTCTGTCCATAAGACAAAGTTGCAATGTCAACTTCTCCTAGGAAATGTATTGTGCTAATATGGAATATGTTAATTAAAAGTATGGTAATCACAGAACCCATCTATAAAGGAATGTCAAAATATATAAAGGCACAAATGCAAGCAAAAAGAAATTAAGATGAGTGTCCCATGTTGTGCAATACTGATGAGAGGTTAACAGCCCAGACCCTAGATTCGTCTTGCATTTGGAATAAAATTTTCCGTCATTTTAAGACCCAGCTGGGCAAAACCCTGGCTGGGATGATTTAGTGGAAGCAGTCCTGCTTTTAACAGGGGGGTGGACTAGACTTCATGAGGTCCCTTCCAGCTCTAATATTCTATGAATAGAGGGTTAAAACTTGCTCTCAGCTATACCAGGCAACTTCACTGAGGTTTACTGCCTTCAAACTCTGCATTCATAAAATAGAAACAAGGGAGCACATTCTCCATGGGTATTAACCATTGAAGTTCTGTTGAAATCAATGGAGCTACACCAGTTTACAGCAGCTGCCCATCTTGTGCTAAATGGACAAACTTGAGAAGGCTGCTTTCCCACACACTTTTCTATGCACACATATTGCATCAGTGTGCCTCTCAGGTACACAAGATAGTTGCAGGTTTAACAGGTGCCCCTCCAAATGTACGTGGTCACATTCTGGCAAATATGCAGGTATGCATAGGGAGTGCATGGGCACCAGATCCACATGCATTTTGTGGTATAATCATCTATGTAGTCAAAATGTTGGTGACTTTAGGGTCACATTCATTGTTGGTCAAGCTCTTTGAGGGCTTTTGTTTCTGCATTCATGCAGTGCCTAGCACAACAGGGTTCTGCTCCATGACTGTGGCTCAGAGGAGCTATTAATAACTAAAAATAAACTATTCTTGTTTTGCATCTACATGGCTAAGGGAAAACAGAAAATGTGTGTTTAGATAGTGCATAGCTGGCAAGACAAAAGCTCAGATTAAATATTTAAACTGAAAAAAAAGACTACTAGTTTAAATTAAGAATTAAAATGTATGAATTAGCATTAAAGAAGGGATTATTCTTCTTTTGTATGTGCAGAACACCTTGCACAATGAAGTCCTCATAGGGACCTCTCTCAGCTCTAGTCAATATAAATAAACCTTATTTTAGGTAAGTGATCCTAGAGTTTTGACCATGAGGGATAATATAGGTCAGCTAATGGTCAAAAGCTGCTGTTAGGTACTAACACAAGCCTCATTATTTCCTTTTACTGACAGATGGCAGCAGCGTGTTCTCGATCTCACTCTCCTCTCAGACAGTCACTACTGAGTGTTCCAAAGCGGCAGGTGTGACAGTATAGTTCAGCAAAAGAAGCAAGGAGTCTTGTGGCATTTAAAGACTAATCTATTTTTTGCAGGAGCTTCCATGGGAGAAAATCCTACTTCAGACCCTTTGAAGATGCGGCAGTTTACAGAATGGGATGAAAATAAATGGAAGGGAGTATATGACATGGGATCAGGACATACAGTAACAATAAAGCAGAGCAGTTAAGATTCAAACACTGGGAAACAGCACATAGAGGACGGTGAAGTCAAGTCACCTGTTGTAATGGGAAAAGCAGCCATAGTTGCACGTTGTGATTTCTGATGTCAGTTTTGTGCCCATTTATTCTTTTGTGTAGGGAAATCACAACGTGCAAAAACCAGTCGCTAAGCACTTCCATCTTTCTAATCACTCTATGGATGATTTAAGGACTGTGCTCAAGAAAGTCAATGGGACATCAAGACTTCAAAGAGAAACAGCTGAATTAGAATTGAGATGTAGATTATATTATGTGAAAGCACGATTAAATCACAACTATGGCTTCTTTTCCCATTACAACAGGTGACTTGACTTCACCTTCTTCTATGTGCTGTTCCCCAGTGTTTGAATCTTAACGATTGCTCTGATTTGCTGTTACTGTATGACTTGATCCCATGTCTTATGCTCCCTTGCATTTGTTTTCATTCCATTCTGTAAGTTCTCCCATCTTCAAAGCATCTGACAAAGTGGGATTTTCTCCTACAAAAGCTCATGTGATAAATAAATCAATTAGTCTTTAAGTGCCACAGGACTCCTTGCTTCTTTTGCTATTGAATGTGTTAACTTTGTGGGCTATCTTCAGTTTTCTGACTAGACCAAAAAAGTCACTAGCCTTTGACAGTCAGATGGTGATGCTGGAGGCAAGTGTCTGAACTCTAAAATGGAAGAAAGAAAATAAGTTTTGGGTGTATTTCTAGTCAGAAGCCAGTCCATGAAACACTGAATACTGTTATTTGTTACTGAACCAAAATCCTTCAAGTAGTCCATCTTTTCTTCCTGGTATGATTTCATTTTCCAGACAGGAAGAGATTGAATAATGCCATTTATCAGTCAAAAAACAGTGACCATGCTCAACTGTGTATGCATCATTTACATATAGTATAGCAAAAATAATCTTTCAGTTTAAATGCGCCTTTATTCCAACTGCTATGTATAGGTCCACCCAATTCAGTAGCAATTGCATAGACAGCAATTCTGGGGCTCATTTTTTTTACTTCCTAAACATCAGGGCATCTCTTTTCCCCACTATCTCCAATGGGGACTGTCTTCACAGGTGTGGCTGCTTCAGCAATTGATATGGGAGAAATTACTCAGGAATGTGCATCTTACCCTTCATCTTTGTAGCAGCTGGAAGGAGCACATGCAAGGAGATGTCCAATTATACTTGGTAGCCTACTTGCTGACTGCATCATGGGGTACATCTACACTGGAGCCTTAAGTCGACCTAAGAGGACCCATGTCCACATTGGGCTTTTATTAAGTCAACTTAAGCACTTGCTTCAGTCAACTTAATAACTCCAGCCCTTAAAGTCCACTTAAGCATTAAAGTCAAGTTAAGTTGAGTTAATGCATTGTAGATAGGGTCACCTACACTGTAAGCTTTGTTAAGTCAACTTAACAGAGCCCTCCAGTGTGGTGTAGCCTTTAAGTAGACTTCATTAAGTCAACTTAACTTTTAAGTCAACTTTGTTAAGTTGACTTAAAGTCAACCTCATTAAGTCGACTTAACAAAGCCTCATGTGTAGACATACCCATGAAGCCGCTAATACAAGCGCTGAAATTCAAGCTTGTAAAGTCTGCTGTTAATATTACTAAGAAAAGCAGACAAGTCATGGGTAGCTTAATGTTCAAACAGCAGAATATCAGAAAGAATAGGATATTTCAGGAAAATGATTAGATTTTCATGTCATTCAAAGTGAGCATGGATGGATCAATGTAGTTGCACAATGAAGAGTTGGCAAAAGGTCATTGAGCCTCACCCTCAGTTTTGTTTGAACTTTCAGAACAGAGTCGGAAGGGACCTCATGTGGTCATCTAGTCCAACCCCCTGCTAAAAGCAGGGCCACTCCCTCCAAGTCATCCCCACCAGGGTTTTGTCTAACCAGGGCCTTAAAATGTTTCCAAAAATGGAGATTCCACCACCTCCCTAGGTAACCCATTCCAGTGCTTCACCACACTCTTAGTGAGAGTTTTTCCTCATATCCAACATTTCCAGATTGGTTCTTTTTTTCACTCCCACTCTGGTATGGTCATTTAGGAAGTATCACACAAAGTAATTTGCATAATCCCTGCACTGAGGCCCTGATTCAGCACCTGCTGAACTCAGTGGGAGTCTTAACTTTCACTTTGGTGGGCGATGGATCAAACCCTGATTGGATCAGTGTCTTATCTATTTTTGCCAATACTGTACAATAGTAATTATTCTCCTATTTTCAGATGCTATAACCAGTCAGCTAGGACACTGCAAACCAAAAAGAAAGCAAAAAGGCAAGTATTTGATAATGTAACTCAAAGAAGAGTGAAAACACCTAAGACTCCTTAGGGTTATGAAGAATCCATCTTTATTGTAAAAATATAAAATGCCACTGTAGACTGGCAGTAGGTCTGTCTAGCAAGGACAAAGTCATTACCCTTTCCTGGGCCCAGGCTGGGAGGGAGGTCATAGTCCCAAGCAGTCCTGCCTAGGAAGCTTGTGGCTTTCAAATGGAGAAGATTAACAGCTTGTACCTGGGGCATTCACTTGCGCCCCCCCCCCACATGGAGCAGGGCAGGGCAGGGCTTGCCAAGAATCCATACAGGGCAGGTTTAGCCAAGAATCTGTGCCCCCTCCCCCACAGGGTAGGGCAAGGCAGGGCTGTCCAAAAATCTGTGTCCCCTACCCTACAACACGGGGTGATCCATGGTGTGACCTGGGCCTCCTGGGATAACCTTCTGAATGTACCAAAATCAGGGCAAGCTGCAAAACCAGGGTCCAAACCTCCAAACCACTGATGAGTGGTACTTAAACCACTCTTCCAGTCAGTAACAAAACATGCTTGGTGATGATGAGAGTGGGGAATCAGAAGCATAACAAAATAGAAACAGCCCCCTTTACTGTGCATCAGCTCCTATGGTTGCCACTTTGCCACTGGGTCTCTTAAAGAAATAGATTCTCCTGACCCCAAAGGGCCAGCCACATCACCCAGAACAATATAGGCTTGGATCTTACCCAAATTACCATGCTGCTAGCCAGTCCTTTAGTAACTACAACTAAAGTCTTAATATAAAAGGAAAACAAACAAAATATGAGAGATGTTAAAGGGTCAAAGTGAATCACATACATACAAGTGCTTTAGAGTCCATAGAAGGCAAGTCCTTGGCATGTCTGTAGTTTGCAGGTTTGTCCAACTCCTCTGGTATGCACGCAGCACCTGGGTGGGTCCCAGTCCTTCAATTCAGTCCCAGAAGACTAGTTCCAGAGGAGGGTGTTGGTTGCAGACAGACTGAAGACTAAAAACAAAATGGAGATGGACTATTGCCTTTTATCACCTTCTGCTCTCCCACGCTTTGAGGGTTTGCCAAATCAAAATGGAGCTTAGTCACATGGCCAGTCTGGGTGATTGGCCAAACAGGTTTCCTCCTAGGCCCATTGCAGCTGGAAGCTCCTAAAGGGCAATTAAGATGACAATGGTTTTGCAGGCACCCATCTGAGATTGCTTGGAGTCAAATAACTTGGAGTACAAAAAGAACAAATACATTCCTAATATCTTTTAGAGATATGATACCTACATATAAACCATATAATCATTCCTAGCAGATTACAAGTTTTCTATTGATACCAAACATGGTATATCACATATGGATTATTGCAAATATGAAATATTAATATGAAAGATAACCATAAACAATCCCCTAGACCCAGACAGCACAACACCTGGCCCTCGGCAGAGTAACCAAGCAAACAATCTGGCTGCAGGACAGGAGGAGGCAAGCATTCTAGGGATGGTTCAGAAAGTTGGAAGGGGTAAACAGGCCCACTCAATTACACTGCATCTCAGCCCAGGGCCCTACCACAGGCAGAGGACTCTGCCTCAACACATTGACTCTGGCACCAGTGCAAGCCCAGTCAACCTTCAGTTAGCTGCCCCACCTACTTCCTCCCCACCTTGGACCCACCTACCTGCACCCAAGAGACATCATCAGCTTCACTTGGCTATGTGAGTAGCAGCTATCCCACCAGTCCCTCAGCTTTGGTTAGTCTGAAAACCCTTCAAGATTGGTGGCAGATGGCAGCATCTCTAGACCACAGGGCCTCAGTGGTCCCTCTGGTTCACAGGACTCAGAGTGCATTGGTATGTCCCAGATGACAGACAGCTTCTCTAGGTCAGTGTCAGCAGGAGGCAGCCCTTCCTCATCAGCCCTTCCCTGCCACTAGGGCCCAATACCCCTGGCAGGCCCTCAAGTCTCCTGCTAGTGGGTAGC
This sequence comes from Podocnemis expansa, assembly GCA_007922195.1. Classification (NCBI taxonomy): domain Eukaryota; kingdom Metazoa; phylum Chordata; order Testudines; family Podocnemididae; genus Podocnemis; species Podocnemis expansa. Next base: position 24,752,367 of record ML681997.1, read on the forward strand.
ACAGGATGCCACACAGCATGGTCCAGCTCACACTTCTGCAATAGCCCAGAAAGAAGAAGAGCCACAACCACCTCCTACAGGTCTCCCCTGTGTGAATGCCTAGGCTGGCCTTTTATACTTCCCCTTCCTGGCCACACCTCTCTACCTTCAGGTTCTGTGCCTAGCAGTTCCCAGGACCATCCAGCTGGGGGATGCAATCCTTTCTTGCAGCTGGGCTCTGAGGTAGGCCACAGCTCCTTGCTACAGCCCTTATTTTTCAAGCAGACACCCTTTTTTCTTTCTTTTTGAATTGTGCTTATGTTTGTACTTTAGCTTTTGCTTTAGAAAGCCTGACATGTATTCTGATGGGGGGGGGTGTTAACTCCACCTTCTAATGGGAAAGCTCAGGAACACCACATGTAAGCCGAACAGGAATCTTCTACTGCAGCACTTCCTAATGTGTGGCCTAAAAAAACCAAAACCCAACAGTTTGCCATCTCAGGTTGCATGTGACTAGTATTATTGTTCGTAACACCTTGAGGATCTGACAAAAATCAAGTGTACTATACATATGTATATACATACACATAGTATTTGACAGCACTTGCCTTAAAAAGTCTACAGTCTAAATATGTAGAATAAAAACAAAAGTGAAGTAACTCTCCTAGTAGGTAACCGGAAATTAAACCTAAGTCTCAATACCTTAGTTCAATGCCCTTTACATTAAACTAAATGCAAGTAAACTCAGCTTTGCTCTGGGGTGCATCAAGAGCAAAACTCTCAAGACCTGGATGAGGGACTTGGCAGTTTTGGGAGTATTGCTTTGAAGAGAAGATTGACTGAAAGAGCACAGAAGCAGGATGAGCAGAGGGATTAGCTCAGGCCTGAGGAGCGGACAGTCATCCAATTTAGGGTAGGACCTGCAATTTTGAGTCAGCCATTTGCACATGCATTAAACAGTAAGCATTGCAACCTTTTTGCCTCTGAGCTAAGTTCAGTGCTATGCAGAGACTACAGGGTTAAGAATATATATGTAATTTTAGAGCAGGTTGATGCTCTTTGGGTTGCTCTGACCTGACTTTAGCATTCTCACCACCCATCTTTTTAAATGCAATGTTCTTGTGGTGGCCACTCTGAGCTATGGGAAAGAAAACCAATTCTGATTTAAATGGAGCTGTCATCTGGAAGGTATGGTGGGGTTGAGGGAGTCTGAAGGAGCAGCTGGCAAATCTTCTCCTTCCATCCTAAATCTCTGGCTGGGCAGACAAGCCCACCTTCCCCAGATCTAATGGACGAGCAAAGCAAGCGCACTTCTTTACAGCAGTAAGACTGGGAAACTCTTCCATGGTCCCTTTACTATGCAACCTCACCTCAGGTGACAGTTCATCACCCACTAACAAGAAATGCGTTATACCAAGGAAAAGGCTGGGCAAATGATCACATTCCAGTCTGCCAAACAGACAGGGCTCTTACTCTCTTTCAAAGCTTCCTGTTGCCTGACTGCTTCAACTGCCAACATCTTGAATGTTCAGGTAAGGGCAAAGGGCAGCAAGCCAAACAATCTCCCATGAAGCATTAGAAGGAGATGGGCTTGCATGCCACCAGTGTCCCATAATTCAGCATGGGTAAAGAAAATAAAAAGAACCTGTGTATCATAAAGCAGCAGGGATTATGTATATCCAGATATTGGGGAAGAGGAAAGATCCAGGACGGCTTGAGTCATCTAAATTTTTTCAGCAAATATCCCGTGTTCAAGGTCCTTACTGTTATTATCTTTTTGCCCTCAATTTATTTATAAATTGAAGTCTTTATTTAGTTTGGAGCACTGCCAAAGGTCTGTAGGGCATGGAGCAAGCAGCCAATCTGAGCAGATGGGCAGCCAATGGGCCAGCTGGGTGGACACAGATACTAAGAAATCTATCAAGGATGGCAAGGACTAACTGTATTAGACAGGAGTGTAGAGGAGATTCAAGGCACATGGCGCTCCACATGTTTTCCCCTTTAGTTTATCAAGCACAGAAGGACTGTATGGCCATTTACTTGGTTAGGCTTGTACTATGAGGGAAGGAGATTTGCAAATAGCATATTCTCAGGTTAGTAAAATGTCGTGCTCATGAAATTTTTCTCCACTGTTTCTTTGAGACATTTCTGCAGTGTAAAACTCAGTATTCCCACAACTTTAGTCTTAAGCAATCTCAGTTATACTCAGAGGAGTCAAAGTGATGCAGTTTGTTCATGTATAAGTTTTACAGAATCCCTGTTCATGTATAAGTTTTACAGAATCCCTATCCCCCGCAGACTTGGCCTGGATTTCTCCTCCTGTGTTTGCAAGGGACCCATGGAGATAGCAACCATTGCGTCAATGCTGTCTGACAAATGAGTGCAATCACCGACCATCAGCATCCACTACTTCAGCACTGGCCTGCTTTTTAGAGCTATATGCATGGCCTATGGTTTGTGCACACCTTTCAGTTCATTGACACAGAAACTTTATGAAACTCTGCTTTCATTTTGCTTAGCTTTCTAACATGGTGGGGTGTTGTCCACTGCATGTAGCTGGAATGGTCACAATACCATAATGTTGGACGCGAGGTTGAAATGCCTTTCTGTTTCGAGGTGAGATAACTGTAACAAAACTTGCTGCTAACTGGGCATTTTTGTTGGCTAGAACCAGAGAATTTGGATTATGCTGTGAAATCCATGTGGGAAGGTGATTAGTATTTTGCAGACATGAGGGTTTTGTTTGGTTTAGTTCAACATAGCCTCATAATGCCCCAGGAAAGGAGAGAAGTCTCTCTCTCTCTGTCTCTTATCTGACCCATGGGAATGGATGAGGAAAGTCACAGAATAAGCGTTTTGTCCAAGACCACACAGGAAATCTGTGACAAAGTGGGCTGATTTCCACAGTTTTGCTGTGATCAGGAAAAGTGACTCATGGTAGGTCTAGCTTAGGGCTTGGCAACCTTTATGAAGGGCCTTGCCCAAATCTCCTTCCATCCCCTCTCCCCGTGCTGGTGGCAGTGTCAGCATCAGGGAGGGGGCCATTCTAGCAGCGCATCAGTGACAGGAGATGGGTCTGAAACCCCTTCCCAGCAGCATGTCAGCAGCAGTCTGGAGCCCCCCACACCACCAGCAGCAGGGGTGGCAGGACAGGGCACTATGCACCACTCAAAATCAGCCTAAGTGCCACTTTTGGCTTGCATGCCCCAGGTTCCTAACCTCAGATCTAGCTATACAGAGCAAGAAGAGTTAGCAGGACAGCAGTATCCTGAGCATTACTAGGCTGGTTGATATAGCTTGGTAATTATTCTACCTCGTTTCTCTAACCAATAGCTTGAAATACACAAGGTTATCTAACTAGATGCTGAAGTATCCTCAGATGGGATTGTCCCTCACATCACACTGTAATGGAAAGGGACAGCTTCTGTCTTCTTCACAAATATGCAAACATCATGGTGCCATTGTGCATTAGTTATGGAACAGTAACCAGAGCTCTTCTTTTTTTCCCTTCAGTCCCTGCCATTGTTACAACTTCCCAAAAGTTTCATTTCCATTTTCTTAAGGAGCCTGGGTGAACCATTTGCTTAATTGTCTTCCCACCATAGATATAAAGGGCACCACCCTGCAAGGGCTACAGGAGAGAAGTGAGCAGAATTTGCTTGATGAGTCCTCACTCAAGAGACATTCTTCTAGCAGAGGATAGGACCTCTCATGGTATGTGAGGACTAAACACATGGTAGGGTGAAAAGGTGCCAGCCCCTACTGCACACAGCTGCCTAAACCAGTGGTTTTCAACTTGTGGGCTGCAACACACTGGTGTGCCATGAGAACTATCCAAATGTGCCATGAAATTTTGTACAGACGTAATGAAAATCAATGTAAAACAAACATGTCATCTTAAACAATATTCTATCCAACCAAAATTACAACTCATAAAGCTTGTGAAAATTAATCCTCAAATTATAAGTGAGGTATCAGTCTGTCGATTTTAAATGTGAACATTTTAAATGCAGGTGCAAAAGGGCAAAATCGAGATGATGCATTTTTTTTCCAGTGGATTTGAAACATTAATACAATTGATCCTTTTTTCCTGCTGTATGCTCTATGTTACAAACCTCTCTCATAAGACCATAGCCATAGTAAATGTAAGTTAACATGCCATTTATGAGCAATCAGTTCACCTGTAAAAAGTGGGTGTGCCATGGAATCGTTTGTCTCAATGAAGTGTGCTGTGTTACTGAAAATGTTGGGAACCACTGGCCTAAACACAACAGATATCACTACGAATCATATGGGAACACTGACCATCTTCTCATAGACTTCAGTAGGTTTTAAATCATGGCCATCCACTGAGCACCAACAGATGCATAAGCCTGTCCTTGTGCGATAGAGAAAGAGGGTCAGGCTTTAGGACAAGCCTAGTTTTCTGTGGCATCTGGAGCTCAAACATGCAAGCTGGTGGACAATTCACTACTAGACAAATACTGCCTCTTGTAATATAGTACTTGCCTTTGTCTGGGCTTGATGCAGATCTCTTTCCTACAACTGTGCCTACCTGTGTTATCACTTATTGTCAATGAAACAGCTCTCCTGTCCCAGTGATCTTTTTGATAGCTAGGATTGCCTTCTTCTCTTTTGCAGATGAAAAAGCCATTATCTTCTCTTCCTATCAGTCCCCAGAGCATCTGGAATGTGTGTGTCTCTCTCTCACACACACACATCATGCTCTTTTGTAAGCATTTTTATTTTTTACCTCCCTAGTTATATTACACCAGTATCACTTGGGGCATTCAGTGAATTAATGTACATTTATGGTAAGTTGTTTAGCAAATAATCAGAGATACAGAGCAAACAGACTCATGAATTTCCAAAAAGTATCTTTAATCAGTTGTTACAGGCTCAGAATCCCAAGTAAATATTAAGATAATTAATCACTGCCAACATGTCAGTCTCATGAAAAGGACCTTCAATTAATTATGTAGACGTGTTTCTCATATTGTGGAATGTGTGAGCACAGCTGAAGGTTGTCTCTGCCAAGGTCACACTTTGAATTCAGGAAGATCGCCCCAAAATAGAGAAGTTCAAACCTATTTTGATGGTTCCTTTAGGATTTTCTCTCACTGGTTCAGCAGCCCATTATCAATGAATGAAACGCTAGCTTTATATCTCAGTTGAGCACTTTAAACATAACCTTTGAATAACCTCCAGTAATTGGTTGAAGAATGACTTTCATGCAAGTCCTGATAGACATTGTTAGAAAAGTGTTGATACCTAAGCACAAAATGCAGAAATGTTGTGTTCAAAAACTCGTCAAATTTCAGGGCATTGTGCCAGGAACAACTTGGGCAAAGACTGTTGTTTCTAAAGTAAAACCTGTAATTTACTATATTTTAAAAATAATTACAGTCATTTAATCACATTAAAATGTATAAACCACCAATATTTTTTTTAGATTATTAGATATGACACACCTAGTAAAGAGACCGAGCTATTTAGCCTGTCTGCTATGTAAAGATCAGTCCTGCACAGCATGTTGTGCACAATTTAGCAGATGGTGTCTTGCATGGATTAGCATAGGGTTCAGAACTGAGTAGGACAGAGGTTAAAAGAACCCAGCCCTTCATGAATGAGACCACTGCTAGGTGCCTGCCAAGTTACTCCTGTCCTGTAGAAGGGAGTGAAGTTTCAGAGGAGAAGGAAAGTCCATGGCTTGTTCACATAATGAGAGCTATGATTAAATTCATATCTCAGAGACACATCCATTCTCTGTGCATGACTTACCTTTCTGCTGTGCACTAGCAAGCAAAGAAGGTGCACAGGAAGCTTGAGGGTTTTTACTACCACTACACTGAGGCCTGGTTTACACTACAAAACTTACTTTGACAGAAGTCATCTTACACGGACATAATAATGTATTCATCTTTGCTACCAGGTCCCTTCCACTGACCTAACTTGTCACCTATAACATCAGCTTAATTATTCTACATCCACAAGAACTGTAGTGTTTCAATCAATGTTGACGGGTTGACAGGGGCAGCACAGATACAGTTTTGTGTAAGTTAACTAAATTGGACTCCAGCAGGTGTCCCACAATGCTCCGCAGACCACATGGATTATTCTGGAGGCCATTTTCAACTCTGCTGCACATCAGCCAGATACGCAGGAAACAGCCCCTCCCTGTTAAACCCCTGGGAAATTTCGAATTCCAGCTTCCTGTTTGATCAGCGTGGAGAGCTTGCCAGCCCAGCTGGTCATGGAGACTAAATGCCCCAAAGGTACTCCAGCCTGGAGTACACAGGAGATGGTGGATCTCATCTGCTTGTGGAAAGAAGTAACTGTGTATGCACACCTCTGCGGCAGCCAAGGAAACACACACCCATGAAATGATCATCTGGAACGTAGTGGAGAAGGGCTGCACCGGGGACACAAACTAGTGCCCTCACTGTGTGAAAATCCAAAAACTCTGGCAGGCATGCCAGAAGGCAAGGGAGCCGAACAGTCATTCTGGTTCTGCACCACAGATATGATCTTTCTCTAATGAGCTGCATGCAATTCTTAATGGTGACCGCACCATTCAGCCCTAATGCAGTGTGGATACCTTCCAGGAATCTGAGCCCTGGGCTTCTTCAAGCAACAACAAGGACATTCTGGATGAGGAAGAAGAGGAGGAGAAGGGGAGACAGGCAAACAGGGGATTCATTCTCCCAGAGATCCAGGAGCTATTTTTAAATGTGGAGCAGTCCACCTAGTCACAAGACAGCTGAGTGTGATGCTGGGAAAGGCACCTCTGTTGAGTCTTCAGTTTCAGTCAAATTTGAACAGTTGCATATGCTTATATTATATGTGGATCCTGACAAAAGGAAGAAAGGAGAGCAGCAGAATAGGTTACTAGACTTCTTAAAAGCAGATGTTGATTCCCTCAGGGAAATGATCAGCAGGATCCCCTGGAAGGCTAATATGAGGAGCAGGGGGAGCGGAAGGAGTCCAAGGTAGCTGACTGTATTAAAAAAAGAAATGCACAAACCAAAACCTTATTAAGGGTTCAGGAAACACTGTCCTGATGTGCAGAAAGAATAGCAGATATGTCAGGTGACCAGCTTGGCTGAAAAGAGAAAACTTCAGTGAACTTAAACTCAGAAAGCTTACAAGAAGTCATCTTGGACAGATGACTAGGGAGGAATATAAAGATACTGCTCGAGCATGCAGGAGTGAAATCAGGAAGGTTAAAATGCATCTGTAGTTGTAAGTAGCAAGAAACATGAAGGGTAACAAGAAAGGTTTATACAGGTATGATAGTAGGAAGAAAGTAGTCAGGAAACATGTGGGCCCCATACTGAATGGGGAAGGAACCTAGTGACAGATGATGTTGAAGATGCTGAAGTATGCAGTATTTTTTTTTTTTTTGCCTCTGTCTTCACAGACAAGGTCAGCTCCCAAACTACTGCACTGGGCTTCACAGAATGGGGAGAAGATGAACAACCTGAAGTGATAAAAGAACAAGTTCAGGACTATTTAGAAAAGCTGGACATGCACAAGTTGGTGCCAGATACAAAGCATCTAATGCCGATGTGATTGCAGGGCAATTGGCCACTATCTTTGGAAACTCGTGGCAATCAGGGGACATCTGGGATGACTGGAAAAAGAAAAATATAGTGCCCATCTTTAAAAAAGGAAAGGAGAGGGATCTGGGAGACCATACACCAGTCAGCTTCACCTCAGTCCAAAGAAAAATCACAGAGCAGGTCTTCAAGAAGTCCATTTTGAAGCACTCAGAAACACCACTGGCCTGAGTAAACACCTAGGGCTTGGCGCACTGGGACTCAGGGCTCAAGCTGTGTATGGGCGCTGCCATTGCAGGTGGCCCAGCAGTAGACCTGGGGCTCATGCTCTGGGACTTAGGGCTCGAGCCTTGTAAGTCTGGTGCCAGCAATGCCCCTGGAAGCACTTAGATGAGAGGAAGGTGACAGGGAATAGTGAGTATGGATTCACCAAGGACAAGCCATGCCTGACTAACCTGATGGCTTTTATGATCAGATGACTAGCTCTATGGATGAGGAGAAAGTGAATGTGATATATCTTGACTTTAGCAAAACTTTTGACATGGTCTCCTACAATATTCTTGCCAGCAAGTTACAGGAATAGGGACTGGATGAGCAGAGCATAAGAAGGATAGAAAACTGGCTAAGTCATTGGACTCAGTGGGTAATGATCAACTACTCGATGTCTAACTGGCAGCCAGTAACAAGAGGAGTGCCCAGGGGTTGCTCATGGCAGGGTCGTCCCTCGGGTAGGGCAACTGGGGTGGCTACCCAGGGCCCTGCACTTTGGGGGGCCCTGCACAGCCACACCACTGCCCCCCCCCCAGCCAGGGACTGGGCGAGTGGCCAAAATGGTGGCCCGGTGCAGTGCTGCCGGTCTGGCCACCCACTGTCCCTGCCATGTGTGCTGCTCTGGGCTCCGTGCTGGAGCAGTGTGGGGGGGGCAGGAGGCAGCATGGAGCTGGTATTGCTGCCCCCCACCCCGGCCCAACTGCGCTGCCTCCCGCCCCCTCCCCACTGCTCCAGCATAGAGCCCAGAGCAGCGCACATGGCAGGGAGAGGGGGTGGCCAGACCGGCAGCACTGCACTAGGCTGCCCTTTTGGCTGCTCACACAGTCCCCAGCATGGGGGGCAGCGCAGGGTCTGCTCCTCCCCTGGGCCGGCCAGCCACGCCCCCCAATGCCAGGGGTGGGGGGGGGCTCACAGTGGGTGATTTGCCCAGGGCCCCACACTCCCCTAGGGACAGCCCTGGGTCCTGGGGTCACTTTTGTTCAACATCTTCATTAATGATCTGGAGGATGTGGTGGATTGGATACAGAGTGACCTAGACAAAGTGAAGATTAGATCAGATTAAATCTCATGAGGTTCCACAAGAGTCCTGCATCTAGGATGAAAGAATCCAATGCATTGCTACTGACTGAGAACTGAGTAGCTAGGCAGCAGTTTGCAGAAAAGGATCTGGGTGTTACAATGGCTTAAAAGCAAGGTATGTCAGAGTCAGACGTGTGCCTTTGTAGCCAAGAAAACGAATAGAATATGGGTTGCATTTGTAGGACCATTACCAAACGATTGGGGGAAGTGATTATTCTCCTTTATTCAGAACTGGTGAGGCCACATTTGGAGTATTGTGTCCAGTTTTGCTTCCCTGGCTGGGATGATTTAGTTGAGGTAGTCCGCTTTGAGTTGGAGTCAATGACATGCTCAGATCTTCCTCCTGGTACTCTGAAATCCATTGTTGAAGGTTTCTGGGAAGGGCTGCCTTATTTCTTCCACCACAGTAGGACACTCTCCCACACCATTCCTATGTTAACTCTGCTAGCATCATTCTGATGCACTGCATAGCAGCATAAACAATAAAGTCTGGATCCAGATACTTGCAGCATCAGCTTCTTTGCTGCCTCTGTTAACCCTTAGGAAACTAATATAACATAGGGTCATTTAGGGGAGACCGTGGATGTTTTCATTATGAGTGTTCATATGACAAACAACAGAAAATATTGTGACCTTTCCGTACCTAGAGTAGTCACCTGAAAATGCCAGTCAGAGCACACTGAAAAAGGAAAAGATATTCTCGCAGCACCGGGGCATAACAGTGAAGTTAGACTTTCCTGCTAGTCACAGACAGAGCTTCTGATTCCCACACTGGCCATCAAGAAACTAACTTTTCTGTGTTTCAGTCTCTGGTTCCTAATCAGTCACTAAGTCCAGTAAAGAGCTAAAGTACAACTCTCTGCTCTTTATCAAAAAGTTGTACTGACCCCAAATGGTCAGCCACTTTACCAGATCAATATGATTTTGGAAGTTAGGCAAAATACCATGCTGCCAACCAGTCCTTTAGTAAACTGAACCTAAAGGTGCATTATAAAAGGAATGAAACCAATGCGAAGGGAAATGTTAAATGCTCAACATACAAATGATTTGAAAATCCATGTATAGCATGTTTGCCATTGAATTGTGAGGTTTGCCTAGTCCCTCTGGCATACATACAGTATCTGGATGGGTCTCCATCCTTTGGTTCACAGTTTCAGTTGTAGATGAAGATGTTGATGAGTTGGTCCAGAGTTTGGAAGCAGGAGTGTTGCAGCTGCCTTTTATGTCTTTTGCCATGTGGCTTGTGGAAATTTGCAGAAATAAGATAGAGTCCAGGGTCACATGACTAAGGCATCTGGTGACTCATTGTGGTGTAGCCATTGGGTTCTTTTCCTGAACTTATAGTATCTGTGATTTTCCTTAGTGGACCATTAAACCATTTATTGCTTCTGCCATCCTGTCTGGGGTGTTGCCCAGAAACACAACTTGGAATACAGATGCACATCAAACATACCCATAATTTCCAATACAAATATGACACGTGCATAATAATATCATAAAACTTAGCAAGCTGTAACCTTTCTAATGTACCTGATATAGCCTATCCCATCTGAATTATTTTAATTTTGAAATATTGATGATAAATAACATTTTAAATAGTCCCCTAATCCACCCTGCATCACACATGTCATCACCCACCTATGGAGATTTCTGGGTCCTATGGTTTTCCTAACATGCTTGTGGTTAAGTTGGCAGGGACCAGTGTTGATTTCAGAATCTATAAGTCCAGGATGATTACTGCCAGCAGCATTAAGAGAAGAGATATGTGGGCTTCCTGTGTTTTTTTCATGGCTGCAAACTTTCTACCTCCCCCAAGAGCTGCCTTGGACAAAAGCCCTTGCAGGGCTTAACACTGGTCCCTGGTCTCAAAGCAATGCCTGTATTACTGAGGGGTGGGCATTATCTACCGGTACTCCTGCTATGGATTTCCCACAAGTTGCATCACAAGTCCCATTGTCCATGCTGCTAGGTCATACTCACTGTGGTAGGAACAGCAAACAGGTTCATTGACTAGCTAGGTGAAAATTTCCAGAGGGGTAGCCGTATTAATCTGTGTACAGCAAAAACAGCGAGAGTCTTGTGGCACCTTAAAGACTAATAGATTTCTTTGGGCATAAGCTTTCGTAGGCTCCAATCCACTTTGTCAGATACAACTTCCTATTCTTTCGGGTAATGCTTGTACAATACAAGGCAATGTTTCATACATAAAATACTCTTTGTTTATTCCAGTCATGGAAATTTGGGGAGAGCCATGGGAGGTACAGGGAAACATAATAGCACGTACTGCGACCATATCAGTAATTATGACTATCAAAAAATGGACTGATTCAAAAAGCATGGATCCAGGTCACCCTAAATTTCAGATGTCATCTTTTTGTTCAGCTCACTGTGGAGATACAGTGCAGCTCTGAAGTCCAGATCTGAACAAAGTCCAGGAATATTTCAAGGGGGTTGTTTGGACTGTTCCCTCATAATTTAGTAAAGACAACTTAGGTCACATCCGCATTACAGACCTATATTGATATAACTATGTCACTCAGGAGTGTGAAAAATGCACATCCCTGCACAACACAGTTATCTTGTCCTAATCCCCCCTGTAAGCAGCAGAATGTCCACAGGAGAGCTTCTCTCATTGGCTATGTCTACACTGACAAAAGTTAATTCGAAATAGTTATTTCAAAATATCTATTTTGAATGTAAATCAAAGTTATTGTTTCAAATTAGAGAGTCTTCACTAGACTCCTAATTTGAAATAAAGTAGGCTTTATTATTTCGACTTAGAGAGTCTACATTAGACTCTGTTACTTGAATTGGAAGAGGATCCCCCAGTGGGCTGGTTTCCCCGCTGGGGGCAGGGATTCCCCTGGCAAGTTGGTTTCCCCACAGGGACAGGGATTCCCCAAGCGGGCTGGTTTCCATGCTGTGAAATTGAGCAGGCTCTGAGCTGCTTGCAGGGTGCCACAAGCAGCTCTGAGACCAGTCTGGCTCCCAGTCGGCTCCTAGGCCTCTCAGCCTGCACAGAGGGCCTGGAGGGGTCAGATCGGCTCCCCAGCAGGGAAAGGAGCCAGCTGGGGAAATCCCTCCTCTGGCAGGGAAAGGAGACTCCCAGGGGAATCCCTCCCCTCACCAGGAAACCAGCCTGCCAGGGTTCCCTGCCCCCAGAGGGGAAACCAGCCTGCTGGGGGTTCCCTGCCCCCGGTGGGGAAAGGAGTCCACCAAAGGGAATCCCTCCCCCTGCAAGGAAACCAATCTGCCAGAAAATCCCTCTCCCAGTGGGGAAACCAGCCTGCTGGGGGTTCCCTGACCATTTTTTTGGAATAAGCCTATTCTGCAGCTTAGAATGGTTTATTTTGAAATAATAATTCTGATTTAAGTGCTATTTTGCACTAAAAGCAGGTTTTTATTATTTCAAAGTAGCGCTTCATCATTTTGAAATAAAGAAATGCTTATTTTGAAATAACAAAATGCATGCATGGATGGGGAAAAGGTTATTTCAAATTAAGCCTCCTTATTTCAAACTAACTTCTAAGTGTAGATGTACCCATTGACATAGCTATCACCTACACTGATGGAAGAAGTTCTCTCTGGTTGGTGTAACAGTGTCTTCACTAAAGCACTACAGCAGAGCACTTGTACCACAGTAGCTCTGTACATGAAGACGAACCTCGTCTTGTTGGCTGAATGTCTCTTGTGCTCTCGTAACCAAGACTGACAGATGTGAGTGGCTGACTGAAGGAGAATGGTCTTCTTAGAAAGCTCTTTTGAGTTTAGTGACACCACTTCATGTAAAACTGATCTCTATGCACATAGTCACTTGAGTTTGTGTTTGCTTCTAGTTTACTTCAAGAGGGATGGGGAGGGAAAAAAGTGAGGAGAAAGCAATTTGAAATGAGAGGATTGAAAGAAGAAAGAAAGAGCTAGAAGATGTGTGAAGAAGTGCTATCGGATAAAAATAAGGGGACTGACTTCTTGCAATCTCACACAATAAGATGATCATCTGCCCTTTCAAACTGGGACTGTCCACCCCCTATTTAGGTGGCTAGCCTGTGCTGAAGTCCATGCCACCACACCTTAAACTACTATTGTTGCCTACAGTTGCTAGATTCAAACTTGTTCAGGTATGCCCACCCATGCCACAGCCTCTCTTCACTTGCAGGGTAGACATACTCAATGCTGCAACTAGACAATCAGCAAGAGGTGTGATTCCGCAGCTCACAGACATGTATGCATGCAAGTGTGAGTATGAATAACAGCATAGTTGCAGTTCCAGAGGCACAGCTGAGCCCCGCCAAATACGTACTCGCTCGTTTCAGGAGAGTTTGTACTCTGCCCAGATATGCCACCGCCCATGCTGCATGACTGCATTGCTATGTATACTTGCACAAGCTTGATGAAAGCTAGGAGCAAATAAATGTACACAAGGAGGGGAACCAAACCCCCTAACTCAGAATGTACACGTAATTTATAGGACATTGAAAGGGACTGCAATCACATTCTCTTATGGTACGTAACCCTAATTTCGTAGTGTTTAAGTTGCTATGTCTCACTACTATGCGTAGAAGTCAGTCTTTAATTCTACTGAGGGTCTCATTCTCTTCTACAAATTTCTGGCTGTGTGAAAGGGACTCAGAGTCCAGTCCCATTCTGAAACACAGCCAGAATGGTATAATAAGGCCTTAGTGTAATTAAGAATGAGCCCTTACACGTTAAAGAACCCACTTTTCTTTGGAAGAGAAGACGGATCATTTTAATATACAGGGCTCTGTAAAAGCAAATAAAATGTCCAACCTAAAATAGATCCCTAATTGGTGGGTTGGGCAGAAAAAATTACTCCCATGTAGATTTTAACTTTGTATTTTAGTAGAAGTTTTAGATAAAGAGAAAGTTACCTTGTGTTGGCTTCTCTGCAGTTTTACTTTGCTCTAATGAAATATTTACCATGCTGTAATTACAGTCCATTGCTCAAGCAGAGGCATCCTGGCCAGACATAATAAATATTATACTGTGCCTCAGTGGGACTTTTTGGAAAAGAATCTGCTTTCTGCAGATAACAATTGTTTGATAATGACCTGTTTTGAGAGGAGCAGCAGGCCTCTGTTTGCTACCTGGATTAATTATCTTTAGCAGTGAGGGCTTAAGCTTGAGTTCCTCACATCAGCTGGCTAATCATTTCTATATTTGGAGGAGTACACTGTCCTGTGCATTGCTGATGGGAGCATCAAACAAGCCACATGTGGGTCAAACTGCCAAATTACTTCTCAACTTCAGGCACTTGCTAAAAAACACATCCAAGAGATAAAAAGAAATGGTTTCTATGCTAAGCAGAAAAGCTGAGTGGGAACATATTCAGTGCTAGATCTCAGCTGGTGTAATTCATCATAGAGAGGTCCATGGAGGTACATTGATTTACATCATGAGGAGCTGAACCTCTTTTAAAAATAAAATAAAATAAAATAAAATAAAATAAAAAATGCATTACATCACTTCATAGTCCAGAAGGGGCAAGCATGACCATCTAGCCTGACTTCCTGCATAACATGGGAAATTAATGGAGCCCTAGATTTATCCTCACTTAAAGGACCAGACAGGGATTTGAACTCAAACTCTAATACTCAAGGCAGAAGTTATACTTCTGGAGTACTGAGCTGTCTGTCAATTTTCAATTCTTCCTCCACAATTGTCCCAGAATTTGACTCTGCAACCTTTGACATCACAAGGTAAGTCCATAACCCCAGGCCACCTTTTAGCTTGAATCAATTATGAATAAGCCTACAGATGATACTCTTATAAAACCACAGAAATTAGACTGCAAAATTCATACAGTATCTTAGAAAAGGCCATAAACCAAAATTGTTTCCTTGAGAACAGAAGACAACGAAATTGCAAGTTTAAAACTTGCCAGCATTTCAGGAGCAGATAGGTTCTGTTTCAGAATTGTATAGATAGTGACTGAAAAGAGAAGGCAGCATTAATAACTACAAAATAGCTCTTGAAAAGAGGAAGTCACCCAGAGCAACTTGTCTTACAACAATGTTTTAAAGCAAGAGAAGATCAAAGAAATTACCAAACTGGCATCCCTATAACTGAGAATGAAAATAAAGGTCAAATAGGGAGGGCTCATCTGAAATACTATGAGTAGATCTGGTCACCTTTTGAAAGAAAAATTCTTTCACAGAAGGATATATTTCCAGAAAGTAGCCAAAATAATGCTGGTTCAACTCATGGGTTTCCTCTGGCTTCAAAAGAAGAGCAATTGCAGACTCACCATTGATTTCAGCAAGACTAGGAGCAAATCCCATGTTTCCAAGTAATTTTTCCATTGAAGCCAGTGAGTTGCATCGATGTGGATATGGAGGAATTTAGCCCATAGAATTCAGTTGGAGCAAGATGGATTCTCTCTAACGCAGACATTGGCCAACAGCTTCTACAAATTGCCATACAGGGCCCAATTTTTCATCCCCTGAACACTTAAAACTCTTGTATGCTGTTTCCTATCTTCACCTTTGATGTGGTTAGTAGGAATGACATGTAGACAATCCTGTTGAAGACTGGCTGTCCACAGAAGGTGATCTCCCTATTCAAGGTGTTCCATGAGTTAATAAAGGCAATCATCCAGTATGAGAATGAAATATCATCTGAGTTTAGTATTGATACTGATATGAAGCAAGACTTCATCTTAGTGCCCACTGGCTTTAGAATCTTTTTCACTATTATTCTTATGTACTGGTTTGAAATTATCATTTCTTCACACTGATAGAATGGGGGGAGGGATGGGAGTTTGTTTAATATCAGACAATTCCAGAGCAGAAGGCATGTATCCCAGCTTACTATTCCAGATCTGCTTTTCATAGATGACATGGCATTAGTCCCTCATTTACCTGCTGAAAAGTGCAGGTCATGAAAAATGAGTTTTCTGATGCATTCACAATGTTTGGCATGGTAACTGATATCAAGAAAACAGTTGTCTTGTCACAAACTACCGATACTTTACCTAAAATCTAAGTCAATAATGAAGTTCTAGACCGGGGTGGCCAAACTCATGGAACTCAAGAGCCGCACAAGTCAATTATTAAACCTTCGAGAGCCGCACTGAGGCATATAACCACATATTTTCACCTACTCCAAAATTACTAAGCTTAAAATTCATTGCGCCCTTTAATTTTATCGTAAAAATGGGACAACTATTGATCCACTAATGTCAGATTCTAATAATTATTTAAGATTACCATGAAACTAGGCCTATACAGTAAAAATTTAGCTGTTGCTAGATGTAGAACACTACAGGCTTGTGGCAAGTTTTTTTAAAATCTGGTCAGTAACTTGTCAGTGCAGCATGTAAAAGTTCTCTGAGATGCTGATGTCTAAGTATTGCACAATGTTTTGAATTTCATTGTGGAATATGATGCTTCACAGCAGTGAGTTGTGCCAAAAATTGAAAGTAATCTGTGTTCAGTTTTATACTTTTCTCCTTTGTATTTTCATTTCTTAGTATTCCACATCATTTTTAGGACTTGTAAAACATGATTTTATTTTAACAAGGAGTACACTGCATTAGGACCTATGAGAAAAT
Organism: Podocnemis expansa; assembly: GCA_007922195.1. NCBI lineage: Eukaryota > Metazoa > Chordata > Testudines > Podocnemididae > Podocnemis > Podocnemis expansa. The sequence goes on from ML681997.1 coordinate 24,768,825, forward strand.
CTAAATATGCTATGGCTTCTCTGACCATGTCACGCTTCTCTCCCGCACCCCCCATTGCCACTTCCCTGCCATCTCTTGCCATGCTGCTGCTTCTCTGCTCTCCCCAACCATGCCACACTTCTGCCTCCCACCCCATCCCGGCACCTACCATCCCCCACTTCCCTGCCAATATTTTTGCCAGTAAACTTGTTCACTAAAATACCATTTTTCACCTAAACGGACAAATACTGGCGCCTGGGATAAATGTCCCAAGTGGAGGATACAGCTACAGCCCGCCGATCAAGCACAGATCAGAAGCAATAAAAGACTTAGAGCCAATGATTTGTCAAAGGCAAAAATCAGATTTATTGTAATATCTACTCTGGAAACTGACAAGGAACTTATATTTGCCTCACAGATAACTCAACAGTAATATAACACATTAAAACTATTCTATACAATTACAACATGAAAAACAACATTAGGGTACACAAAAGGAACATTCAGCAAGTGGGGATCAGGCACTTGCTGGATGGAGAGATCTCAACTCTTACTATTACTCCTTTGGATCTTAATCTGGGTTTCTTATCTCTCTCTTTCTAGGTAGTTTACTTATAATCATAAAGTTACTTTGTAAAGATTGGGCTCCCTGGCAGCACTACAATAATCTAAAGATCTTGGGGCTTTCTGCTAGTGTTGCTCCCCTCCTTGGGACCCTTTTCTTACCCCAAAATTGGAGAGAGAAAAAGTCTCTGCTGAGATGGTGGATCTTCTCTAAAATGGTGGCTGGCAGCTGCAGGCTGAAGATCTTCTTTCTCTGCTCAGCTCTGGCCATGGAAACTGGGACTGAGAGCAGCTCAGAGTGCAGTCTGGTCTGGTTGCCGTGGAAACTGGGACTGAGAGCAGCTCAGAATGTTCCCAAAGCTTGCAAGTGCAGTCTGGTCTGGTTGCCGTGGAAACTGGAACTTAGGCACAGCTCAGAATGTTCAGCAGCTTGCAGGTGCAGTTGCTTGGATACCGGAGCTACAAAGTATCAGCCCGTTGCCCACAAGCTATACAAAGGACTCAGTTAGCTGTTTGCTTGTGAGTTTTATTGGAAGCCCTTCTGAGACTGAGTCCAAAAACCCAGCTCAAGGATTGAATCCTGAGTCGCTGCTCAGAGATCCAACCCCGTGCCTTTCAGAGACTAAGTCCAAAGACCCAGCTCCCAGGCTCCCACTAGAGATGTTGTCACTGTCTCTAGGGGTGAGTGTGAGTGAGACTCCTTAGTGCAGCTGGAACATAGCAAGAGGCCAGTGGAACCCAGTAAGGAGTAGGAGTAGGAGAGATCTCTGAAGTTCTGCTCTGTGCAGCACCTTTTATTTGCTCTTCTGTCATTCCCCTCTTCTCCTTAGACCAATCTCAAAGGTGTGATTTCATCTCCACCCAATTGGAAAAAGGGTGATTTCACCTGTCACCTGACCAAAAATCAATACTTTTGATGGGTCCTTTGACAGGGGGTGGACACCTTAGAATCCTTGATGGGAGGGGGACTGAGTGAGTTCAAAAGTTCAAAATCTTCCTCCATCTTGACCTACTTTTCCAAAAAATGTATTTGTTGAATCTGCTGATAGAGATATACCTATGGAATCTGCTAAGCCTATGATCTCTCCATTTTCACTTGCTGAATGTCTTTTGCATACCAGCTTTGTCTTAAACATTAATAAATGATGATTTATGAATTCTTTACCACTAATTATTACATATTATGTTGTTTTCCAGCTTTGACATAAAACTTCTGCTAGATTGCCTTACACTATTTTCTACCCATATATGTCCTTATTCAATCAAGGGTTTTGTTTTGTTTTGGTTTTTTTCTGTGATACTAAAGAGATGGCAAAAATCTCAGGCTACAGTTTTTATAATACAAAGTAAAATCTTTATTGGTGAGAGATTGTTTTTCAGAAAGTTTACAACACAATTTTCTGTCCTCAGCCCTTCACAATAATTACTCTCGTCTAATGGGCTCAGATACCCATAGAGTCATTCATGAAGACTGCACTGAAATATACATTTTGAATATACAACAAAAAAGAATTAATACATGTTGAATGCTATTTAATCAGTAGAAGTATAGTGCTACTATTGAACTTTGCAGTGAATGTTGGCTTAGTTGTATTAATTAAAATTTTCTTATAAAATAAATGTGCTAGCAGTTCCTTCCACAAACAGATGACATACTGATGTCTCAGGCACACTTGTTCAATGGACTTAAGGAATTTTTTTTCTAAAGCCAGTTTTCAATAGTGGTGGTCTATCTTAAGTCTAAATCATTTTGCATGCTGAAAATGAACCATGATCCATAATAAGTACTTGTAACATTCTTTAAATTAATAGAGGTTTTTTAAATAACCTTTTGACAGTAGTCAGTGGTTTTGGATTTAACACTTGTGCCAATTTTCAATCATTTCTGATGGTTCATATTTAATTCTCAAAATAGAAATACAAGAGAAATAATTTTGCATTTTATTACAATATCTGGAAATGCCAGGTGATTTTTAAAAAAAGAAAATTAATTTACAATTGCTTTTCAGGTTTAAATTGCTAATTATTATCACTTATCTGTAGTTCATTGTAGACTTGTTCTTGATCAATTTATGTTGCCAGTTTTAAAAAATATTTACCTAGAAAACAATATCAAAAAAGAAAAGTATTTTAAAAAATCATGCACTGATGTACTTAAAGACTGTATCATTATGCATACAGACAAGGAGGGTAGAATTAATATTGTGTGGGTAAACTGTAGAATCTGGCAGTTAATTAATCTGAGTGCTTCTCTTTACACCTAACTGACCAGGTTCTCACAGTGAGGCCCCTCGTCTCCCTTCCCCGCTCTTCCCAGGCTGCTTTTTCCCTGCGGGCTCTCCCAGTGCTGCCCCTCCCCCAGCTCTGACCACGCTTTTTTTTCCTGAAGCTCTCACAAGGCTGCTCCTCGCTGCCAGCTCTCCCCATGCCGCCACCTCTCTGCTGTCCCCAACCACTGCAAATTTCTCGCCCCTGGCTCCCGCCATGCTGCCCTTCCCTCCTGTGCTCTCCCAGGAGCCACAATTTTTCTTTAATGAGCTGCATGCGGCTCACGAGCTGCAGTTTGGCCACATCTGTTCTAGACAATATGGATCACTTGTGATACTTTGACTTGCTTAACCTTCATAGAGAACTTGATCTGAGAATTAGCAAAGCTTTTGTTATCACTGGAGAATTTATCTCATGCGTTTAGAACAGCAAGTTGCTAATCTTGAACACAAAGGTGACTGTTTATAAGGCTTGCATCATTAGTACTGTCTTTTTGGGTTGTGAAAGCTGGGTTATGTACTCCAAGCAGGAGTGGAGATTGAACAGTTCTTCTAGCAGTGCTGAGAAACCATGCAGAAGGGAATCAGCTGCGCCCCACAAAGGGGATATATTAGTGGGCATGCAGGAATTCCAAGAGGCATTCTGTCTGCTCAAAGAGTGCTGTAGAGATGCACATTACTAGGGCTGTGCCTGAACGGCATTCTATCCCACTGAAATTCAAGAAAGTATGAGCATAGTATCAAGCTCTTTTAAAATACCATGTTAAATAAACATAGAACTTACAGGGGACACACACTTTAAGTGGTCATGTAGGCTTGGTATTTCCTAGAACAGTCCTTTGTTTACCATATGAGAGAGGGATCTGAACTGGAATCACAGACCTGAACCTTCTCAAAGTTTCAATAAACTTAGATGTAGAGTCACAGCTCTAGCCTGTCCTGATGGGAAACCCAGGAATCCAAACTTTCATCCAGGTTGTGGATCCACAAGCTTCAGATCCAGATCAGACTCATAGAGCCCTGCATGGAGACAAATATGTGGATCCTCATCCAGTCTGCATCCACAAGAAATGGTCCGCTGATATCTGCTTTGTATGCATGGATGCGGATTTAATATGGATATCCAGAGCTGTAACTACAGCTTCTAGCGCCTGGGGAAGGAAGCCTGAAAGGTGCTCCCCCCGGCCCAATCCAGCCTGGGGCCTGAGCCACACCGATGGGGGGGAGGTGCCCCGCCACCACTGGGTGAGACCTGATGGAGACCTGGCAGAGGGTGCCCCTGCAGCTGCCAGGGGAGAGCGGCAGAGACCTGGCGGAGGGTGCTTTCCCTGCCGCCGGCCCACAGTGGCCTGAGATCCAGTGGGGTTGCTTCCCCTGCCGCCAGGGGAGAGTGGCAGAGACCTGGCGGGGGGTGCTTCCCCTGCTGCCAGGCCAGAGTGGCCTGAGAAACAATGGGGGATGTGCCTCTGCAGCCACCAGGAAAGAGCAGCCGGATACCCAGCAGGGGGATGCTTCTGTGCTGCTGGGGGAGAGCAATGAGGGACATTCGGGTCAGGGCAGGAGATGCTCCCCCAGCCCCTGCCTGGCTCCAGGAGGAATGTGCCTAAGGCGTATTCCTTTTCCAGGCCAGGCAGGGTCTGATGGCCACCCTTTAAAACTCCCTGTCCGGGTGTTTGCCCTATTTGCCCCACCCTAGTTATGGCTCTGCAGATATCTGCAGATATCCTCATATTTGCAGGGCTCTAGTTCTGCACAGATAAAAATCTGTGGACCTGCATGCAATCTGCATCCACAAGTAATGGTCTGTGGATATCTGCATTGTGTCCACAGATGCAAATATCCACAGATTTGCAGAGCTCTGCAGACCTATCTCTACACTGTGTACCTTTGACACATCTATTGCAGTATAATAAGAGTAATTCAAGCTGTATGTTGCATAAATCTCTTTTAAAAAGTTGGCAAATTGCTATACAGAAAATAGTTACAAACATGAAGATAGCCATATGTTATTTGTATTTTCATTACCTAATGTACCCACTGCAAGACATTGGGTACATGTGCAATGGTCATCCTTATGGCCAATGCTCTGGGGATTAAATCCGGCAAGGCACCTCCAGACCTAAAAACATGAGCAGCTGCAGCTTCAGCTAAAGCAGTGGTTCCCAACTTTTTCTGGGTTGTGACACACTTGGCAGCACATCGCAACCCCACAGGACACGCCAGCCTACCTCCCCCCGTAGGCTGAATCCAGACATCTCCCCAACTCTGCAACACACTTACTGCTCTGTGGCAACACAGTAATATGTCCCAACAAAGTGGCTGAGAACCACTGAACTAAAGAATCAAACTGCTATAGTTGGGTGCTGTAACAGCACATTTCTTCTGTGAAAATGAAAGGTTATGCTCAAGATTCCAAAAAACTTGATAAGAACAGCAGAAAGAAACCTGTAATGAGGCCGACAGCTAAACAGAGAAGGAGACGTAGCAAGCGCATGGACCCAAAAGCTGGTTTGAGTAAACACACTGAAAAAGATACTAGGAACAAATGACAAACCTGACTATCCTTTCACTGAGGTGAATGGTTCTCAATCTGTGGCCCAATCAACACACCTGAAGCACATGTGATAACTCAGGGCCTTATAAGTAGAATATATGTTGTGTGTATGCACCCCAAATAACACAGACTTAATAAAGTCTGCTTAAAGTCAATTTTATTTAGCTAACTTACTGAGTCCGCCCTTCTCTTAAGTCAACTTAACAAAGATGGTTAAGTCAACTTAAGAAAGTGTCCTAATAAAAAATGTGTTTGCTTAAGTCAACTTTACTAAGTCGACTTAAGCAGGCACATGTTATTACATAGGGCTTCTTAAGTTGATTTAGGTGGCCATATTGCATTAAGTTGTTGACTTAGTAAAGTCAACTTCATGCTTAAGTTGACTTAAAGAGTGAGAGTTATAAAGTTGACTTAAAGAAGTCCTTAAGTCGACTTAATGAACTCCAAATGTGGCCAGGACTTTGCTTAAGTTGACTTAAGCCCATAGTATAGACATACCCAAAGTGTCCCAGAATGGTAAACAGGTTAGAACTATTGACTTTGAGACACCACTGTATACAATTGAGTTGCTGCAGGATGAAGACCTAATCAAGCTCAGTGTGTGTATATTAAAAAACCTGATGCCTGAGGCCTGATTCTCTAGTTTCATCCCAATGTAATGCCAGGAGCTCAAGTGGATTTAAACCAGTGTAGTCAGTCCCTTGAAACGTAGAGAAACAAGACAACGATAATTCTCTATTGCAGGCATTATGCAGAAAGTCTATATTGTTAAAGTGCCATGTTAACTGAGTGGTCACAACATTATATTCAGATCTAATGGTGCTTAAGTCAAAATGATCTGATTTTCATGCATGAGCTTGCCTTCAGTATCAGCTGTGATTCAATGCAGAGTGGGTACATAGATATTTACTCTCTTTACCCTGTGTGTCAGTTCTTAGCTCTCTACTCCTGGGTAGGTGTGGTCTTGCAGCTGTTTCCTCTTCTGTCTGCAGCAGCCCACTTCAGTGTAAACAAATGAAAACAAAAGTCCAGATAAAGTCCCTCCCCCCCACACACACACCTTTGGCCCTCCCTGGCTAACAAGATTCAGTCTGCTGACACAGGGCTGATGTGAACAATCATTTACCTTATCAAACACTTTCTTTGGTCTCCACAGTCTGAACCGTTCTATAGTCCTCTCTTCTAGGGTCCAGTTCGGTCGCTTCCCCGTTGAGGCAGCGGAGCAAAGCAGCACCTTCTCCAGTATCCCTGACTGTGGAAAGCTGGCACTCAGTTCCCATCCCTAGCTGTGACACTGGGCCAGAAAGGGTTAAGAACAAGCAGGTTGAATGGTCCAAACACACCCTTCAAAAACATATTGAAAGGAAATATAAAAGGTCACTAGAGCAGGGGTGAGCAAATTGTTTGGCCTGAGAGCCACATCCCCTGTATGGTGGGCCACATGAGGTGGCATAAGGGTGGGAAAGGAGTAGGGCTGGGAGAAAGGAGTGGTCACCCCTCCCAGCCCTGCCCCTCTCCTCACCCCTTTTGCACCCTATTACAGCTTATTTACACACAAATAAATATAAATAGATATGAACATAAAACTTACTCAATGTCCACTTCTCTTTTTTTGTGCTGTCCACTTTCTGTTGCAATTTTATGCTGCCCACTTTCTTTTGCAATTTTACAGTGTCCACTTTTTTGCAGGGTTCTTGTTTTCCACTGTCCACTTCTCCATTCCCACACACTTTTTATTTTTTGGTACCTAGGAGGGAAAAGGAGGAGCTGGGAGAGGGGAAGATTTTCCATCCTTTTTTTTTTTTTTTTTTGCACCTTCTTTGGTACCATGGGTGGAAAGAGGGAGCCAGATGCCATTCGTCCCCAACCCCTGACGAGAGTGGCTGCCACACTGTGGCCCAGACACTGCTGGGGCTGCAGGAAGAAGGGCTGGAAGAGGGCAGAGAAGTGGCTGTCATGCTTTGGTCAGATGCTTCTGGGCCCACAGAAGGAAGGGGTTGAGCTGCGAGGGAATGGGGAGCAGCTGCCACATTCCAGCCAAGGCCTTGCTGGGCCCACATGGTGGGAGAGGAGAAAGGTTGCCTGGCTGGAAGCGGGGAATGGCTGTGGCAGCTGTGCTCCCAGCCACCAGCCAGGCCCAGCTTGTGGATCAGATGAAAGGCTCAGAAGCGGTATATCTGGCCTCTGAATTAGAGCCATTTATTATAAAATAACTAGAACCTGGAGGTTTAAACTGATATTGTTAAGAGTTTTGAAACAGGTAATGGCTATTTATGTCTCTATTTACCTATAATCTTGTTCGTGATTATTGCTTTAACCAAATAATTCCTGTCTGTCATTAGATTCCATTAATTTAGAAACCAAAAGAAGATATTAATGTTTAGAGATTAAACAAATGCAATAATCTCATTGTTTTTATGTCTCTTTGAAGTTTAAGCAGTGATTACCTGTGAATGGCTGTAGATAGCAGATTACCTTGTGCTAATGTAGATACTTACCAGTATATAAAGGAAATTGGGGGGGAGGGGTTGTTTCAAAGCCACAAGTAATTTACCTATTCTTGATCCCAGGAGTGCCTGTGCTGGTGTCTGGTGTCAACTGGCTATCATTGCCAGCTAAAGGACTATAAAGAAAGTTTTGGAACTTATCCTGTTTATCTTATTGCTTCTTGAATTTCATCAAGGGAAATTCAAGTCAAAAGACTGAAGACAGCTATAAACTGGTTCATCTTGCTATTTCTCATGGAAGAAATCATACAGACATTGCATATAGATTGTTTATTAGACTTGTGAAACTGATTTTAAAAGAACTTTTGCAACTCAGCCTACCATCTCTACTATAAAACTGACCTATGGAATTTATCTGTATGTCTAATGATCTTTTAACCAAAATTATCTTTTTTCTTTAAACAATGAATATTCATTTCATTTATAAGAATTGGCATAAGCATGTATTTGGGTAAGATCTGACATATTCATTGATCTGGTGATAATGTATCCAGTTCTTTGAAACTCGAAGAACTTTATATAAAGAACAAGATTTTTGTTAATTCCCATCATATTTCACTTGGTTTTCTGAGTGGAAACCAGAAGGTTGGATCACTAAGGAAACTGTTTTGGATTCTAGATAACCAGTAAGGTAATGATAAGCTGTTTGTTGCTGACTTTGTGAATCTGAATTTTAGAAATAGCCACCAGTATTTAGGGGTTTGCATGCCCCATTCTTTGCAGTTTTGCCCTAAATAAGCTTTCTCAGAGTGGCTCACTCGGGACCAACATCACATGAGCTTTCTTATCCACAGCCTCTTCCTTCACTCACTTCATTCCTCTCCAGTATTGTTCTATACCTTCCCTTTCTCTAGGCCTTCTTCCAGAATGCTTTCTTACAATCTGCCTTCCCCCCACCCCCGTGAGTTATTTCCCCAGCCTCCTCTGACTGAGCAGGTAGCTTTCTAAAAGAAGTCTGGTCTTTCCCACCACTTGTTTCTGACCCAGCCCACAGTTACATTATTCCCGAATAATATCTCCTGTTGGTTCCTTCAGACTGTATTGCTCAGAACACCCTTTTCCAGGCAGAACTAGGGCCATGTATATCTGGAAGCAATTCTTAAAGGACTCAATGTCCCTGTACCTCTAGCCTTAATTTAAACTTGACTTGGATAGGGCTGATCAGGAACCTCTTATAAACTCTGCAGGAATTGGCCCCCCTGGAGTCAGGATGCAAAGGAGTGGCAATGTCTTTGATGCCAAGCATAGGTTGGGAACTGAAAATCAATCATTTGGTACCTTCACTGCAATAGAACTGCAGTAACATTAGGGTGGAAGCCTTGCATTGCACTGGCACTTAAGAGAGCAAAATGATACAGATGAAATACAGCACCCCACCATGGTGGAAAAGTAATGACCAAAAACATTGGCAGATGGGCCAGTGCTGTTATTTCCAGATCTGGAGCATCCCTCTCTTCAGGCTTATGTTTGTGATTGCCACTGATGAACATCACTGAGCATAAGTGATCAAAGGTTATTTAAAAATGTCATCACTGAACAGAAGGCAGGCATGTTAGAGATGATGTTCTTTTCAACACTCATTAAACCATTCTCCTTAGAGCATATTTAAAAGTGCAGATTTTAGTCCATCTCCACTCTACACCACTTTACAGGAAAGCCACATTAACCACAATATTCTTCAGAGGCTTTCCTTCTAATAAAAATGTTACAGATTCTATAACAGGACTCTATAGGCAGCAAGGAGAAAGAAGCAAATATTGCCCTAAAGCGGGGTCCCAAACTCAAATCACCATGAGGGCCACATGAGGAATAGTACATTAGCCCAAGGGCTGCACCACACATGAGGACTAGTACAGTATTGCAAATATTGATAATGATAGTGTTATTGTGGGCTGCAACAAATAACTTTAGGGGGGCCACATGTGGCCCTCGGGCTGTGAGTTTGAGACCACTAACCCAACTGGAAAAAAAAAATCAAACACCTATAACATGTGTGCCTGTAAAAATAATCAAGAAAAGCATGAAAACCTTTGAAATGTGGCATTTCACTAAGCCTTTATTTTGCTGACTCTTGTTTCCAAGATTGCTTGGCAGCCTAGTAATTAAATGCAATGCCTTATTCAAGGTAAGAAGCACTTATTAGGAACATAAGACTGGAAAGAACATCCTGGGTCATCGAGTCCAGCCCCTATGATCACGGACAACTCAGACATCTAATCCCATTCATAAGTTTATGAAGCTTTATTTTAAAACTAGTCAGGTTGATTGGAAGGCTGCTCCTCAGTCCTTTGATTGTTAGAAACCTTCTCTTAATTTCCAGCCTGAATTTATTCACGGCCAGCTTACCATTTGTTCTCGTACCAACACTGTCCTTCATCTTAAAAAGGTCTTTCTCTCTGATGCTTACCTCCTTCCCCAAACGTATTAATACAAAGCAAGCTTATCTTCTGTCAGTTTTCTTTTTGCTAGACTAACCAAACTAAGCTTCTTCAGTCTCCTCTGGTGAGATTATTTACACAGATAGTTCCACTGACTTCATAAGGAAGGCTCCCATGAATAAATACTAAGGCTTATGGATGGCAGCATCCCTTGTGCTTAGATACTTAACGCTCCCAGACACTCTGACTGGATTTGATCCTAACTTTCTACGAGCCTTTCTTGATTAACCGAAATGAAAACAGTTCTAAAAACCTCAAAGAATCACGAGTAGGCAGTTTTATTGGACAACATCTTCTTTATAAATTGTTACAAATGCTCTATTAGATTAGTCCTGGATCTGCTAAGCATGAAATCAACTTGATCAGCCGTCACTAGTTTTATGCTGCAAAAACTAAAATTGCAGCAAGAGCATGACTGTGCTGGACAGCTACAGACAATAAAGCCCAGTTGCATCATTGTTCCAAGTAGTTCTATCAAGGAACGCAGAAACCTTATTAAAATTGATGCTGAAATATTTTGCAGTGCTTTTCTTTTTGATCAAAGTATCTGTAAAGGGGGAGGGGGGGCGAATGGCCTGAGAATTGAACAGCTGTTCTTCTTCAAATAATGTTGTGACTCAAGCGCAAAATTGAAATACATTTGTTATTTATTTGCTGCAGTTCCAAATGACTGTCGATGCCGACTATCGGCCACATTTTTCATAACTTTTGTGTGTATTTTTGTGCCTAAGTCTCATTCAAAACTACTTCAGTTGCACAGGGAAACACAATAATTGTCTCGACAGATCATTAGTCAGTGGCATGACTAATCATTTGATCATGAAGCTCACAAAGTCAGACCCAGCTTCTGAAAAGGCATGTATTTGATTAACAGTTAAAGCAGTCTCAGTCACTTCAATGGAACAACTCAACAGATGAGGTTAGATATGTGCCCAAGTCTTTTCAAGATCAAGGCCTTAACACTGGAATATCATAATCCTGTCCTAGATGCTCACATCCAAAAATAAGGCCTCTCTTTGTCAAATTTCTGTCTACTGAGATAAACTGAAATTTTGTAAGAAACCTTAAATGCAGTAAGGTACAGTGTATATACTAGGTTGGAGCCTACAACAGCTTACCCCCGAAGAAATCTGTTAGTCTGTAAGGTGCCACAGGACTCTCATTGTTTTTGCTGTACGCAGACTAACATGGCTACCCCTCTGGAAATTTCTATATACACTCCGCAGACTTGTTTTAATCTTCAAGACTCAATGGCTGTGTTCACACCTAAGCTGTTATTTTGAAATAAAATCCTTATTTCAAAATAACAATTTTGAAATAAAAAAAATTGTTATTTCAAAATAAGGGAAACCCTTAAATCAAAATAGCATGCCCTCTGTGTGGACATGCTATTTCGATTTTAGCAGAGGGGCACCATGGGAGGTGTGGCAACATGGCCTCCTCCGTGGGCCATGCCCCCACCCAATATAGGCTAAAAGGAAGGCACCCTGGCAAGGAGAAGTGTTATTTCAAAATAATGGTTATTTCAAAATAACACGTCTGAACACCGTTGTTTCGAAACAACAGCTATTTCAATTTCATGCGAGGTTTTACTGTTTTGAAACAATGGTCTTTATTTCGAAACAATGGGGTCTCATTGTTTCGGAATAATGGAACGTCTTCTGGACATAAGAAATTTTATTTTGAAACAACGGCTTTTTTTGGCAGGGGGTTGGACTAGATGACTTCACGAAGTCCCTTCCAACCCTCTGATTGTATGATTCTATGATGTATGTACATTGTACAAAAGTTAAATTTAGTAATTCACTGAAGTGACTTTCTACTAGAAAGATTTCTTTGTTTTTTTAAGTGATAGTGATGGGATACATATACAATCAAATTCTTCAGCTCCACTGATACCAACAAGGTTGTATGGATGTAACTGAAGGCAGTATTTAGAGCACAGGACCCAATCCTGGAAAGCATTTGTGTTTATACTTCACATGCGGCATGTGAACAGTGACATTGATTTCATTAAGTGCATGTTAATTGCTTTGGTTGATCATGGTTGGACTGTCTTGTCTTTTCACTAACACAATAGATGCACTTTCCTGTGCTGTGCAGGCAGTTTGTTACATGTCAATGAGTGCTTTCTCATAAAGAGAATGGAAGTGGATCAGATGACCCCCTCATCCATGTCTCAGTCACTTCTTGTCATTACTGCAATCTCCTTCCCTTTAGTCTTCCTGATCCCCACATCACCCATTGAGTTTAACTAAAACACAGTGACTAAAATTATCTTCCTCACTATTAAGCCTTTGGTTCCACTTTGACATCTGCAGTTAAATGTCTTGGACTTGCCTTCAAACCATGACTACTTGACCTAGACCCTATCTCTCTATGTTTCCTCCACAGATCCCTTTGCTTAGCACATGGTACCAGCCTAAAGACCCGGACATCTTTCTCCCCCTCCTATCTCTTCTTCCATTTTGCCTCTGCATGTGTGGAATGCCCTGGCTTCTCATCTCTGTTCATCAAGTGCCACTCCACAATCATTCACAGCCCTCCAACAGATTCACTTCTTCTGTGGTGCCTGCAAGAAATGACACAAGAATTAATTATGCAGTGAGTAACTAAAACCAAATAACACCCTCCCCACACAAGGTAATCATCTCTGAGATCTGGGGAAAAAAAAAAAGCTCAGAAAACTGAGCAGCTGGCAGTATGTACTGAGTGCCCTCACAGATTTCTCTGGACAGTGATCTGGAAAAGAATAAGATTCTGGGAAAACCTGGACAGATGGAAACCCTACGCTTAAGCCACATTGACATTGCTACTGGGATGTGAGGTTTTTTTCACATGGTATACATGTACACATTCCAGCTTAATTCTAGTTAGTTGGTTATAAATAGCTGTAAGGACAAGATTGTGCAAGGTTTAGTATGTGCTGCACAAGTAGGCAGGTGCTCAGGGGAAGGTCAAGTGGGTTTGTGTAACCCACAGTGAAGTCTGTACCACTGTGTCCTCACTGCTATTTTTAGCAAGCTAGCTAGATCAGTGGTTTTTCAGCCATTGTGTCTGGACACATTACTGTGTCACCACACAGTGGTAAATGTCACACAGAGAGCCGGGGAAATGCCTGGATTTGGCTTGGGGAGGGTGGGCTGGTGTGTCCTGTAGGGTTGCAATATGCAACCATGTGTTGTGACCTGCAAAAGGTTGAGAACCACTGAGCTAGATTATAGATAGTGTGGATGTATCTACACAAGATGCAAATTACACCCCCCAGTTGCACTGTAGAGGTTTCCTGAAGTCTGGTCTATAGTGAAAAGTTAGGTCACCATACCTGCAGAACTCAGGGATGTGAACAATTCACATCACTGAGCACCAATGCAATAACAAACTCACACCCTGATCCAGCTATCATAACTCAGGAAGGCAGAGGTCCTACTGTCACTCTTCTGTCACTGTAGCCTGTGTCTACCCTACCTCACCTAGAGCAGACTAAGCACAGCGCTCCTGCCAGGCTGCTTTAGCTCCTATAGTGTAGAAATGGCCTTTGACTATAACCTTCCTGCAGGTCCTGCCTTGGGCTTTGTACAGCTCTGAGCACTATTTGTTGGTACTTTACAAATAAAAGTAATAAATAATCATAGGTTCTCTCCATAATTAGTTTATTGTATCCATTGAAATGGTTCTTTGTTGAAATGCTTTGTAATTTCAATGGGAGATAGCCAGATAACCTATTTAGACATTTTTGAAAATCCTACTATTCATCTATCTATATCCTCAGGTGAGTAAATACTTTTGTAAATCTGGCCCAAGTTTATTTTGAAAAACAAGCCTCAGGCTTCTAATTCACTTTGGGCTAGACTTCCAAAGGTATTCCCTGTGGTATATTAAGGACTGTGGAGTTTCAAGCTATCGCTTTACGAGAATCGGGGGAAGTTTCCTGCCTCTGCTTATAGCTAGAGGCATAGTAACATGCTCATAGTCAGTCTGGAAAAATGAGCCTAGAACAAGAAGGGGTTGAGTTGTGCTTCTCTACCTTAAAGAGCCGCCTGTTTTGTCTCTCTTGGTTTCTGGGAGCTAGCATCTGGTTCTAAGAAACAGCATGGTGTTATGTTGCAACCTTTCAATAATAGTTTTCTGTTTCTTAATCCAACTGCTCTGTGTATGTCATGAATATAATGTTTAAGCACTTGACTCTCATTGCATATAAATACCTTTAGAAATCTAGTCCTTGCACACTTTTATAAATTTTACCCAAAGGCTGCTCTCAGTTTGGGCCTTTGCATGGGATGCAGAAGGGTGGGGTTAGTAAACAATTACTTGGAGAGAAACCATAGCATTTAGACGGCACAAGCTCTCAGCTCAGACTGAGACAAACATGGGTTTCTGCTAGTGGCTAGTTGGTAGTGGTCCTGCTCAGATACTGAAAACAAGTTTTAGCATACTCACTCTCATGCTAGCATCACATTCCTGCAACTAGGGACTTTATTACTTTACAGTTAAGATTATTTAATCCAACACAACACTTGAATGCCAATTAAGAGAACCTTTGTATGGTAACACATACAGAGGACATTAATACCAAACTTCTCTCTTACCAACATGTAACAACAAAAATACTCACACACATGCACTCCTCCATATAGTCACACTACAATGCTAATTTGGGATGAAATCCTGGCCCTACTGAAGTCAAGGGCTGTTTGTCTTTCACTTTAACTGAGCCAGGATTTCACCCATTACCTGTTGGTCAATCCACCCCTTTTAAACAGAATGCCTGTTACACTTAGACCCAGATGCTGACCTGTCCTGTATCCCACCAGGGGGCTAAGAGTACATACAGACAAAATTGATTCTTTCAGGGCCACTCTCCTAACTTTGAAGTATAATCTCATTCTTGGGTCAGAGTTAAGATCTAGTATTCCACCATGAGTGTGTAGAGTTGTGTGTACAGGTGCATCCTGCTTATTGCTATAGTTCAGGCCCTACCAATTTCAGAGCCATTATAAACGTGTCATGGAGCATGAAATAAGCCCTTTCCCATGAAATCCAATCTTCCCTGGCTGCTGGGAGCTACCCAGCCAGGGGCTCCTAGTTGCAAGTCCTGACCAAGGAGATTTGT
>ML681997.1:24784646-24797195 GCA_007922195.1 Podocnemis expansa
GCCCCCACAAACTTACCTCAGGGCTGGACTCGAGGCAGGCCCAGCCCTAACTCCTGGGCCAGAGAAGCTCTATGGAGCATGCCCAGATTTTCTGGGCATGCTCCGTTAGAGCTTTTCTGGGCAGGAGTTTCCAAAACTCCCTGCTCCACAGAAGCTCCCTCGAAGCAGTCTGGCTGCCGACAGTGCGCTGCCGGCTGCCTTCCCCGCACTGGCGGCTGCGGTGGGCTGCGCTGCAGCGCGCCAGCACAGCTTAGAGGGAACATTGCTGAGAACAGCCAAGCTCCATCCTCCTTGGAGCATCCCTTCAGGTAGTTGAAGGTTGCTATCAAATCCCCCCTCAGTCTTCTCTTCTGCAGGCTAAATAAGCCTAGTTCCTTCAGTCTTTCTTCATAGGGCTTGTGCTCCAGCCCCTTGATCATTTTTGTTGCCCTCCGCTGGACTCTTTCTAATTTGTCCACGTCCTTTTTGTAGTGGGGAGCCCAAAACTGGACACAGTATTCTAGATGTGGCCTCACCAGTGCCAAATAGAGGGGAATGATCACATCCCTTGATCTGCTAGCAATGCTTCTTGTGATGCAGCCCAGTATGCCATTGGCCTTTTTGGCAGCAAGAGCACACTGCTGACTCATAGCCAGCTTCCCATCCACCAGGACCCCCAGGTCCCTTTCTATGGTGTGCTACTTAGCTGATCGCTCCCCAGCCTGTAGCAGTGCATGGGGTTTTTCCATCCCAAGTGCAGGACTTTGCACTTGTCCTTGTTGAACCTCATGAGATTTCTATTGGCCCACTGCTCCAATTTGTCAAGGTCTTCCTGAATCTTTTCCCTGCTCTCCAGTGTGTCTACCATTCCCCCCAGCTTAGTGTAAGCTGCAAACTTACTGAGTGTGCAATAAATCCCATCATCCAGATCATTAATGAAAATATTGAACAGCACTGGCCCCAGGACCGACCCCTGGGGCACACCACTCGTTACTAGTTGCCAACTAGACATGGAGCCATTGATGCTTACACACTGAAATTGTCGATGTAGCCAGTTCTCTATCCACCTTACAGTCCACACATCCAACCCATACTTCCTTAACTTGCTGATGAGAATGCTGTGGGAAACCGTATCAAAAGCCTTGCTAAAGTCAAGGTATATCACATCAAGAGCTCTTCCCGCATCCACAAATCCAGTCATCTCATCATAGAAGGCAATGAGGTTGGTCAGGCATGATTTACCCTTGGTGAATCCATGCTGACTGTTTCTGATCACTATTTTGCTCCAAGTGTTTCGGGATGGATTCTTTCAGAATCTGCTCCATGATTTTTCCAGGGATTGAGGTGAGGCTGAGAGGTTTGTAATTCCCTGGATCCTCCTTTTTGCCTTTCTTGAAGATAGGCACTATATTTGCTTTTTTCCAGTCCTCCGGCACCTCTCCCATTTGCCATTAGTTTTCAAAGATAATGGCCAGCGGTACTGCTATCTCATCGGCCAACTCCCTCAGCACCCTCGGATGCAGGTTGTCCGGCCCCATGGACTTGTGGACATTCAGCTTTTTTAGGTAGTCCCTAACCTGACCTTCCATCACCAAGGGCCTCTCTTCTTCGCTCCAATCTGCCATACCCACTGTAGTGGGCTGGGCCGTCCCTGTGAAAACTGAAGTAAACAAAACATAGAGCACTTCAGCTTTTTCCTCATCCTCCATCATGAGGATACCTGTGCTATTCAGTAAGGGACCTACACCAGCCCTGATCCTCTTCTTGTTATTGACATACTTGTAGAACCCCTTCCTGTTATCCTTCACATCCCTTGCTAGCCGCAACTCCAACTGTCCTTTGACCTTTCTGATTTTATTCCTGCAGTCCTGAGCAATATCTTTATATGTCTCCTTAGTCATCTGTCCAAGCTTCCACTTCCTGTAAGCTTCCTTTTTATGCTTTAGTTCGGTGAAGAGTTCTCTGTTAAGCCACACTGGGTGCATTCCATATTTGCTGTTCTTCCCACCCATCAGACTGGTATCTTCCTGTGCCCTTAAAGGGTTTCTTTAAAATGCAACCAGCTCTCTTGGACACCTTTCCCCTTCAGATCAGCCTCCCTGAGGGAGCCAAAATCTGCTTTTCTGAAGTCCAGGGTCTGCGTTTTTCTTCTTTCCTTTTTTCCATTAATCAGCATCTTGAACTCTACCATCTCATGGTCACTGCTGCCCAGGTTGCCATTAACTTCTATGCCCCCAGTCAATTTTTCTCTGTTTGTGAACAGCAGGTCAAGAGGTGCAAGGCCCCTAGTTGGTTCCTGCAGCATTTGTACCAGGAAGTTGTCCTCAATGCTCTCCAAAAACTTCCTGGATTGCCTGTGGACTGCTGTATTGGCCTCCCAGCAGATGTCAGGGTGATTGAAGTCCCCCATGAGAACCAGGGCCTGTGATCTGGAAACTTCTGCCAGTTATCCATAGAATGCCTCATCCACCTCCTCCTTCTGGTCTGGAGGTCTATAGCAGACACCCACCACAACATCCCCCTTGTTGCTCTTTCCTCTAAGCTTAGCCACAGATTTTCAACTGGCTCGGTTCCACTTCCATAATGGAGCTCTGAGCAGTCATAGAGCTCTTTTACATATAGTGCTACTGCTCCCCCTCTTCTTCCCTGCCTGTCCTTCCTGAACAACTTATACCCATTCATGGCAGAGCTCCAGTCATGCTAGCTATCCCACCATGTCTCTGTTATTCTAATTATATCATAGTTCCTTGTCTGCGCCAGTACTACCAATGCTTCCTGCTTGTTTCCCAGGCTCCTTGCATTTGTGTACAGGCACCTAAGATACCAGGCTGATTGCTCTACTTTCTCAAGTTGATTTTCAGTTCTGTTACATCTACCTCCTTGTATTTTCTCCTGGGATTGTTCTCCTGCACCTGTCTCAGGTATTAAAGCTTCATTAGAACATGTAACATAATTATTCGACCCCCCCCCATGTTCTAACTACCTTCTCTTTTATCCCTGGTGTTACAGTCACCATTCCCCCCAAGTTCCATCCCTTCCCCCAGGTCTCCCACATTGTCACTTACCTGTGGGCTTTGGTCTCCTTCCCCCTTCAAACCTAGTTTAAAGCCCTTCTCACTAGGTCAGCCAGTCGACGTCCGAATATGCTCTTCCCCTTCCTTGACAGATGGAGTCCATCACTGCCAAGCAGTCCTTCCTCCTGGAACAGCATTCCATGGTCAAGGAAGCCAAAGCCCTCCTGACAACACCATCTTCGCAGCCAGGCGTTCACCTCTAGGATGCATCTGTCTCTACGCAGGCCCCTACCCTTGACTGGAAGGATTGAGGAGACCGCCTGTGCTCCAAACTCCTTCACCCATGCTCCCAGAGCCCTGTAGTCACCTTTGATCGGCTGAGGATCACCTCTCGCAGTATCATTGGTTCCCACACGGATGAGAAGCATGGGGTAGTAGTCAGAGGGGTGGATGATTGTCAACAATCCCTCCGTAACGTCTCGGATGCGGGCACCTGGCAGGCAGCATACCTCCTGCGAGCCCTTGTCAGGGCAACAGATGTGTGCCTCCGTCCCCCTCAGAAGCAAGTCCCCAACCACCACAACCCTACGTTTCCTCCTAGCTGTGGTGGCTGTGATCCTCCCAGCCTCGGGGGTGCATGGTGTTTCCTGTTCCACCTCATCCATCGTCTCTAGCTCTGTGTAATGGTTCTCCACCACAATGGAGGGAGGGATGGAAGCAGGGGTGGAGCACTGTCTGCTGCCAGAGGTAACCAGCTGCCAATGTCCTCCCTCTGCCATAGGCATCCCCTCCTTCTCCAGTGGTGTGGCAGTAGTCTCTGGCACCTGGAGAGTGTCCTCCTCCTTGCATCTCTCCTCATGGATGCTATCAAGGAACTTCTCCAGGGCGTGGATACTCCTTAGCCTAGACACCTCCTCCTGTATCTCACCCACCTGCCTCCTGAGACATTCCACCAGAAGACACCTGTCACATTGATTCATCTCCCCAGCCTGATCGTCGGAGACAGGGAACTGTAGGCCGCAGTCCCTGCAAGTCCACACCAGGATCTGGGTAGAGAGATCCATGCTCAGGATGTCTGTCTGGCTACAGGCACAGGTGGAGGAGACAGAAGGGGCACTGGCACAAGCAGTGCGACTCCTCTTCATCATTATGGCCTCACCAAACTCCTTCCCAAACTCCCTCTCAAACTCCCCTGTTAGCAGTCCCCCAGTTTGCAAGCTCCCTCTAGTCGCCCAGCCACTAGCTTTTAAGGCCTTCTCTGCCTGGGTCAGCCCTTTCCCCTCATTAAACACACAGGGGAAGAGTGATCACAAGGCTGATGGAAGCTGGTGATCAAAGGTGAGCAGGGAACAATGATCCAAAAAGCCTTCAATCACACAAATACACCCTCACAGTCCCAATTCCCACAGTAGCTAACAACTAACAGAAATGACCTGTAGGAAAAGACACACAGTTAGTAATTCACTCACCCAAGCTTCGCTCTCTCCCTTGCTTCTTCAGCTAGAGGATTGCCTTTGCCTCTTTCTCAGGGCTTCACCAACTCCTTCCCTCTTAAACTCCCCTGTTAGCAATCCCCCTGTTCGCAAGCTCCGAAGAAGCTTTTAAACAGCCTTTGAACACTATTGTGAAAGAATGCTGTGATAAAGTACAAGCCTAAGGGATTTTAACTGGTGCCTGTCTGTACCCCCAACCCCTGGTTCCAAACACCCTTGACACATAACCATCCTGCCTTATCATACTGGTATAAACTGCTCCAATCCTGTTGCTATTATTTTGTTATGTGAGACTCTTACCCCTCCTGACCTTGCTCCCTTTTATGCAATAATGTTATCTTGTACCAATAAGAAAATGTTAGATCTTACTATTGTTACCTTATGTATATGCGTATATATTAATGTTGCTGTTAAGCTATAAACGTTTCTGTAATACATCATAGGGGCAGAGACCAGCACCTAACTGCTCTCTCCCCGCTGCAGCAATTAATCCAGTTATAATCTGTAATAATCTGTTAGCTATTTGATTCTGCACTCAAGTTGGGTTCAACTGTTGGTTTTTTTCTTTGACACTATATCCTTCTGCTTTTCCCATTCCATGGGATGTAATGTGCTCCAAAAAGCTTATGCTCATGACAAGGGTCTATGCAGTTGTTCTATGCAGCTTGAATAGATTGACATGGACTATCACATATTGCACAGACTATTTCATTTCTTTGTTAAATATATTTTTTGTTTTCAGTGACACATCGACAGTAATATTATTATGCTGGACTCAATGGGCAAAGAGAAGCACAGAAGGAAAAAAACCATCTGGTTGAAAAAAAATGCATCTTCTGTCCAGGGGACAAGGACTATAAATAAACATGTACTGATCTGAAAGGATATGTGAAAGTGCTGCTTGGACTCTCTCTTACTGTTATTCACACTTCAGTAAATCTTGCACTAACCTCTGCACAGACTGATGGAGGAACAGTCCACATGTTTATTGATTTTTTTTTCTTTATTTAGTTTCCCAGGCAGTGGATTCCCAGCACCATAGGTCATTATTTTCAGGTTCTTTGTAACCCTGGGAAAGAAGCAAAATGCATGCAAGATTCTGGATGGGCATTTTAATTTCTTTGATTTTGCAGAAGTGGCTCAAAGTCAGAACCACATAGCTGCATCTCACCTCTCCATTATAATGAAATGAATTAAAGACAGTGTTCAGATAACATGAGGCCTGAATCTAAAACCTCATTATGTTGGTTTTGCAAATCCTGAATCACTCCCAGGGCACTCATGATTAGTTTTAAAGCCTTAGTGTTCAGGATGGACATAAAAGTTGAAATCTGGGTTAAACAAATAATCACTCTTGTTTTATCTTCATCCTCTGTGCTTTACCAGAGGCATCGGATATTTCAGGCTGTACATCATGCATAGAGTGTAATATACTTCTAAGCAGAAGGCTAGCATAGCATAGCATATCAGTTAATGGACACTGAAGACCTACTGCACCCATTGAAAGCCCTATTGTATAGATACTTGGGGTTGAGGAACCAGGACAATCAGATCCACTGGCCGTTGGATGCTCTACTCCCAAGGTGCTCTAATCACAGTACGCAGTACCTCTTCCTGGCTCTTCTGGGGATTAACTGTGTAGTACCTTGGGACGAAGGGGTTAACACCCTTGTCAGTGAGTCCCAGGTGAGCCAGTAAGAACAAAGTACAAATTTTTGGATTGGAGCAGCAGCCTTGCCTGTTTCTGTGTGGATGCAGCCGAGCCTCTGGAAGGATCAGGAGGAGGCCGGAGAGAGGCCTGAGGAAGGATCCAGTGACATCCTTACCAAAGATAAACTCAAGTTTGTTACTGACCAGATGTGAGTAGGACAGGGAATGTTTACTTAGATGCGGTCAGGGTATTGCTTTGTTTGGGAGTTGTTTTTGGATGTCTCTGTGCTGAGCACATGTATCCCTCCCCCTACCCTGTAACTATCTAAGTTAAATCCCAGAGAAGAAACTCTCTGTGTTTCTTATCTCTTCTTTTTAATTCAAGATTTTACCCTTTTAAAATAAGCTCGGTTCTGTGTCCTGAAAGGCAAGGGGTTTGTGTGCATGTGCCTCAGACGGCACAGCCAGCTACTAAAGGGGATTCTGTACCCGTTCCAGCTCATACCCCAGCTGGGGTTCAATCACTTTCCTGAGGGAGGAATAAAAGTGACTGAGGGTACCTCACAGGAAGGAATTCCCAAGTGTACCTTCCTGGGTTTCAAGAGGTTTCTGCATTTGGGTGGTGGCAGCGATACCACTCGAAGGCCAGGAATTGGTGAATTCTTGTCTAGCTAGCAACCGGTCACGAGTGGTGTGCCCCAGGGGTCGGTCCTGGGGCCGGTTCTGTTCAACATTTTCATCAATGATCTGGATGATGGAATAGACTGCATTCTCAGTAAGTTTGCGGATGACACCAAGCTGGGAGGACCAGTAGACACGTTGGAGGGCAAGGACAGGATTCAGGGAGACCTAGATAAATTGGAACAGTGGGCCAATAGAAATCTTATGAGATTCAATAAGGGTAAGTGTAAAATCCTGCATTTGGGACCAAAAAACCCTATGCACTGCTACAGGCTGGGAAACATTCAGCTAAGTAGCAGCAGTGTAGAAAAGGACCTGGGGGTCATGGTGGATGGGAAGCTGGATATGAGTCAGCAGTGTGCTCTTGCTGCCAAAAAGGCCAATGGCATACTGGGCTGCATCAAAAGAAGTATTACCAGCAGATCAAGGGATGTGATCATTCCCCTCTATTCTGCACTGGTGAGGCCACATCTAGAATACTGTGTTCAGTTTTGGGCTCCCCACTACAAAAAGGACAGGGACATGCTAGAGAGAGTTCAGAGGAGGGCAACCAAAATGATTAAAGGGCTGGAGCACAAGCCCTATGAGGAAAGACTGGAAGCATTAGGCTTATTTAGTCTGCAGAAGAGAAGATTGAGGGGGGATTTGATAGCAACCTTCAACTACTTGAAGGGATGCTCTAAGGAAGATGGAGGTCGACTGTTCTCGGTAGTAACGGAGGACAGAACGAGGAGCAATGGTCTCAAGTTGTGGTTAGGGAGGTCGAGGCTGGATATTAGGAAAAACTTTTTTACCAGGAGAGTGGTGAAGTCTTGGAATGAGCTGCCGAGGGAGGTGGTGGAGTCTCCATCTTTGGAGGTGTTTAAGGCCCGGCTGGACAAAACCCTGACTGGGATGGTTTAAGTGGGAGTGGTCCTGCCTCTGGCAGGGGGTTGGACTAGATGACCTATGAGGTCCCTTCCAACCCTATGATTCTATGAATTGCCAAAGGGATAGCCGTGTTAGTCTAATCCAGCAAAAAAAGAAAAGGAGTCTTGTGGCACTTTAAGACTAACAGATTTATTCTTCGCATGAGCTTTTGTGGGAGAAAATCCCACAAACTGGGATTTTCTCCCACAAAAGCTCATGCGAAAAATAAATGTTAGTCTTAAAGTGCCACATGACTCCTTGGTTTTTTTGCAGGAATTGGTGGCCTTGGAGAGTTTTTAAAAAAAGCAGGCTTTAAGGACAGGGGTTTTAAGGCTGGTTGAAGGCCCCCACCTTCTGCATTCAGAGTGCCAGAGTGGGGAAACAGCCTTGACAAATTGTCTTTCACAGATTGACTCCTGCGCTTGTAGTTTCTCCTTTACTGTCTCGTCTCTCAGTCTGCAGCCCAACTCACACTTCAGGAGCTGCATCTCTCTTTTAATGACTCAGCCCCTCAGCCAAGCTACTTTGGGCTTCCCTTTTCCAAGGCATGGAGTCTCACTGGGGCTCCTGTCCAGCACAGCCACTCTGTCAGTAGCTAGTACAGGAACCCAGGCCTGCCTACTACTTCAAGTTCCAGCCCAGGAACCCTACAGCTAATTGATAGCTAATGTCTAATCTACAGATCTGGTCTCAATCTTGCTGACTTTTTCCCCAGGCTGTTTCCTACCCTGCTTCCCACAGGCTTTCAGGACATGCCCTTCCCACAGGGTCATGATTCCAGTATACTCCTGAGTTCCCATTGTAGGGACCAACAAAAGAATTTGTTACATGAGGAGCTGTTAGTAGGTGGCATTGCCATTAATTAGCCCTTAATCAAGGTCACAGGCAGCTCTCGCCAAGTAATAGACACAACTTCCAGGCATTATAAAACAGTAAACTAAAACTAGGGCAAAGCAATGTTGTAAATAAGTGTAAAAAGTACCAGGACTTTTTATTCATTTAGTAAGCCTAATTGTGTATAAAGGCTAGTGCTCAGGCCCTCCTTCTTTGGAACTTCATCAGCAGGGCAACCACTATGTTCATCGCCACAAGTCATCACTCCCTATGCTCTGCGCCTGCAGTCATTTAACTGGGGTTCCCATCTGCTAAAAGGGCATAAGCACTGGTTGTTTCCTATTTCTTTTTTTTCCTTGTCTGTTTGTCTTCATAAAACTATCTCATTTTTACCTTTTACCTTGTCTCCCAGCATTGTGTCTACCAAAAGTTAGAACCTGAGCTACCTTGTGTAGCTGGTACCATCTTGTTATACCCTTTCTAATGCATAAAGTGGCTACAGACATCCTGGCTTTATTGGAGCACATCCTATCCTCCACATGCTCAGCTGAGCTCTAGCATCCAATCAGGGGTTGCTTCTCCACACTAAACCCCTCCTATGTGGCCTGAAATGCTCTTTGGTCCATTTTCAGCTCCTTTAACCCTTCCTGGGGTGGAGTGGGATGAACACTCATCACATGCAGCCAAGGTATTTAATCTCTCTGGGCTTCAGTTTCTTCATCTGGAAAAATGAGGCTAATAAAACTTACTCACATCATGGGGCATTGTGAGGCTTAATTCAGGCTATATCTCACTGGCACAGATATTTTGAAAGAGTTATTGCAAGATCATTATTTCAAAACAATTATTTTGAAATTGTTGTTTTGAAATAGGAGTCCAGGGAAGACTCCTTATTTTGAAATAAGAACTCCTGCTTTATTTCAGAATAGAAGTCCTTGCTAGACTTTTTATTTTGAAATAGGAAAAGGCAATGTAAAGTAGAGGGCTATTATTTCAAAAAAAGGCAATTCCATAGCATGGAATTGGCTTGTTTCAAAATAGCTATTTTGAAAGAATCAATATTTCAAAATAAATCCAGGTTTTGGTATTTTGAAATAGCGCTCTGTTATTTCAGAAACAACAAAGAGCTTATTTTTAAATACCAAAATGCCTGCATGGACAGGTATAAAGGTTTTTTTTTTTTCAAAATAAGCCTCCTTATTTCAAAAAGATTTTGCAGTGTACACATATCCCATGAATGGTACTATTGAAATGCAGAACAGCTTTATTACCATGCTACATGTCATAGTAACAGTGACTCTTAAACTGCAATAGATTTTCAGTTTCTCCTTAATCTCTTCAATAACTCAAAGCCAGTCAAGACTCAATTTTACAGCAACTTTGTGTTGTCCTTGCCATATGTTCACAGACACTGAGGACAATTCCTGAATGACAGATATGCAGTCATTAATTCCTCTGTTTGACAAAAGTCAAACTGTATATATTTTGATGTCACTTTTAACACAAACTTCACACATTCAGTGATTTTTCAATCACTTAGAGACATTCTGGTTTGATTTAATATTTTAAAACTATAAATAATTGATAATATTTTGTTTATAGCAAGAGAATGTCAGATGGCTTTATAGATAGCACACCCCAAATGGGAAATAGAGTCTCCAGCCTAGATCTCTTCTAACTTGGATGACTCAAGTTAGGCTCCTAAAACCCTATTTAGGCACTAAATAATAGCAATCTTCTTTTCAGTGGTGCTGTGCACTCACAGATCTCACTGCAGTTAATGGGAGATAGAAGAGCTCATCACCCTTGAAAATCAAAGTTTATAGTTCAGTTCCTAGTCATGCATTTAGGAGCCAAACTTTGGGCACCAAAGAGTGAAGACTTTGACTGTAATGCAGATCATCTGGTGCATCATCCTGCCCTTTCATGAGTGTTCCCCGCACTACATTTGCCAGTTACATGCACAGTGCTCTGCACTGTTATACAGGGGGTTTTGAAACATTTTCCAGTTCTTGGGCTTGATCCTGCATTCCCCACATGCCCAAAAATCCAAGTGAGAGTGACAAGACATACAGGGACACAACAAATGCAGGAACTTGACCCAACACCCTCTCCCTATTTTATCAGTTGAGCCCTAAGAAGATGGGGAAGCAACAGGCTCAAGTGCTGGAGAATTTGAGCTGCAGGAGTGAAATGCATCACTCAAGAACATCTCTGCTGGAGAAAATAGCAACAGAATTTTAGAATCACAGCGTTGGGCCAGAACTTGGGTCACTAGGAGTGGGACCACGGGTTCATGCCCCCTGTGCCCAGCACCAACACCACCTCTGCACATTTCCACTGAGAACCTGATGTCATGGACTTTACAGCCATCTTTATGTATCTGATTGCTTTGACCATTTAACGTTTCTCTTGTTTGTTTCTTTTCTTTTATAATAAACCTTCAGTTTTAGTTATTAAAGGATTGGCTAGCATCATGGTATTTTGACTAAGATACAGACTTATTGATCTGGCAATTTGGCTGACCCTCACAATAAAAGCTCCCTCTTGAATTATAATTCTGAGCTTCCCATCGTCTCATCTCTGTCCTGGAAACCACACTGTCTCTTCTTCTGATGAATACAAGTTTTCTTGAAAGCAGGCTCAACTCCTAAGTTTCCTGTTATTTCTTTGGCAAAAGTAATGGCATCTTCAAATCCATTGTCTCTGTATGCCACAAACAAATTAAGGAAGATTGTCATCAAAATAGTAAAGGTCACGATGTACACTGAACTGTAATGCCTTCCTTACAACATTTACTTGGTACAGGATGTCATGCCACACCACAACTGAGACCAGAAACTGAAATCAGTGATCTAGTTTGCCAGGCTTTGTATCAGATTCTGGCCTTGGATTTCCTCAACTACACCAGTTGCATCAAGGCATCAGCAACCTAAGTCACTTGGTACCTCAGTGGTTATTATGGCATTAATGTGGCTCTTCCAGCAAGTTTCATGTAAAAGCTTCGTGATCACATTGTAACATTTTCCGTGAAGAGCTTCCGCCTGATAGTTGATTCTGAAAATAGGTCTGATAGGCTTCACAGAACTCCAAAGAAAGCTACTGAATCTAATGACACTTCAGCTACAACCAGGAGGAGAAAAATGGCTGTCATGAGGCATGAGGAAAGCTTTGGATTTAGCATAAGCATCCTTGCCTGGACATGACAGTTTCTTCTCTTCATGTTTGCACCATTGTTATAGCCTTGGTGGTGGCAAAAAAAACCCAGAACACTTTGTCAGTCGATTTTGAGTAAACTAGCCAATGTCAATTCAGTTTCTCACTGTTTTCAACCGGTCTTTCACAGTGTGACTCTGCTCATTTACTGGAAACATCATTTTTAAAAAAATTTGCAAGGACCTTTCAGATATTTTTCTATCAGATTTGCCTCATGCTGTAAACTAGATTGCAATTGATATTTTCACTTCTTATACTGGCTCCTGAAGACTTTTTTGGGAGCACATTTTATTTTCTGGGGGAGGGAGGAGCAGACAGTACTAAGGAGAGCAAAGTGTATTCTCTGCAGTCTTAGAAAGTCATCAGCTGTATGTGTTATGCATGGCAAAGTAGTAGCAGTATTTCTTTTATATTGTTGCATAGATAGGGACTTGATAGATATCTCTGGCATCTCTTTAAATATATCTTTTATTAATTAATACTTACACTCTTTGGGTGTGTTCACACAGCACTCTTATTTCAAAACAACAGAGGTTGTTTTGAAATGAGAATTCTGCTGTTCACACGACGCACAGTTGTTTTGAAAGGAACCCATTGTTTCGAAACAAGTTAAACCTAGTTTCTTGGCAAAACAACGTTTTTTCGCAACTGTTGTTTCGAAACAAGGTGGTGCGAAGATGTTGTTTCGGAACAAAGTGTTCCGAAACAACATTGAATCCTCAGAACCCTGGCCAGGGAACCCTCAGGACCTTGGCCAGGATGCTGAGGGCTGT
>ML681997.1:24797595-24834313 GCA_007922195.1 Podocnemis expansa
GCCAGCTGATGTCCCCGGCGGGCCGCGGGATGAGGGTGGTATACAAACTGGCCCACCGGGGGTCCTTGCCCTCCACCAGTGGAAAAAGATCCCGCCACTTTGTATCGGGGCAGGATGCGAGGGCGAGGAAGTGGATGGTATGCAGCACGAGCGTGTACAGATATTTACGGGGCGCGGTTTGAAATGGGACCGGCTGCAGATCTAGCAGCCGGCTGGGGGTGTGGGGTGGGGATGGCCGGGGGGGCTCACGGGGCCAGGGCCCGATCAGAACTTCTGGAGGGCCAGGACTGAGAGGGGGGTGGGGAGTACCCTCTCGCAGGACCCGCTCGAGGTAGGCTCGAGCAGTGGGAGGCAAGGCCGCCTTCAGCTCCTGGAGTAGGCGTCGGGGGGTACATGGAGTGGAGAGCCCCATGCGCTGGGCTAGCTCATTGGGATCCACCCAGTCCCCCCGTGCATAATCCAAGAGGTCTCCGACCCTGGTGACACCTGCCAGGACCAACCTCCACCTCACAGAGGGGGCCTCCGCCACCTGCACACCGAGATGGAGGTTGTGTAGCAGGGGCTCCACGAGGAGGTCCACCCCCTCGGTGGGTACAACTGACCTGGAAGCTGCAATGAGCCTCCAGGTCCGGAGGAGGTCATGGTAGAAGGCCGGCAGCTCAGAGAGGTCTCGCGGACGACCCCTCAGATCGAGATAAAGGAGCTGCCGGTCATATCGGAGCCCTAGGTAGCGGCGGAGGAAGATGCGTGCCAAGTGGCTCCACGCCAGACTACCTGCACCATAAAGGAGTCTCTGCAGGGCCTGGAGGCGGAAGGTGTGGACCTGGCTGCGGGCGCAGCACAGGCCCTGCCCCCCTTCCTCCAGGGGAAGGCTCAGAGTCCCTGCAGAGACCCAGTGCAGTCCTGGCCAAAAGAACTCCAGAATTGTCCTCCGGAGCTTGGCCAGGAAACCCGGGGGCAGGGACAGGGTGTTGAGCCGGTGCCAGAGCTTGGACGCCAGTCAAGAAGAACTTCTCCGTAATAACTCAGAACCCACTTGATCAAATGCCCCTTCCCAGGTCACTATCATACCCATCACCAGTAGTAAAAGACAGACAATGGCCAAGCTACACTGTCCATCATATCATTCCCTCCATAAACTTATCAAGCTCGGTTTTGAAGGCACCTAAGGTTTTTGCCCCCACCACTTCCCTTGGTAGACTGTTCCAGAACTTTACTCCTCTGATGGTTAGGAATCTGTGTCTATTACCCTCTGTAGTCTTCCCTATAACCAGTACTTTATCCACCTTTCTATTTTCATATAAATCCCCATCTTCCCCAATTTAACTAATAATTCCCTGTGTGGAACTGTATCAAATGCCTTGCTGAAATCTAAGTAAATCGGGTCCACTACATTCCCTTTATCCAAAAAATCTGTTATCTTCTCAAAAAAGGAGATCAGGTTGGTCAGGCATGATCTACCTTTTGTAAAGCCGTGTTGTATTTTATCGCAGTTACCATTTTCCTTAATATCCTTAAGTACTTTCTCCTTCAAAATTTTCTCCAAGACCTTGCATACTGCTGAAGTCAAATTAACAGGCCTGTAGTTACCTGGATCATGTTTACTCTCTTTCTTGAAAATAGGGACCACATTAGCAATTCTCCAGTCATACGGTACAACCCTTATGTTCACTGATACTTTAAAAATACTTGCTAAAGGGCTGGCAATTTCATGTGCAAGTTCCTTCAATATTCTTGGATGAAGATTATCTGGACCCCCTGATTTAGTTCCATTAAGCAGCTGAAGCTTGGCTTCCACCTCAGATATGGTAATTTCCACTTCTACATTCTCATTCCCATTAGCTGCCCTACCTCTATCCCCAATCTCACCATCACCCTCATTAAAGACAGAGGCAAAGTACTTATTTAGATATTCAGCCATGCCTAGATTATCCTTGATCTCTACCCCATCCTCAGCATATAGTGGTCCAACCTCCTCCTTCTGTGTTTTCTTTCTATTTATACGGCTGAAGAACCTTTTACTATTGGTTTTGATTCCCTTTGCAAGGTCTAACTCTGCTTGGCTTTTGGCCTTCCTCACTTGATCCCTACATGCTCTGACCTCTAAAAGGTAGTCGTCCTTCCCTATCCCTCCCAGCTTCCACTCCTTGTAGGTCTTGTGTTTCCTCCTAATCACCTGTTTAAGATGTACATTCATCCAGCTTGGTTTAGAACCCATGCCTGAATTTTTTTCCTCTTCTTTAGAACGCAGGCTTCCAATAGTTCCTGCAGCTGTGTCTTGAAGCAGTTCCAAGCATCCTCAATATTCATATCCATGAATTCTTTGGTCCAGTCCACTTCCCTAGCTAATTCCCTTAATTTTTTGAAGTTAGCCCTTTTGAAGTCAAAGACTCTGGTCACAGATTTATTTTTGTTTACCCTTCCATTCAGTTTAAATTGGATTAGCTCATGATCACTAGAACCTAGGTTGTCCCCTACAACTAATTCCTCTGTGAGGTCCTCACTACTGACTAATACCAAATCTAAGATCACATCTGTTCTCATTGGTTTGGAAACTGCTTGATGGAGAAATTCATCTGCTATCATCTCCAAGAAATTCTGGGCCCTTTTATTGCTGCTAGTGCATATCCTCCAGTCTATATCTGGGAAGTTAAAATCTCCCATAATCACACAGTTCTCAGTAGTGTTTACTTCCTTAAAGGCCTTAAAGAGTTCTCTATCCATGTCCAAATCAGATCCTGGTGGTCTGTAACACACCCCAAGCACTAATCCAGGAGAAACTCTAGTAGCTTTCTTCTCCAATGTGATTTTGAGCCAGATAGACTCCGTCCTGCTAATTTCATCACTCTGAATTTCTTTGCATTCTATTGCATCATTGATATATAATGCCACACCACCACCTTTGCCATTACATCTGTCTTTCCTAAAGAGCACATAGCCTTTAATGCCTGTACACCAGTCGTCACTACTATTCCACCCTGTTTCTGTTATCCCTATAATATCCGGTTTCAATTCCTCTATCAGTAGTTCCAGTTCCTCCATTTTATTACCTAGGCTTCTTGCATTGGTATATAAACATTTTAGCTTTTGCCACTCGGCTTTGCTTACATTCTGTACCCAACATGGGTCTTTTTTTACTACTGCCAATATCGCCCATTAGACCAGTATTTGTGCTTCCCTCCTTTCTAGCATCTATACTGCCTCCCACATCTTTGTCTTTTCTGAATTCAGTTTCCTGCCTCTCAATGCTAGTATCAGGCATAGAGATTGTCCGAGCATCTCCCAACCATCTCCCCACACTCCTTAGTTTAAAGCTCTCTTAAACAGTTGAGCTAGCCTCCCTTGCAGAAGTCTGTTTCCCTCCTTACTCAGGTGAAATCCATCCCTAGAAAACAATCTTCTGTCCATGAATGCCTCCCAGTGCCCATACATCCCCAAACCATCCTTGTAACACAACTGCCTGAGCCATCTGTTAACTGCCAGAGTCTTCTCACAGCTGTGTTGTCCTCCTCTAGGGACAGGCAAAATCCCAATAAAGATTACCTAAGCTTCCAGTTCCTTGAGGGTCCTCCCCAGCTTGGCATAGTCTCCTTTGATATGCTCCAGTGAGAATCTAGCTATATCATTCGTACCCACATGAAAGACAATCAGAAGATTCTTTCCTGCTCCCATTAGGATCCTCTTCAGCCTCAGATCCACACTGTGTATCTTAGCTCCAGGCAAGCAGCACACCCTCCTAGTCTCAGGGTCACTTCTAGTTATAGGGCTGTCTGTCCTCCTCAGCAGAGAATCCCCAATCACATACACTTGCCTTTTCCTTGAAACAGTGTGCTTCTCCAGTCTATCCCCATTTCTCTCTGTCCAGGAGTCATGATGTCTACAGCTGCTGTTTGCAATCCTCTGCATCCGCTCCTGAATGCTCCCTGGGCTCTTATTTATCTCTAGAGGCTCAACTCCCCTTTGAATGGGACTAGCTGCTCTCCTCTTCTTCTTCACACTCCCACCTTCAGTGTTCACCTGCTGGACTCCTTCATTTGCTAATTCAGCAAACCTGTTACTTAGTTCTATTTCACCTTCACTAGCTGGTCTTTTTCTCTGCTGTCTTCTCACAGTCATGTGTTTCCACTGCTCACTTTCCTCACCTAGCAGTCTCCCTTCAGAAGTGGTTGCTCCTGTTTCCGTCTGCGGGTCTGAGTTTTTGTCTCCAGTCTCTCCAGTCCTCTGCTCCATCAACTGTTCAAACCCCCTTCTAAACTCAACCATAGTTGCCACCTGCATCTCCAACCCGCAGATTTTCTCCTCCAACAGCTCTATGAGGCGGCACTTCATACAAACAAAATTCTTTGGGGTTACACCCTCCAAGATAATGTACATCCCACAGCTTCCACATCCTCTCATCTTCATTGTCTCTTCTCTTGTTGGAGTGATTTCTGCTGCTACCTCCATCTCTGCCATAAGTCTGCCTTTCTCCCTCTCAAACAGCCCTGGTGCTGCTGCAGCTGGTGCTGCTGCTTGCTTGAGGGGCTGCCTTTATTGCTCCCCCAATAGGAAGGCTCCACCCTTAATTGGGGTCACCTAATCCCAACTGCCACTCAGCCTCTGCAGACTGAGGGAACAAAAAGAAAAGAAAAGAAGAAAAAAAGAAAAAAGAAAAAAAAAAGCCAAACCAGACAACACAAAACAGAAAAGCAAACACACACAGCACTCTCAACTCCACAGAACTCCTCCACAGTCCCTAACTCCCTCTCAAACTCCCCTGTTAACAGCCCTGTTGCCTGCTCCTGGTGCTCCCTTTTGCACTAATGACTGACAGCATCTAGGAAGTTTGAGGGAACTGCAATAGAGCCCTGCAAATCCGCAGATACCCACATTATATCCACATCCGCAGATACAACACGGATATCTGTGGACCATTTCTTGTAGATGCAGATTGGATACAGATCCACATATTTTTATCTGCACAGAGCTAGAGCCCTGTAAATATACAGATATCTGCATTATATCCACATCCGTGGATATAACATGGATATCCATGGGCCATTTCTTGAGGATGCAGGTCGGATACAGATCCACGCATTTGTATCCACGCAGAGCTCTAAGCCGCAATTCTCGGAAGGTTCCACGAGATTTTCTAAGATCCAGAATGTTCTAGGAGGTTAGTGAAAAAAGAACCTACATATGGAACACGCAAAACATTTTACTTCAAACTTTTTTTTCCCTTTTTGTTGCTAATAACAAAACCAGTACCCTAATCTGTTGCCCACAAAGCACAGCACTCCAGGCCATTCCTTGAGTCACCTCCCACAAAATCTGGCCAACAGGATATAGGGGATGTTGTGGAGGTCAACTGTATAACTGGGTTCAAAAAAGATTGCGATCTGTTCCTGGAGAATTGATCCATTAATGACTATCAGCTAACATAGTCAGGGAAACAACCCCATGCTGTGCCTGTCTCTGCACCTGTGACTACCAGAGGCTGGGACTAAATGACAGGGGATAGATCACTCAATCATTGTGCTGTTCTGTTCACTCTGTCTAAAGCACCTGGTGGTGGCCACTATCTGAAGACAGGATCCTGAGCTAGAGCGACTATTGGCCTGACCCTGTAAGAATACAAGAACAGCCAAACAGTTCATTAATTTCCTTTGAGCTAGTACTCTTTGATATGGCACTAATCAAAGAGTGTTAATGAACTATTAATGCACATGAGCAGTACACATGAGTTAGTACACAGGAGGTGGGGGGGGGGGGCTATGTCCCAGCTTTCTCTGAAGAAAATGTTCATGGAGACAACTCTTCTAATACATCTAACTTATCTAAGTAGTCTTTAATCGCTTGTTTCCCTATTTTGGTAATATTGTATTAAACATTTGGTCACAACTAATCTTTTTGCAAAGATGGAAGCAAAAAAGGCATTAAAGATGTCAGCCTTCTCCATGGCATCTGATCTAGAAGGTATTTTTTTCAGACCATCTGAACTGAAGACATGATGGTTGCTATGGCTCATTAGATCAACAATTTTAAAGAATACATTTGGGCAGGCCCGCCACCAGGAATTCCAGGCCCAGGGCAGAGTTCTGCCCCATCCCACCTCTTTCACTCAGGCTCCACTCACAGTCCATCCCAGGCCTTGCTCCAATCTACCCCAGGCCCTCACCTCACCCTTGCTCAGCCCTCTTGCTACAGCACCCCCCATCCCTGCTTAGACACCCTCCTCTCTTCCTTTAGCTTGTGGGGGAGGCTTGGAGGAAGTATGTGCCAAGCAGTGACGAATGGGCAAGCAGAGAGACCAACTGGGGGAAAAGGGAAGTGTGGAAGAGAGGAAGGGGGCCAAAGGGGGAGATGGGTGGATGGAGAGGAAAACAGTGGTGAACAGGGCAGAAGCAGAGCCTGGGGTGGAGCAGGGAGTGGAATAGGTTGGGGGCCACAGGCATAAGAGGTAGCAGGGGAGCTAGCCTCCCTGCGAAGAAACTTTCACCCTGCTTCCCATGACTGAAACCCCTTTTAAAAATTGCTGGGCCTTTGGGCAAATACCCCCTTTGCTCTCCCCGCCCCCTCCAACTCCTGCTTAACATTTGGGGGAGCTTGGATTTGTTTTGGGTACATTTTAACAAATCTTGTTGTTGATTATAAGGCTACTTTTCCTTTTTATTTACACACACACGCACACACACGGAAAGGGAGAGAGATACTGTGTTTTATTTTAGATTCTTTATCTTCAGTTAAAATGTTATATAAAAACATGATAAGATTTTGCTTTTAAATGGCATATCCTAGACAGCCATGAAAACTGACAGCTGTATGACAAATGGGTCAAGATAAGTTCCATGGTAACCTATGACAATCACAGATATATGTCTTTCCTCAAAGGACCACGATGCTGCTATCAAGCATGTCAGCTCACTGGCCACAAAGGCCTTGATCCTCCTATGCCTGGCCCCTTGAGCTGGCCATTTACACTGGAGAGAAGCAAGTACAAAATGCAACCCACTCAGAATTGTACAACTGTACCCTGTATAACTATGGATGGTGCAAGGTGCTATGCAGTGGAAAAATCAGGCCTGGAGAATAGCTTTCGGTTTGGTGATGACTGCATATACATGAACCGAATTCAAGTGTACTCCTGAAGACTGGTTAAGCAGTGCTGTCAATAACTGAGCACCAAACACTCGTATCTCGAACAAATATTTTTTCTATCTAAATTCTCACTAATTTATGGCTTTTACACCATAGTGTCTGAGCAACCCCATAGCCTATGTCTACACTTAGAAGGTTAGTTCCAATTAACTGAATTCGAATTTCTAGTTCGAATCAGGTAGGGGGTGCTATTGCATAGGGAAAATCAAGCTGTGGTTAATTTGCACTAACAAAACTAATGAGTTCGCATTAACCATCACTTCAAACTTAAGGGAGGTTTTATAACTTTGAACTAGCCTTTCCTTAATTTGAACTAAGGGAACCCCTTAGTTTAGAATTTAGATTTAGAACTGACTCATAGGGTTGGAAGTTCAACGTAATGAAAGCTAGTCTGGACATGCACTAATTTAGTTTGAATTAAGCCTCCTTAATTTGAACTAAATTGTAAGTGTAGATGTACCCATAGTGTTTAAAAAAAGGAGTACTAACCAGACCAGGACAGGACATGATCTTCTCATCTAGCAAAAAATTTTGAGCTTTCAAAAAAAAAAAAGAGTTTCCATCATTAACCAAGAAAAATTGAAAAATCTCAATTTTTTTCACAAACTAAGAATCTGAAATAAATTTTGGCTTGGGTCGAGGTAAACCTTTCATTTCAGTAATTTCAAAGGACTTCATTTCAATTTAGATAATTAAAAATGTTAAATTCCATTTCAAAATGCCAATTTGATGATAATTTCTCTCATTTTATTATCTCTCAGTCGGTAGGAGAAGTGGTTTTGATTAGTTTACAGAGGCTGTGTATCTGTGTCTATGTGGGAAGAGTGGTACAACATGGTCCCAGAGGGGTCTGGTGCAAGAATAGGTTAGGGCAGTGGTTCTCACTTATTGTGCCATTACACAAAAGTGTGTTGTGGCTCAGTGGCCAAGTGTGTTGCCACAAAAGAACCTGCCATCTAAAGCCCCCTCTGCTGCTAAAAGAAATTATTCGCAGCAAGGAGAGCTTTGCAGGAGACTGCGGCCCCTTTAAGAGCTGCCAACAAAATCCCTAGGACCAGCACCGGTGTTCTGCGGCAGTGGGCGCTCCTTTAGAAGCCACTGCTGAAATTGGTTGTCACAGCTGGCTGTTGTAGTGGCAGGGGCTGCTCCGGAAGCCTCCTATTACTGAAAGTGTCAGTGCACAATTTTTTTTTCAGCAATGGGTGGCTAGGTTACTTGAGCTGCCACCAAAAGTGCTGCCGCCAGTCACCCTTGAGTCAGAGTAGCATGGCCTAGAGGCCACAGAGTCAATAAACAGCTCTTCGGGGTCAGGGCAGTACAGCCTAGTGGCCACAGAGTCAGTAAACAGCCCTTCGGGGTCAGGGCAGAATGGGGCACAGTACCAAGGTAGGGGAGCTCAGGCTCTCCTTCTCCACTGAGCCCCAGCCCAAGGCCCAATCGGTGCAGGGGCTACAGCATGCAGCCAGTGGGGATCCACGCTGCACCACACTGGCTAGCAACCGCACCACTGTGATTCCTCCCTTGGGTCCCTAGGCTACTTCTTACCCTAGAAGTGAGTTGCCCTCTGGCATGGTCCCAGTCCACACTGCCTGCTTCCCAATATGGGCTGCTGGAGGTTACCAAAGTCTGCCGGCTGTTGTCAGTGCCTGCGGGTCAGTCTCAGAGGAGCCATCACAATGTGGCTGCTCCAGGTGGACTCCTTCAGGGTCTCTCTCTCCCACTGCCTGGAGCTAGTTCCACTCCTGGTTTGGAGCTTCCAGCATAAATCCTCCCTCCTCGCTAGCTGGCCCAGACCAAGCTGAGCTGCTCCCCTTTATGCTTGAGTGGCAGTCTGGGCATGCTCACCAGGGCTTAAGGGACAGAGGTTCAGCCACACACAGGGATTGCTGGGCTTCTTTAGTGCGGGGTGAGCTCACCCCGTCACACACCCCTAGCCCTGTTTCAAGCCCTCACGAGCCTCCTTCCAGCCACACTCGAACCTCAGACTTCTCCCACCCCCCAGCTCCCCTCCAGATGCCCCCCTGACCTCTGCTCCATCTCATTTCCCCCACCCTCAACAGCTCCACTCTGATCCCCAGTTCCCAGGACTGGAACTGGGTATTTTGGCACCCGAAGGTACACCATAGCAAGCAGCACAGAACACGCGCACCTCAATCAAGGGGTCCAACGGAGCTGCTTGATACGATGCCCAGAGCAAAGCCCCGCTTGTCCCGCCCTAGTTATGGCCCTGCCAGCTCCACCCCGTTTTTCTCAAACTCGCTATCCTCACTCCCCAGAAACAATCTAGTCTCCCCCAGTTCCCAGTTCCTCTCCACTCCCGTGTCCCATGCAAAGTGGTCAATACATTTACCTTGTGCTCTGTCTTGCTGAGGGGAGGAACATGTCCTGTCTCCCCCCTGCCCTAACTCCTTTGTGTATCCCCTGGCACTGCAATCCCCTCACACTTTCTTTGCATTTCCTTGCTGGCTGCTCATGTTCAGGGTCACCTCAGTTGTTCAGGCCCTCCCCACATCCCAACTGCCCCACCACCACCAAGTGCCCTGCTTTCCCTCAACAATGCAGCTCCTGGTTCAACCCTCATACCTCTGTGGGCCTTGGCATGACTGCACCATTGTAGCTATGCCACTTTGGCGAGCGTTTACTTCCCTACAAAAGACTAATTCAGGGCAAGTGGTGTTGAGGAAAAGAATTTTGCATTGAGCTCTGGGAGTGGGAAGGCTGGTGTACTGCTGACTCCTACTTCTTGAAGGATTCCCTCCTCTAAACCCAGCTCTTGCAAAATGTCTGTTTCCCTTGCTCATGAGCTTCCCCCAGCTGGGGGACGGTGTCATGGCTGCAATGGAATGAAGCTATGGTGGAATGTCATCGTTGCCCAGGGAAAGATGATTAAGTAACTCAGGCCAATCCAATAGAGGGTTTTGAACATCTGGACACAGACTTTGAGCTGGATTCTGAAATCCATGAACGGCCATTGTGGGCAGGGGAGCACAAAGTGGGCTGCTGAGTGGCATGGGGGTTTGGGGGGTTGGGGGGGAATAATTTACTAGTTTCAACTTTGGGAAGGATTTTGCCTTCAGATTGCTCAAGAAGCGAAAAGGAGCAAGGGAGAAAACAGGATGGTGCTGTGGAGAAAGCACCAGAGATTTGAGGGGTGTTGTAAGCACTACTATCGGCCTTGTGTCGCTGATGGAGGTGTGTAGGGGTGAGGGAAGGGAGTAGAAGAACACTACAGCCCAGATCCTTAAAGGAACTTAGGTACCTGGCTGCCTTTTTGGGTGTCTGAGTCCACTACGTAGGACCCACTGACATTTTCAAAGCCACAGCTTTAATGCCCACAGGAATTTAAACCTAACTTCTGGCAGTTGGCATATTCAAATCAGCCTAAATGCTGCTGCCACCTCCCCCTCCCCCCAAAGTATGAGTTGCAAGTTGAAGAACCAAGGGCCTCAGAGTAGGTCTCTCAGGCTAGGCAGGGAAACACATATCACACACAGAGCACACTTAAAAGTCTAATCTCCACTTAAGTCTGCTGCAGGAGGGTTGATTGCAAGCCCCTAATAGATGGGAGCAGCCCAGCACCCACACAAAAGACTGCATGAGAGAAGAATTGAGACTAAGCCAATGAGAAATAAACCGATGGTTTCAGCTTCTACAGCATGGGTTGGTGTAGGCATCTAACTCCAGGAGAAGTTGGGCAGCTGAGGACCTTCAGAGGAAGGAGGTGTCCCTTTTACTACTGGGTACCTTATGTGGCTCCCTACTTTGGTGTGCTGATTTCTGAGGCGCATACTTAGGTGCCTGTGTTTTTCACTGCATTGTGTGGGGAGTCTGGGAACCCAGCATAGAGCTAAAGATTCTGCAGGGCAGCAGGCACAATGGGGTTCACTGCCGCACCATTTGAACAAGCAATGTTTAAATACCTTTTAAGATACAGGCCTAGGAGCCGTCCCCTGGTGCATTTTCACTCTGCACAAGGAGCTCTAAGTAAAGGTTGCAGGATCAGGCCTATGTTTTGGATTGAACCCAGTAAATGATTTTTGCAGGCGTTAATTAATTTATTAAAATATACCAGATTGTCAAGCGAATGAGGTCAGAAAGCCTGCTCTCCATGCCTTCTGTCTGGAAAGATTATTTCAGGGCACAATGATCCAGAACAGCAAGGCTGTGAGCTACAAGTTAGTTACTGGGTTCCCCATCTGTGTTTAAGCCTCTCTTCTTTACAAGTAAAGATGGAATAGCAAAAATACTAATCAGCCTTCATAAAAGGTTTAAAGAGCTCTAATTGTACAATGCTGCTTCCAGAGACCATGACCAAAGGTCTACATGCACTTATGCTATCCACTGGCTGCAGTCACTTCACTGATTTTGCTGAGTTGACTCAAGATTTACACCTTTTCATCAGTATAATTGAGCACATCATCAGTGGTGATGCCACAGGTTTAGAACGATGGATCTCACTTACCTGAACATTTCTGTCAAGGTCCACAGACCTGTCAAAAGGCGTCTTTAGCTTGTTGTTCTGTAAGAAGGTGGAATGGAGCTGTCCATCACTGCCACTCCTCTGAAAAGCCTGCCAGCTGAATTTAACTTCCTACAAACAGCTTAACAGACTCACTCTAGGCAGGTGTGAATCCATAAGCTTTAATCCCCAGATCCCCCCATCTGGAGCCAATCAGAGCTGTCCCTGTGGAAAATTAGCAGGAGCAGGCTCCTGTTTTGTATTTAAAAGTAATGTCGCTTTCATTTAAATATCACCATTTTTGCCTAATCAACATTATACATATTGATATGAGTCAGGGGGGTGAGTGTCTCATCTAGATCTTTCTTGTGGACATTCAGAATAGGAGATTACGTATGCACTGGATAAAGACTTTGTGATGAGGGTACCCTACTCACCACTGGATGTCGCCTCCTACTGGTGGTTCTGCTAATTAGCTCTGCAAGGCCAACATCCCTTCCTGCAGTTGCACTCTATTACTGTCTCACTCTGTGGCTCCTCTCTTGTTGAAGGAGATGCACTTTTTCCTCTGGGACTCAGACATCGTCTTAGGGTGGTCTTTCAAGGTCTCTCCCCACAAGCAACGTCAGGCAGTCCTCATACTGGTTGCCATGACTATGTCACTCAGACATGACTCGGGCAGTCTTTCTATCTACCACCTCCAAACAGTACCACTTGTGATACTGTATGACTGAAATATGACCATGTATCATTGTTGCCACCACTGTTACATAATTACAACAAAACTTACGCAAAGTATATCATATGTCAATAGAAAAGTTATGACTTGCTCAAGATGATTATCTTATTTAAATCCAGGTATCATCACTGTGTCTGAAGTTATGAAAATTGGTTATATATCTGTATCCCAAAAGTGGGCTTGTTTCTGGGTTAACATCCTCCAGGTAAAATCAACATTCAAGCCTGACAACTTTATGTTGCGGGCCCATCAAAAGCAATTAACTCTCACAGTGAG
The DNA here is from genome assembly GCA_007922195.1 of Podocnemis expansa. NCBI lineage: Eukaryota > Metazoa > Chordata > Testudines > Podocnemididae > Podocnemis > Podocnemis expansa. The sequence continues at coordinate 24,810,207 of ML681997.1, forward strand.
TCTATGAAAGAAGCTCCCCTGCATAGCGAGTCTTCCTGTGGCTGCCCCAGCAAGTCATGTAAGCAATTTGGTCATATAATCTGGGATTCCATCTGTGCTTGTAATTTTCCACAAACTGTTCTGTGATCTTTGATTTGGGACAATGAAATGCCAAGCACATAGCGGAGGGGACAAAAAATCCTGGAATCATTTCCATCTTGCCTCTTTCCTGCTTTGATTTCTGGACTCTGACTTTACAAATTAAAAGGAGCATTCTAATTATGAATTGAGGACTTTTCAATACTTTGAAAGTTATGAGAAACTTTACAAGCTAGCAGTTTATTCTGTCACTACTACAAATTTGATATTATACTCTATTAAACATTTCAATTGTCTTCTTATAAATAACCCTTTAGATTTTAATTACTAAAGGATTGGCAGCAGTATAAAATCCAAGGTATACATTGATCTCCAACGATCAGCCACATACCTAGCTCAGAAGAATCCTTTGTTAGAGGAAACTGGTTTTCAATAACTGCTCATTCTAAAGTCCAGCAGTGGGTTGTCAAGCAATGGCTGGAGTCCCAAAGGAAACTGCAGTTTTGGCTTCTTCTTAACCAAAGTGTGATAGATACATAAGTTTACTGTTATTACTGGCTTGGAATAATCTGAATATAGAATAACCACCAATCCGGGGTCAATCTGCACTATTTCTCTGCAGTTTGTCTAGAATATGGCATCCTTAATTGGGCCCACTGAGGCCTGGAGACATGGGGTTGGTAACAGAATCCAAACCAACCTTAACTCTGCGTTCCAATCCACAGCCCTGTAGTAAACAGTTCAGGAAGGTCTGCATTAGAATGATAGAAGATGAGGGCTGGAAGGGACTCATGAGGTCATCTAATCCAAACCCCCTGCCAAAAGCAAGACTACTCCAAGTAAATCATCCCAGTCAGGGTTTTGTCCAACTGCATCTTAAAAGTTTCCAAAGATGGAGATTTTACCACCTTCCTAGTGAGAGAGTTTTTCCTAATACCCAACCTACGGGTAGATCTCCTCATCTGCAATTTTAAACCACTGATCCTCTGTCCTCTGTCATCACTGAGAAAAACCTACTTCCCTCCTCTTTGAAGAGCCTCTTTCTATGAAATCCCCCCTCAGTCTTCTCTTCTGCAGACTAAATAAGACTAGTCCCTTCAGTCACTCCTTGTAAGTCATGTGCTCCAGCCCCCTAATCATTTTCATTACCCTCTGCTGGACTCTTGCTAATTTGTCCACATGCTTTCTGTAGTGGAGAGCCCACAACCAGACACATTATTTCAGATGTGGCCTCACCAGTGCTGAATAGAGGGGAATAATCACATCCCTTTATCTGCTGGCAATGCTCCTACTGAAACAGCCCAATATGCTGTCGGCCTTTTTGGCAAAAGGTACACACTGTTGACTCATATCCAGCTTCTCATCCACCATAACCCCCACATCCTTTTCTACAGAACTGATACTTAGCTGGTTGGTTCCCACGCTGTAGCAGTACATGGGATTTTTTCATCCTAAGTGAAGGACTTTGCACTTGCCTTGTTGAACCTCATGAGATTTCATTTGGCCCAGTGCTTCAATTTGTCTTGGTCTCCCTGAATCCTGTCCCTATCTTCCAGCATATTTACCATTCCCCCCAGCTGAGTGTCCTCTGCAAACTTATTGAGCATGCAATCTGTCCCATCACCCAGATCATTAATGAAGATATTGAACAAAATTGGCCCTGGAACCAACCCCTGGGGCACTCCACTTGTTACTGGTTGTCAACTAGACATGTAGCCATTGATCTTTACCCGCTGAGCCTGATGAAACCTTACGATCCATTTGTCCAACCCATACTTCCTTAACTTGCTGACAAGAATGCCATGGGAAACCATATTAAAAGCTTTGCTAATGTCAAGGTATATCACGTTGATGGCTATTCCAGCATCCACAAAGAGCCATTTCATCACTGAGCACCATCTTAATGTGTTCACCCCTAAAACCCTTCTTACCAGACTGCTGCTCTCCCCTTTATTCTGCCTTACCTCAAGGGAGGGAGTGGGGTGACAAAACTGTAATCTTCCTAACTACTATTTTCCCTTAACTTTTTTCAGCCTCCCTGTCTTTGTAGAAGCCTGGGCCTGTTTCCTAACGAGGGAGCTTCTTTTTAATCAATGCTCTCCACATGGTCTAAATCTCTTTTGTTTGCCATTTAATTGGCTGAGTGGGCCTGCCTGGTTTCATTCAGCTTTCTCAGGGCTGCTGAGAGGAGTACACCACATCACAGGCTTATCCTTATTCAAATTCAACAAAAATTGTAAATGGCATTAATAGCACCCTGCAAATTAGTATGTCAGTATAACATGCTATTATACCATCAACTAAAAAGGGGACAGAACAACAAGAGAATGCTGGAATGTAGACCTACATAAGGAATTCAAATCTATTGAGTGAGTTATTTAACATGTCCTAATCATAAATTAATGCAAATACTTCAATCATTCATGCATTTGTTGACAGGTATTTGAAAATAAATAAAAATAATATTGACCCAAAGAACTTTGCCCCGCAGACTTTTTTTTCCCCCAAGATGATTTTTTTGGGCACTAAGAATTATGGTATCCAAGTATTTTAAAATATTGCTAACAGTCCTTTATTACAGATATGAGTGAGGGATCTTCAAAGCTAAAATGGGATTGGCCTTTGGGGGAAAAATAGGGTAATGCAATGAAAATTAAAAATGCATACAAGGAGATTATAATATGGATATTAAAAGTGATGAAGCCACCAACATGAAAAATAGGCATTGCATTCAAATTTTTATAGAAGCCAAGTCACACTTATGTCTTACTTTAGTAGGATTCACTACCTCCTACAAGCTTCCTCTGGGCCAGGGATACTCTGAGGCCCTCAGTCTCACTTTCCTGCCTCAGGTAACTCCCAGACTCCATAACTGTTTTTTCCTTCTTAGAAATTTTTCCTGTCTCTTATCGCTGTACGTGAAAAATCACACAAACTTAAGGTAATAGCCACTACTTACCTTTTCAGAAAAGGGCATAGTAACCTTTTGTTTGAGCTACTGTTTCCATATGTTTTCCTGCTTTCTTCCAACCATCTGCATCTCTAGCATCCATGAGCTCAGGCAAGGCTAGTGGCATACTCACTGGACTATAGTAAGGAGAATATCAATTTCATGGAACATCCACATCACATGAAAACCTGCCAAAAGTCATTTCCTACTCAAAGAACAGAAAAACCAAAGATATGCCAGGGACGTGAAAGGACACAAGATCCCTTTATGTGCAAGACCATCAGATGTTGGTTTTCAGTGATTAAAACATTGTAGTCTTCAAAAATCACTATGCTGAGGTTAATTTTCTTCCATCCTGTTAAATGCAAAATGAAAAGCTCTTGTCATTGATGTGATGTTGCTTTACCAAAAGCCATACGCAAGACTTCTATCCACCAAGTACATTGTAGGTAAACATACAAGACAGAATCACCATTTTCCTTGACAAATGCTGATTTGCATGTTTCTTGTGATGAGAGGGTTTTTTCCTGAATTCTCATGCATTCATCAACCTTGCTATCCATGTTACGAGGGAAATGTTTCATAAGGATGTAGAAATAAAGCATATTATACCTATGTTTTTAGGGCGAAATTGTCTAAGGCAAACAGTGTTGGCCTAATTTTTTTTCCATTGATATCAAAGGTAAAACATTCATTGAATCAAAAGGGCCAGAGTTAACACTGAGCACTTTTGAACACTCCACTCATCTTATTCACTGTCCTGGTTAGGGCTTTTTACAAGAAATACATACAAAACTGGATTTTCCCATACTGAGAGGTACTCAAATTTTGCTCCACTAAGGCCCATCTTTGGGAATTTACTAATTTACAAAAAATAAGAATGGCAATTCTGTTCTTTAATAAGGAGGTGTGGCATGCAGAAACTACAGCTCCCAGCAAATAATACTCCACCTTTTTCTGTGTTAAGAAATGGGGAACAGCATTTAAACCAGCTGGTAGATGTGAAAGTCTTGCTATATAATCCACATATTGCATGGCCATGGCTAAACTGCTGCTGTCAGATTGATCTTTCCACATTGACTTAGCAGTCAGTTAAAACCCACTACATCAATCTGGAACATACTTAATAAAACCTACCCCTCAAGTGGCAAAGTGCTGTGTCAATGGGACCATATTTCCCATTGGTGCAGTGCACTGAAGATGCCATGCTGAAAGGAAGTTAAGCTTCGTGTAGTTTGCATAACTCCTGTTGACCACTACTGAATTCGCCACCAGTGTAGACCTGCTCTGTGTTAGAGAGTAATCCAGATCTTTTGAGTTATGGCAGCATACTATATGCTGGGATAGGGACTGGACTAGTGTCTGTTACTTAACTAAATAATTAAAACCTGATTCTGACTTGGATAATTATGTAAACAAGCATTCTTGCAAACTTTTGCTTACATCTTTGTTTGTGTAAGCAAATAACCTCGATGCAAATTCATGTTTTTTATCTGAAAAAAAGTTTAATGAAGCTATTTCAGTAACATTGCCCCAATTCTAAAATTATTCTATCTGCTAACAAAAACCAAGACAACAAAAATATTAAGGAATATATGAGAAATAAGTTCTCATTAAACTTTCTATATGTTGGGATGATGCAGACTTCCTAGCTTCATGGAGGAAGATGTAATTAAAACACTCTGGCAAGATGTACAATATGCAGCCATGGGATTGGTATATGGACATTTGGCTATACAACAGGATGGTCTGTACATGTTATGCCTGTAAGACTTACATTACTGTAGAGCAAAATTAATAGTCAACAAGCTGAAAATGATTGCTTTTTTTAAAATGGATCTATTACTAGTGAAAAATGTAACATTGACAATGCTAGACACTGAAATCTTCCGCTAACTCTAAAAGCAGGTTCAGCACAGACATTAGCTAAGCAGCACAAACTTTCCCATACCGGTCCAGTTCCAAGGAGGAAGAGAGTCAAGTAGTTGAATGGTTCTGCTGTAGCTGTCAATGGCTAGTTTCATTTCGGCAGTTCTCAGCGTCTTTTTGTGAGGTGCATGCTTGTTTAGCTCCCCAAGGAGTGTAAATGCAACTAACGTCAGAGCTGGCTAGTTTGATAATTGGATGGTTTCGTATGCTGTATTAGAACATAGATATTGATTTTCAGCACAAAAAAGAGAAGTGTAAGCATAACATCTTACACTTCTATAGCACACCCACTCAAAGTTTCCATGGCACTTTACAACCATTCATTGATTATGCCTCAGAACACCTGCTGAGAAGGATAAATGTTGTTATATGAAGTAGCAAGGATCTAAGTACCTTGCGTAGGACACAGAGGAAGTATGAGTCAAAGTCAGAGCAACAGCCCATTCTCTTGACTCACAGTTCTATACCAACACCACAAGACAATCCTTCCTGTCTTAGGGTCTCCTTCAGTTGCTCTTGAAATGGATGGTAAACTCCCCCAGACTTGGATGGGGGTTCCCACAAGCATTTAACATGGAGCACTTATGAAACAAACTCATCTTCCCCATTCAGAAAGGCTCTGAGTCACCTTTGCTGCTTTCATATAATCTCCATTGCTATTCCAATATCTAAAATGATTTCCCTGGAATCTCTCTGTACAGTAGATCATCTTAAATGCACTCTATAACGTCATCAATTCTCATTATTTTATTATGGGTTGTGTGATACTTGGTACTTTTGTTCAAGCCCCAGTCCCTGGAGTCTTATGATTACAAGATCATCTCAGCTTTCCTTTAAAAAAAAGAAGTTTCACTCTTTTGGTTGTAAACATGAATTCTAAAGGCTCAAAACTGAAAGAACCACAGATGTATTAATTTTTTTTAAAGTGTCATGGTTTTTAAACCTATCTCAAGATTTGCTGAATTCTGACACATGATGTTTGCACATTTAAAGTTGGCATGACTGATTCTTCTTACCAAATCTCCAAAAAATAGGTTCCACAAGCTCTTAATTTTTGATTCTATGATAGGCAATCAGTGTTTAGGTAGTGCTGGTTGAAATGACAGGCTCCTTCCTGTCGAGGCTCGTCCTGGGTTTGAGATGCCCTGTATCAAATGAGATGTGTAGGTGCCTTAGACTTCCAGAACCACCCCTGTACATTTTGGAGAGGAGCTGAGGAAAATGCTGTCAAATGGAAGGCACCTGTGGCTGTCACTGATAGGAACATCCCAACGTGGGAAAGGGTGCTATAGATGGTTAGCAACACGTGACACACTGGAAGGGTGCCGTCTGGTAATGTTACTGGGGAATAGCTCAAGTAGCCACCTCATCTGATGGCCTGTGCTCTGTCTTCTCACAGTCTCTAGTCCATTTCCAGGACCTCAGCCCCCCAGCTGAGTCCCCTCTCAGTTTTCTGCTTCCATGGTAAGGTCTAGCCTGGGCTGGCCTGCTATTCATCAGTGACCACCACTATTCCTTTCACTACCACTGGTGGTCTAAGGCAGGCAAGGAGGGACCTGGGCCCACCCACTTCTCTGGGCCCCAGCCCAGGGACCATATGAGCACCATCTGAGCACTGCCTCAAACCCCACTCCTCTTCAGCACACAGTTCATCAGGGTCCCTGGGTCATATCCACAGCTCCCCAAGCACCTTTCACTCTTGTATAAGGCTCTACATTCCAGCAGAACTCCAGTAGTATTCCAGTGAGCTATTCACAGTCCTGTCTCCCACAGCCAGGATGGCAGCACAGCCGTCCTTAACGCAAGCCACAGGAAAACTTTCTGGAGTAGGGGCTGCAGCCTTTTTATATACTGGGCTCCCTGGCCCAGACTGGTCCTGCAGCTGCCTACTGCCACTGTCAAATCCCTTTCTCCCTGGTTTTAACCCCTTTCATTCTGGAGTGGGGAAACTACTCCCTTATGGGGCAAACAGGTTTTATGGCAGGTGAAACAGCTGTGGGAGATAATGCAAGCAATTTAGGAGGGCAGAGCCAATGGGACAGGGATGTGCTGTCATATACTGAAATCAAAGTCTGTTTTTGTTGAGAAAGGACTGCAGGGCTGTGGCCAGTTTTATTAAATATTTGCCTTTTGATTCAGAATAAGCAAAAAGTGCCCATATAAAGTCCCTTAGCACCTTGCCAATTTTCTAAAATGACAAAACCAAGCTGCAGCACTAGATCAATCCGGGTGATAGCAAGCTAATAATACATTAACAACACTTTTTTGCATTCCCAAAGATCAGCAGTTCTCAAAGCATTTTTCAAGCATTTATGAGTTATCCCGTGTACAAACCTAATTGTATAACCCCCCTTTCTTTCCTGTCCTATTTCCATTTAGACCTTTTTGTGTGCTCTCATGCCTTGATCCATCAAAGTGCTGCTATTTCATCACTTTGTCATTATCATGCAGTCCCCTCTGCCCTTTCACTTTGTATTGAATTTCATTCAATTTTATTCACTGACCTTTTCCTTCCTCCTAATATGTTCGTCAATTAGTGCCTAAGCTCACACGATACCGAGTATGTCACTGGGAGACGTTGCTGAGTGCCTTCCGGGATCAGGCTGTTATAATGCAGGGTGAAGTTTTGCCTTCATAAGGCCAGATCCTTCGAATTAGGGTCCTGATCCAAAGCCTCTCTCATCAGTGAGAGCCTTTCCATTGTCAGTGGATGGCTTTGGACAATGCCCTGGACAAGCTCTCATAACTCCTGTTGATTTCAATGTAGGTTCCACGTGTCTCTGATTTTACAACTTTGTCCACAATTTAGCTAGAAATTTTCTGTTCAGCTAATTAAGCGTTCAGCTATGCCTCTGACAGATGTGTACATTGACATCAATGGGAGCAGTCCCTGGCCATCTGAAGGCAAAACTTGTATCTAATTATTAATGACTCATAAATTCACAGATATTATGGTCAGAAGATAGCATTCTGATAGTCTCTTCTGATCTGCAAAACACAGACCATAGATTTCCCCCCAGTGATTCTGGCATCAACCCACAACTTCCAGCTGAGTTAAAGCATATTTTAAAGAAAGACTTTTAAAGGATATTGAAATTTCTAGTCTTGATTGGTCTAGCTTTGGCTTCCAGCCCCTGCATCTTGTTATGCCTATCTGCTCATTTACAAAGCCTTCTACTGTTTGAAATCTTCTCCCTATCTAGGTACTTACTGAATAGGATGAGGGTTTAAAAAGCCATATATTTGAAAAATTTTTAAATGTCATATGAGATACTCTAATATTTTCATTTGCCATTTTTCTGTACACTGAGCCATGTTTCTGAAACAGTCTATAAAGGTCACCTTGTAATGTTCTCCTATCTCCTATATTAAAAAGCAATGCTTTTCAACTGACATTCGAGCTTCAAGTCAAGATGGATGCGAGTTTGTTCCGGACTACAATGAAATGGCGGCAAACATGATCAGTATATAATTGCTGAGGAGAATCCCATATAATCAAAAAACGGCACACTGTCAAACAAAGCCAAGCTGCATGAATGCAAGAGTGTCTCTATATATTTGGTTCATGCTAAAAATATAGCACATTTATTAAAAATAGATATTTATAAACATTAGTATGAACAGACACAAACATCAGGCAAATAAAAAAAAAGAAATCATGCAACTTATTTCCCTCAACATTTTATTGTTTTTAGGCAGATTTTACTCAACAAACTTGTTTTCCATGATTGCACCATATGTTCATTCTAAATAAAATGCTTGCCAGTTTCAATGTAAATAAAATTGAAAACTCAAATATTTGACCTAATAGACACAAAAATCTGTGCTATGTAGCTATCTTTGAGAGCACATGGTATACACTGGTAAATCTAAATAACGTATAGTCTTTTTCTTGTGTGTTTGAAACATTTATACCTGATAGAGTTCTTCAAAGCTGCTTCTTATATAATTGCAGCTATTTCTCAAAAAAAAAAAAAAAAAAAAAAGACCAAATAAAAAGAGAAAGGAGCAGGATAGAAGAGTTTAGCTTGTTACTGCATGAAAAAGTCTTCTTAAATTAATTGTGCTTCAGCTCTTGCTGCCTGCAGGGCAGTGTTTTTATGATGGTGTAAAATAATACAGAATCAATTCTGATTAAGCGGCATGTCAATAGCTTGCAATGTTTGTTGTCACCTTTAGCAGCTGTTTTGTCAGTTCTCATTATGCACCTCATCTTCATGAGAAGGGCTCACAACGTTGTGTAAATATATACAAAGATGATCACGATGAGGTTCAGAATTGTCCCAATAATCCCAAGCATTGCCAGAATGGTTTCTTCTTTGCTCTCCTTTTCTTGATCGCCTTTATCTTCTTCATTTCCATTAGTGATTACCATCTTGGTGGCCAGTTTCTTTATCCTTCTTCTCAGGCTAACCTAGAAGTAGAAAGTTGAGAATCAAAGCAAACTGTTAGCTACAATGATTTATTTCTTACTAATATTGGATCTTGTCCTGCAGTCCTCATCCCAGCATATTTTGTAATTAGGGTACATTTTAAAATAACTTGTAAGAGTTCACAAACAGTTAACAGATGTCTTAAATGATTAATCAAATGCAACAGTCAAACACTCAGGAGGTTAGTTTTAACCATCCATAACAGTTTCTACTGATGTGCTTATAATGATCTATAATACATTTTGTTCATAGCTGTAAGTTGACTATAACATCTATGAACTTTATAAATGGTTTAGAAATGCATCTTTCGCATAAAGTGCATCTCGTGACTCAGACAAACTTCGACTGAGGTCAAGGGGACCTTTAAGAGCAGCAAAGCATGGCCTATAAACTGGTGGGGACAGTTTGTTTATCCTATTATGCAGCAAATGGGAAATAGAAATAAAACTGAGCAGATTTTGTTTCTTTTAATTGGAAAAACAACACAACAAAAACATTTTGATTCCTGACTAGAAGAAAGACAACGGTGACTTTTCAAAGAATAATTCAACAAAACAAAAGCGGTCAAAAATAAGATCCCCAGCTTCTCTTTTATTTTCCTCATTCTTAATATAAGATAAAAAGTTACTAGCCATGCAGTCAGCTGGAAAGTCTCAGACCCTTCAGTGTGAAGGATTCGGCCATTTTCCAAGCAGCAGTGTCAGGCACTGTGAAGTGCCTACATGGGAGATTCTTCGCTTTGCATCAGTTCCAGCTTTCCAGCTGGTAGCTCCGGGTTAATTGTGCAATCCTCAAAGTCTCACTGAGCTGGAAAGAGCCATTTTTGTCTTACTGCCAAGATCTGGGTTCAGGTTTTATGCTGCCTCAGCTCCTACACTACATTCTGCAGTTCCTCCCACAGGGGGCACAGAATGTGGTAAAGATGCCCAAAAAGTGTCTCTTTATAGTGGGCTTTGCACAAAACAGAAAGGAGACCATGCTCTGTATATTAGGTGTTCCCTGTCTCCCACTTACACCCACCTAACTTAGACTACATCTACACTGCAATTAAACACTTGCAACTGGCCCACATCAACTCACTTAGGCATCTGTGACTTGTGCTACAGGGCTGCTTAATTGCAGCATAGACACTCCAGCTCAGGCTGGAGCCCCTGCCAGAGCCTGGGCTCAGAACCTAGCCCAAATGTATACACTGCAATTAAATGGTCCCATAGCCTGAGCCTGGACCATCTGTTGTTGTTCCATTGCAGTGCAGCTGCGCCCTTACTGACCTGGCCTCTGTAGAGCTAGTGTACCCCACAGAGATTATTTATGCTGAGGGAATGCTGGGGTGCACACAGAGGACTGAAGGATGGACATCCAGTTAACCACCTTTTGTGGTTTTTATACAGCTCTCCCTCCCTGCCCCATGCAGCACAGCAGGGGAAGTGTAAGGGTCTCGGCTTGCAAGCTGAATGCACTCTTGAATGTCAGAAAAATCTGAGATAAAGTGGGAGAAAAAGGAAGAAAAGGTATGAATGATAGAGGAACTTTAAAGAACTAAGGAAGCTGGGCTGCCAGGAGAGAAGGACCAGGGAGGTTGAGTATCTAATATTCATAATTTCTCTGTATTTTGCATACCGTAACATTCCTATACAAATCTTTTCAGTTCAGTGCTGGCAGGCCTGAGCTGGCATGAAAGGTAGACAAAGAGGGTACAGCAATGTCAGTTCCACACACAATTGTGGGCCTCCACACAAGGGATAGCATTTGCAAATCAATATGAGAACACAACGTGGGCTTGACATCCCCACGTGGTCTGGTGAAGATGAGAATGACTGGGTCAAAATCTGGTGGGCATCTGGAGCAAGCACAAGACAGCTGCAACTCCAACACAGCACTTGGAACCTGCACAGAGCTGTGGTAGACAGTGCTCCATGGTGTGACCCTTGGCTGCTTCTGGTAACCTGTGTTAGGACAGCAGAGCAGCTCACCAGTTATCTAAGAAGGTCTCAGTAGAATTGTTGCAAAATGCTTTTAAGATGAGTTAACCTCAAAATGAACAAACATTCCCGCATCACTGCATCATTTTATCATCCCAAGTATACATCTATCAGACACCACATCGCAAATCAACACACCATCCATGCCATCACTTAGGCAAATCAACACACACGCCCAATACTCCTGAATCATTTGGGTTGCCCTTATTCTCAAACGAGGTGGTAACCATGTTTCTTTCTCTGTAATAAAGTGATAGAATCTGTACCAATCATAAAAGCCATTGCATGATGTAGGTCTCTGCTCAAGGTGTGTGTGGGGGGGCTCCTAATCAAATCAAATACAACCCCTGGAACAAAGGGAAGTTGCAAGTCAGTAGTGGGATATGTCAAGTTGTGGGTAAAAGCCTTCTTTGGTGGTTACCTATAATAGATTCAATTCTGTGAGATACTGAACATCTCCACTGTGGTCCTGTTCATTCTCAGTTTCTACTGAGGGTACTGAGCACATTGCTAGTTCAAACCAATTGCATCTAGGTCTAGTCCAATGCTGTTCACGCCTCATTTTTAGCAACAGTAATTTCACTAACTTTGAAAAAAAAATAATCATAGAGGGTGGCAATCTTGATCTTGCAGGCTGCTAATCACTATTGGCAAAATGAGAGCCAGAGTGCTGCCATTCAGCACTCTATGCTTACTGAGTATGGACCTGGTTCCTGCAGAGCTAATCAGGCTGCTAAAAGATGTTGAGTGCCTACAAATCTCTTTGACGGCAATGAGAGATAAGCTTGTCCTGATGACATTCAACACTTTGATCAGACCTCACCTGAATGGAGAAGTTTTTCACAGAGTGGAGAAATACATATGCCATATACAGCAACAAGAGCAAATCTCTATGCCCACAGTGAGTGGGGCCTGGAAAGTACGAGAAAGTGTGCATGCAGAGAAACCATTTGGTTAGAACACAGGTGTTTAAATACAATCCAATGCACAGATTTTTCAGTTACTCATGCTGCCAGTCAGGAGCAGTTGCTCACTGGAGTGTGCTTATGAGCTGCATTCAGAAAAAAATGAGAGCAGGGAAAGTTTCAGTGCAGCTGTCTTTCTAATGGCCAATAGCTCAAAACCTGCATTGTTTGCTACCTTCATCTCACTTCATTTGAGTGAATCACAAGTAAGAAAACAAGCAAGGAGTCCCGTGGCACTTAAAGACTAACACATTTATTTATCACGACTACCCCTTTGGAAATGAGTAACAAAGCACCCCGTGGCTCAACGCTGCTCTCTTCCAACTTCTCATGCACACTGCAGGCTGACACCCAGGAAGGGTCTCAGAATTACACACAACAGGCTTAGTTTTGAGAGATGCTGAGAGTGTTGCCAGCTCTCACCGCTGACAACAAAAATGGAGTGTCTGAGCACCCAACAGGATTAGCTGCTAAGTACAATCTTGATTTATAGCTTTACTTGGCCCAATCTAGCACTACCACAGTCTGTGGAAGTTTGGACAACGATTTCAGTAGAAGCAGAATCAAAAGTACTTTTACGAATGTAGGAACCGACCTCACAAGAGACCAAGGACACACTTCTCCCCATGTGATCATTGGCAGCTGAGGGCCTTCAGTATGCAGAATTAGGCCCTGAATCTTCACACCTCTACTAACTGGTGGGTATATTTTGCTACTGTAAAACTATCAGTCCACATCTTAGTATACTGGTAACTTGCTGCGTCACCAACAAGTCTCTCTTTCTGGCTTGCCATGCTCTTCTTTCCAACTCTCTGCAGCTTCTGTAGTTCCTTTGGTGTGGTAAATCTCATTTACATCACACTGTACTAGATTTTTGAGCCTTACAACACTTCATTCCCTTCAACTTTTTTTTTTTTAAGCTGATGGGCCTTCACCCTCATTGACCTCACAGTATTGATCAAAGAGGATTTGGAGAATAACTGACAAGGTAGACTGGGAAAATAGAAAATTCAGACTGAAGATCTGCACAGAGAAGACAAAAATGATGACATAGGAAGACAAAGATCAACCTCTGAAACAAAAATTAGAAGAAGCAGGAAACTGTGTGTACCTTGGAAGACTGGTATTGAAGAATGGCAATTGTGACATTAAAAAGAAGAATTTGCTGCTGCATTTGGAAACCTCTATAAGATCTGGAAGACTAAAGATATTTTGATAAAAATAAATATCAGCATATACACGACAACTGTCATGCTGGTACTGCTGAGTGGGTGAGAATGTTGAAATATGAGGAAAGCCAAAGAATGACAGATATTGACTGACAAAATGAACTGACAGAGTTTCAAAATGCCCCCCCCCATAAAAAATGTGATAAGAAAATGATTAAGGCAAGAAATAATGCTGTTACAGAAGCAGATCCAAGAATGATGTCTGCGATGCGCTGGATATGTATCAAGAATGGACCCATAAAGGATACCATACATGGTGATACATACCAGAGCACAAGTAACTGGAAATGGAGGAAGACTGAGGATGAATTAGATAGGTACAGTGAAGACTTAAAGAGGTCAAAAAGGTTTAAAGATAAGCAAAGACATGTAAGCTGGCCCAAGACATAATACAGAGGAATGATTTCATTTGGGTTCATCATTGCTGCTGAGCTGATGCAAACAGTGATCAAAGACAATGCTTTTACTCAAATAACAATACTGTTTCCCTATGTGAGAACTCATCTGTTGACATAGTATCCCAATGATACAATAACAGTGTTATTAGCACGACTGCTGTATTTCTTTAAGTATTATCTCACTGATCCCTTGCTAGGCTCAGAATAAATTAGCTCCCTACTTCATTTTGCGGGATCCATTGTTATTTTAATGTCACCTTTTTGAAAGTATAATATTCTATTTACTCTACTGTGTGCAGTGGAGGACAGGTGGTCCAGTAGTGAGGGCATTAGACTGGCACGCAGGAGCCCAGGGCCACCAATACATATCAATAGGACTTCCTGGTCACTGAGAACTTCACAGTGAGGAAAACCATAGATCTTCCTCCTTCAGCAGCACAGAGCAAATAACACCTGAGCTAAAACTCCTCCATTCACAGTAGTGGTTCTATGACTCAGAGTAGTCATGAGTCTGAAAGAGGACAGAAGCAAGATGACACAACAACTTATTTTTGTAGGTTTGCCTCATCAAAGATACAGCACACATCCACAGTGAAGAAATGCCTGCACCAATGTGTCTGGTGGCCTTTGTGTATGCTGGCACTTTGATTTGCTCTTGAAGAAGTTTGGAAGTTGTGTGACTCAAGATTACAAGTCATTATTTAAAAGGCCCTCAAACAGACTTTGAATTAAACATTTATCCTGAGTAATGAGTGCCCTGAACCTCCAATGGGCTTTGGCGGAGCTAAGTGTGATCAGTGAGCTGTGAGAGATGATCAATACCTTGCTGGATTGTCCCCACGCAATCATGAATATCTGAACCACAGTTTGAATAGCTCCCTGGGCCCGATCCTCAGGCAGTATGAATTGATACCCTTTCACTGACTTTTATAGAGCTACATCACTTTATACCCTTTAAGAATCTGTCTCATTACGTTCAATTGAGCTTGAAGAAAAGTGGCAATAAATTCTGTATACTTAATCCATAATCACAGAAAATTGTTCACAAAATTGTTCTGATATTTAAACTTGTTTACAGTCCTCAGACTATTGTTGTGATGACATTAACAGATTCAAGAGCTTTAATTTTCAGAATACAGTTTCAGCCTCCAGGGGGTGAAAAATACACAACAGACCTGTTTTTGATTAGCAATCTGATGAGGACATACAAAGAGTGCATAAATTGTTGAAGAGACGCTTCCTTTATCTGACAAAGAAGGTAAGCTCTTGCAGGGCTCAAATGACAAAGCAGGGAAGAGAGGATTCCAGAGAATTTAATCCACTGAAATATTAGGAATTTGAAAAGTCAGATGGAAGTGATTTTTCTAATTAAAAATTCTTTTAATCCCATTGTCCTCTTAAGGATGGACTTGGGAGAGGAAGTTAAGTGACAGGCATTAAGTACCATTAAGAGGCACAGTGGTGCTGATGTGCTGTCTTTGAAGTGAAAACAATATCCTAGAACAGTGGTTCGCAACCTGTGGTCCAGGGACCCAGGAGGGTCCATGGACATGTTGCAAGGGGGCTGTGGGAACTCCCCCTGCCTGGGCTAGAATCCAGCTGCAGCCCCAATGTTCCCCACCAAGGCTGTCTCTCCCCACCTGTGGCCAGATACCAGCAGGGAGATAGGGCTGTGGCAGTTCCCCAGCAGGGGCAGGAGCAGGAGCAGGAGACAATAGCTGCCATGGCTTGACTTCTAAGTGGTGCGGGCCATGGTGGCAGTGGTGCCCCTTGCTGGCCATCTCAGCAGCACTTCCAGACTGGTGCAGGCCAGATTACGTAATTGGCCAGGGGGGCCGCAAAGATTTTTTTTTTTTTGTTAAAATTGGAAGGTTTGGAACCACTGTCCTAGAGCGCTTGGGCTTTGTCTTCCTGTCTTGGGCCGCATTCTGGATTCCATCCTTCTGGGCTGCATCTGCTGTGAGGTGCAGGCCAGAATCTGTGTCAGTGCATCCACAAGACCAGGGTTGAAACCCCTACGGTTACAGAAAATGGGATGGGATCTTTAATGAACACAAACATTTTACGTCTTCATAAGCAAGACAGCACTTGCAGCAGAACACCACAATCAGAATCGTAAGACTGGAAGGGACCTTGAGAGGTCATCTAGGACAGTCCCCTGCACTTAGGGCAGGACTACTAAGTATTACCTGGGTCAGGGATTAAAGTATAATTTGGCTGGCCCTGGAAAGCTCCCATACCGGTGGGCCCCCCTTGAGCCTACTTTCTAGCCCCCCATGCAAGCGCCCCACCCCCATACCCCAATACCACTCACACACACACCCATGGTGGCATGGCTAAGGGGGGCAGTAGGCCCTGGGGTCTGGGAACCACGGCTGGGCCTGAGGCAGTGGGACCCAGTTGGGGTGGGGCCTGGAATGGGAGGGCTTTGGGGCATGGCTTGACCCCCCTAGCACCACTTCTGGCCCCTCCCCTGCCTGCCAGAATGTAACGGAACGCTGCTCTGGGGCCTGCTATTTTTAGGGGCCCAGCACTCAGGCCCCTAAAAATAGGGCATGGAACCGGAACGCAGCGTTCTGGGCCCTGCTATTTTTAAATAGTGGGCCCTGGAATGCAGTGTTCTGACCCACATTCTTTTTTTTTTTGTTTTGTTTTTGTTTTTTAGGGACCCTGGAATGCTGAGCCTCTAAAATAGTTGGCCCTGGAACAATGTTCCAGGGCGTTCCAGCTTACTTTAATCCCTGACCTAGACCATCCCTGAAAAGTGTTTGTCTAAACTGCTCTTAAAAACCTCCAATCATAGGTATTCCACAATGACTCAAAGCTGTTTACTCCAGTGCTTAACTACCTCGTATCTAATCTAAACCACACCTGCTACAATTTGAGCCCACTGCTTCCTGTTTTACCCTCAGGGGTTAAGAACAATTTTTCTCCCTCCTCCTTCAAACAAACTTTTATGTACAAACTGTTATGTCCTCCCTCTGTCTTCTCTTCCCCAGAATAAATAAACCCAATTTTTACTTATAGATCATGTTTTCTAGACCTGTTATCATTTTTGTTGCCCTTCTCTGGACACAATACTCCAGCTATGATATAATCAGCCTGGTGTAGAGTGGAATAATTACTTCTCATGTCATGTTTACAACATTCATTCTGATATGCCTCAGAATTATGTTTGCTTTTTTTGCAACTATCTTACACTATTGACTCGTATTTAACTTGTGATCCACACTATCCATATGTGGCTTGTGATCTCCCAGATCCTTTTCTGCAATGTTCTTTCCTAGGAAGTCAATGCCACTTAGCACCAAACTGGTGCTGGAAATCTGATTCTCAACTGACTCAGAGTGGTGAGTGCCACTACTGAATCATAGTCTTAGTCTACACTTGCTGCACTTTTCTGCAGCAGTTAATTGCAGATACGCGAGGTATGTAAAATACCTTGCGTGTCTCCCATTGTTTTACTAATTCCCACTTACTTCCCCATACATGCTGTGCTAACCAGAAATGCCATTCAGTCAACTTAGTACTACTCCAGTTTTCAGGCTGGAGTTATAGTGTTGAGCTGGAGATCAATTGAGCATACCTTGACAGACTGCTCAACCGAATCCAGAAAAGTGCACTACTGGGATATATGCAAGGTATGTAAAATACCTTGCATATCTTCCGTTGTCTTACTAACTCCCACTTGCCTCCCCGTACATGCTGCGCTAAGATGACCATAAATGCCATCCGGTCAACCTAGCACTACTCAAGTTTCAGGGTTGTAACTATACCATTGAGCCAGAGATTGATTGAGCGTGTCTTGACACACCGCTCAATCAAACCCGGAGGTGCATACTAATAATGGCAAATTTGCCACTGTCAATATAGACATACCCAGAAAGGCCACTTCCTAGAGTTTCAGCACTTTTGCAAGGGTCTCCTATCCATGGCTTAACCAGCTGTGACATTGCTTTCTCTGTTTATGAGAGCTACAGAATTCCAAGCCTGAAGAATAACTCTGCAGCTCACAGATCACAGCAGTCTCTGCTATTTAGGGAGTGACTAATTTCTTTTGCATTTTAGATCTGAATGAAAATTACAGTAACAATAATAATTTCAAATACAACCTCTGCCTCTTTTGTATATAAATGTATTATGATAAATGAGTGCCTTATTGATCAAAATATCACCTTATCTCAGATGAGGACATGAGAGCTGGATAGACTATGATAGACTTAAATTACAATCCCAGACAACTGGGAAAGCTTGGATTTGAATTTCACAGCTTTTCCCAAGTCCTGCTAAAATTGTGGGAACCCCCACACTATTGCTATGTCTACACTAGAGTGCTCAGGTAAGTTGACTTAATAAGCTCAACTTAAAGTCGACTTTATTAAGTTGACTTAGAGAGTCCCCATTTGTTTTAGTTGACTTCATAATGTTGACTTTAAATGGATCCCTTGGCTTAAGTCAAATTTATTTAGTTGACTAAAATGGCTCTCCTGCCTTAAGTCAACTTTAGTAAGTCAACTTTAGTGGCCACATTTTGCTAAATTGACTTAACCCTTAAA
The DNA here is from genome assembly GCA_007922195.1 of Podocnemis expansa. NCBI lineage: Eukaryota > Metazoa > Chordata > Testudines > Podocnemididae > Podocnemis > Podocnemis expansa. The sequence goes on from ML681997.1 coordinate 24,828,727, forward strand.
GTCGACTTTAAAGGTGAGAGATATTAAGTTGACTTAAGCCTCCAGCTTAGACATACCCATTTGGAGGATGCCGTGGTGTCTGCTATAGACCACCAGACCAGAAGCAGGAGGTGGATGAGGCATTCTATGGACAACCGGCAGAAGTTACTAGATCACAGGCCCTGGTTCTCATAGGGGACTTCAATTACCCTGACATCTGCTGGGAGGCTAATACAGCAGTGCACAGGCAATCCACGGAGTTTTTGGAGAGGGTTGAGGACAACTTCCTGGTACAAATGCTGAAAAAAACAACTAGGGGCCTTGCACCTCTTGACCTGCTGCTCACAAGTAGAGAAGAATTGATCAGGGAAGTAGCAGTGAATGGCAACCTGGGTAGCAGTGATCATGAGATGATTGAGTTCAAGATGCTGATTAAAGGAAAGAAGGAAAGAAGCAAACCATAGACCCTGGACTTCAGAAAAGCAGATTTTGGCTCCCTCAGGGAACTGATGGGCAGGATCCCTTGGGAGGCTAATTTGAAGGGGAAATGTGTCCAAGAGAGTTGGCTGCATTTTAAAGAAACTCTGCTAAGGGCACAGGAAGATACCATTCCGATAAAGAGAAAGTACAGCAAATGTGGAAGGTGCCCAGAGTGGCTTAACAGAGAACTCTGCACTGAGCTAAAGCATAAAAGGGAAGCTTACAGGAAGTGGAAGCTTGGACAGATGACTAAGGAGGCATATAAAGACGCTGCTCGGGACTGCAGGGATAAAATCAGAAAGGCCAAAGGACAAATGGAGTTGCAGCTAGCAAGGGATGTGAAGGATAACAGGAAGAGATTCTACAAACTATATCAACAACAAGAAGAGGATGAGGGATGGTGTAGGTCCTTTACTGAATGGCGTAGGTATCCTCATGACAGAGGATGAGGAAAAAGCTGAAGTGCTCAATGCTTTTTTTTACTTCAGTTTTCACAGGCCGGGTCAGCTCCCAGCCCATTACACTGGGTACGGTAGATTGGAGAGAAGAAGAGAGGCCCTTGGTGACAGAAGGTCAGGTTAGGGACTAATTAAAGAAGCTAGATGTGCACAAGTCCATGGGGCCAGATGAACTGCGTCTGAGGGTGTGGAGGGAACTGGCTGATGAGATAGCAGTACCATTGGCCATTATCCTTGAAAAACTCATGAGGAACGGGGGAGGTGCCAGAGGACTGGAGAAAAGCAAAGATAGTGCCGATCTTCAAGAAAGGGAAAAAGGAGGATACAGGAAATTACAGACCTGTCAGCCTCACCTCAATCCCTGGAAAAATCATGGAGCAGGTTCTCAAAGAATCCATCCTGAAACACTTGGAGGAAAATAGAGTGATCAGGAGCAGTCAGCATGGATTCACCAAGGGTAAATCATGCCTGACCAACCTCATCGCCTTCTGTGATAAGATGACTGGATATCTGGATGCAGGAAGAACCGCTGATGTGATATACCTCGACTTTAGCAAGGCTTTTGATACAGTTTCCCACAGCATTCTCACTGGCAAATTAAGGGTTGGATGTGTGGACTGTAAGGTGGATAGAAAACTGGCTAGATCAACAGTTTCGGCGTGTAGGAATCAATGGCTCCATGTCAAGTTGGCAAGCAGTAATGAGTGGTGTGCCCCAGGGGTCGGTCCGGGGGCCAGTTCTGTTCAACATCTTTATTAATGATCTGGATGATGGGATAGATTGCACACTTAGTAAGTTTGCGGATGATACCAAACTGTGGAGAATGGTATACACCCTGGAGGGCAGGGACAGGATTCAGGGAGACCTAGACAAATTGGAGCAGTGGACCAATAGAAATCTCATGAGGTTCAACAAGGACAAGTGCAAAGTTTTGCACTTGGGATGGAAAAACCCCATGTACTGCTACAGGCTGGGGAGTGATCAGCTAAATAGCAGCACTGGAGAAAAGAACCTGGGAGTCATGGTGGATGTGAAGCTGGATACAAGTCAGCAGTGTGCGCTTGCTGCCAAAAAGGCCAATGGCATACTGGGCTGCATCAGAAATTTGCCAGCAGATCGAGGGATGTGATCGTTCCCCTCTATTCTGCACTGATGAGGCCACATCTAGAATACTGTGTTCAGTTTTGGGCTCCCCACTACAAAAAGGACATGGACAAATTAGAGAGAGTCCAGCAGAGGGCAACAAAAATGATCAAAGGGCTGGAGCACAAGCCCTATGAAAAAAGTTAAGTGCCAAGCAACTCCTTGTTGTTTTTTTACTGGACTAGACTAACACACCTATCCCTTTTGAAATTGGGATAATCTAGTGGAAGTGGTCCTGCTTTTTTGGCAGGGGGTTGGACTAGATGACCTCATGGGGTCCCTTCCAACCCTATGATTCTATGATTCTCTGTCCCAATGTACTGGCCTCCTTTTTTCACCTCCCAATACCTTATCTAGTGCCTTGGACACATAATTAATATTTAGGCTCCTCTGAGAGGCAGAAGTATGACTTTTTGATGATACTGAAAGTCACTTTTTTCCTACCCCATTTAATACTTGGTATTTTGTTTTAGACCTTTATTTAGATTCTGTCAAGAGTCCTTCTCTTCCCTTGAAGGCTAACTTCTAATTGGCCTGTATCAGCAAGAAATGGAAAAGAATGATGGGCTACACAGTTTGCTCACCTGAATTTCTTTGCAATGTGTGGAAGTAAATTGCCACTGTCAGATCTTTCTTTTTTTAAAATAAAAAGAATAGCAATATGTGTTCTTCCTTTTCAGACAATTCACTGGTCTGTTGTCTGTAGACAACTTAACCCCTGAGTACTGGTGGCTAAATTCACACTCAGCATATTCAGACAATTCTTTTTAACTCTGCTTATGCCACTTCCAAATTTGGGCTAGAAGTCTGGTTTTCTATGTGCTGCATGAATTACATAGGTGCTTTGCTGCCTCAAAGGAAGCATGTGGAAACCCTGGGATTCTCTGCTTTTGGTGGAGATGGGAGAAATGAGGAATGCTGCTTTCATGGCATGCTTCCTCTTCTCCTAATCTCCACTGAACTCCCTTCAGGGGTTCCAGTTCCCCACTTATTGCAGAGCTGACCAGGATCCCTACCATGGAACCTGCAATGTAAAGCAGCTCCAGTTAGATATACTCTAGAGTACCTTGAATAGTTCCACTTCCCCTCTGTGCTGGGAAACCCCCCGTACCCGCACCATTACTACCTCACTCTGAAGTTAGTGGCAATGAGGGGAGTCCTTAGCAGCACAACACCTGCAGGGACCAAAGGGAGCAGGGAATAAAAGTTGGTGAGGGGGGGATAAGAAGGAAAGGGGAGGCAGGTGGCAGTGCAGATGTGAAGACATCCCTGCACTGGCTACTGTAGGAGTAGACCCAGTCTGAAGCAGGAGCAGCCTGTTGCAGTTATGGGGGTAGAAGGGAGCATCCCCAACAAGACAGCAACATTGAGCAGACTAGAGTGACTGTTTTCATCAGGAGCCTATATACTGACCTAGGGGTCACCTGGTTAGAACCTTGCTTGTGGATTGGTCGGTTCCCTTAGGCCTCTCTGATAATTATCCCAAATGACTCATCGGGTTCAGAACAGTCTGAACACAACAGAGCAGGCAAATTCTCCACCATCAGATCGATCTTCCCAACTGACTGATCGGGTCTGTGAAGACCCGCTCATCGGATCAGGAAGTCGATCACTAAAAACAAACCCAGTAAGTAGAGCAGAGCTGAATCAGAGAAAAGGCTCTCTCTTTGACTCAATGCACTGAAGACACCACAGTTCGTAGGCGGTAGACAGTCAGAGGGAGATAGGCAAGGTAGTTTAAGTACTTTGCGTATCCATCTTTGACTGCTGCTGAAATCCTGTCTCTGTGTAGACCCGCCCTCAGGCTCAGAATCCAGACTAGATTTTTGGGGCCCTGGGCTGCCCACCTACCCTGGGGCCCCCACCAGCCCCCCACCACTGTGGGGACCATTGCCTGGGCCAACAATGGGTGGGAGAAGCAGAGGCCATGCTCCCACCTCACCCCTGGGCCAACTAGTCCACCCCTGGGAGCAGGGCAGGCCAGCCCTGCTCACTCTGCTCCATTCTGGGGGCAGGGCCGGGGCTGTCTGGCACACGGTGTGACGCTGGTGCGGTCTTCCAAGGTTGCAGTCATGGAGGGCTGCACTAGAGGCCGTACAAAGCACCAGCTGGCCCTGGCCTGGCCCCGTCCCAACCTAGAAGAGAGCAGAGTGAACAGGGCTGGCCTGCCCCGCCCCTGGGGGTGGACCAGCTGGTCCAGGGGCTGTGCAGGAATGGATATGGCCCATGGCCCTGCTCCGCTCCCCTCCAGCACCAGCATGGCAGAGGGTCAGTGTGGTAAGGGGGGCAGATATGGCAGGGGCCATAGGGACTGAGGCATTCAGGGCGGGTCCCTGGGCTTTATCCCCTACCCATCCTTTATTAATCTGGCCGTGCTCAGAACCTCCCTCCACAGCAGTGCAAGAAGCCTTCGCTCTGGAACCCCTTGCTTCCACCATGGCCCGGGACCAGCATGTTCTTCAGGGATATAAATTAATAGAACCATTCGTGTCATGTGCTCTACAAATACATGGCCCCTACTCCAGAAATTTTACCATCTAAACAGACAAAGGGAGGAGAAATGACACGCCTGCTCTGCAAATGGGAATTTTAGGCTGAGAGAGACTAAGGCCCAGATATTTAAATACTGATACTAGATACTGCCTAACTGATTCGACTATCAAAGTGATTTATTTTCCTTAGAGGCAAAATCCCTTGTGAAAAGGAGATGTAGGCTCCTAAATTACTCAGGTATTGCTTTGCTGAGTATAACCATGTCTAAATACCTTTAAAAATCTGGGAGTAAGTGGCTTGCCCAAGAGAATGTGTTGCAAACACAAGAACAGAATTGATAGTCCAGTGTTTGAATCACCCACCCTTCCTGAGAAATAAACACATAGAATCTCTGCAGCAACTACAACTGTTCTCTGGAAGATACAGACATATATTCTGTTTGTAATTTGATCTGATAAACAAATAGGCAGGAGCCACAATGTGTTTATATCTTTGAATTATATTCTTCAGTGGTACCTATTCCTGTTACTAAATCAAAGCCATATGGAGAAAGACAAAACTGGAAAAAAAAATCAACATTTGTGTTTTCATATTCCTATCCAACATGATACAGTGTTAATAAAAATACTTATAGGAATTTGATTAGGAAGGAGGGTATGCTAAAGCAACTGCTTCCAGGTCTTAAGATCTCAGCTGGTCATCCTCATTATTTGATCTTTATGGAGTTATAACAGACTACATGGACTTATCAAAAGAAAAACATAATAGCGGTGTCTCAGTGGGAGACAGCACTTCAGTTACCTGCAAAGAGTCACATAACCTCTGTCAAAGGCCATCTGAAGGACTGTCCTAATTCTCACTACATATTGTATTTCATACTAAACTGCCTTAGAAAGCATTTTAGAAATATTCATAGAAGAACATTTTTGTCTCTATAGAAAAGCCTAAGAAATAAATATAAATTTAGAATCATAGGCTGTGTTCACACAGCACTTTTGTTTCGAAACAACCTCGTTGTTTCGAAACAAAAAAAA
>ML681997.1:24839313-24860180 GCA_007922195.1 Podocnemis expansa
TTTTTTTTGTTTCGAAACAACGAGGTTGTTTCGAAGCAAAAGTGCCGTGTGAACACAGCCTAAATTACTCCAGCTAGAGTTTTGTCTAACCGAGCCTTAAATATCTCCAAAGATGGAGATTCCACCCACTTCCCTAAATTGCCCACTCCAATGCTTCACCAATCTCCTACTAAGAAAGTTTTTCCTAATATATAACTTTAACCTCCCCAGCTGCAATGTGAAACCAGTGCTCCTTGTTCTGTCCTCTGTTACTACTGAGAACAGTCGAGTTCCATCCTCCTTGGAGCATCCCTTAAAGTAGCTGAAGGTTGCTATCAAATCCCCCCTCAGTCTTCTCTTCTGCAGACTAAATAAGCCTGGCTCCTTCAATCTTTCTTCATAGGGCTTGTGCTCCAGCCCCTTGATCATTTTTGTTGCCCTCCACTGGACTCTTTCTAATTTGTCCATACCCTTTTTGTAGTGGGGAGCCCAAAACTGGACACAGTATTCTAGCTGTGGCCTAACCAGTGCCGAATAGAGGGGAATGATCACGTCTCTTGATCTGCTGGCAAAACTTCTGTTGACACAGCCCAGTATGCCATTGGCCTTTTTGCCAGCAAGAGCACACTGCTGACTCATATCTAGCTTCCCATCTACCATGACCCCCAGGTCCTTTTCTACAGTGCTGCTACTTAGCTGATTGCTCCCCAGCCTGCAGCAGTGCATGGGGTTTCTCCACCCCAAGTGGGGGACTTTTCACTTGTCCTTGTTGTTTCTATTGGCCCCCTGCTCCAATTTGTCTAGGTATCCCTGAATCCTGTCCCTGCCCTCCAGGGTGTATATCATTCTCCACAGTTTGGTATCATCCGCAAACTTACTAAGTGTGCAATCTATCCCATCATCCAGATCATTAATGAAAATGTTGAACAGAACTGGCCTCAGGACTGACCCCTGGGGCACACCACTCGTTATGGATTGCCAACTAAGCATGAAGCCATTGATTCCTACTCACTGAAACCATTGATCTAGCCAGTTCTCTATCCACCTTACGGTCCACACATCCAACCCATACACTTCCTTAACTTGTTGTCAAGAATGCTGTGGGAAACCACATCAAAAGCCTTGCTGAAGTCTAGGTATATCATGCCAATGGCTCTTCCCGCCTCCACAAATGCAGTCATCTCATCATAGAAGGCAATGAGGTTGGTCAGGCATGATTTATCCTTGGTGAATCCATGCTGATGGCTCTTGATCCCTCTATTTTCCTCCAAGTGTTTCAGGATAGATTCTTTGAGAACCTGCTCCGTGATTTTTCCAGGGACTGAGGTGAGGCTGACAGCTTTGTAATTCCCTGGATCCTGGGCATTTTTCCACTTTCTTGAAGACAGGCACTATATTTGCTTTTTTCTAGTCCTCCGGCACCACCCCTGTTCGCCACAAGTTTTCGAAGATAATGGCCAGTGGTACTGCTATCTCATCAGCCAACTCCCTCAGCACCCTCAGATGCAGTTCATCTGGCCCCATGGACTTGTGCATATCCGGTTTCTTTTAGTAGTCCGTAACCTGTCCTTCCATCACCAAGGGCCTCTCTTCTTCTTTCCAATCTGCCATACCCAGTGTAGTGGGCTGGGAGTATGCCCTGCCTGTGAAAACTGAAGTAAAAAAGGCATTGAGCACTTCAGCTTTTTCCTCATCCTCCATCACAAGGATACCTGCGCTATTCAGTAAGGGACCTACACCATCCTTGATCCTCTTCTTGTTATTGATATACTTGTAGAAGCCCTTCCCGTTATCCTTCACATCCCTTGCTAGCTGCAACTCCAACTGTCCTTTGGCCTTTCTGATTTTATCCCTGTAGTCCCAAGCAATATCTTTATGCGCCTCCTTAGTCATCTGTCCTAGCTTCCACTTCCTGTAAGCTTCCTGCTTTAGCTCAGTGCAGAGTTCTCTGTTAAGCCATGCTGGGTGTCCCCCACATTTGCTGTTCTTTCTGCTCATCAGGATGATATCTTCCTGTGCCCTTAGAGGGTTTCTTTAAAGTACTGCCAGGTCTCTTGGATGCCTTTCCTCTTCAGATCAGCCTCCCAAGGGATCCCACCTATCAATTCCCTGAGGGAACCAAAATCTGCTTTTCTGAACTCCAGGGTCTGCGTTTTGCTTCCTTCCTTTTTTCCGTTGATCAGCATCTTGAACTTTACCACCTCATGGTTGCTGCTGCCCAGGTTGCCATTCACTTCTACGGCCCCAATCAATTCTTCTCTGTTTGTGAGCAGCAGGTTAAGAGGTGCAAGGCCCCTAGTTGATTCCTCCAGCATTTGTTCCAGGAAGTTGGCCTCAACACTCTCCAAAAACTTCCTGGATTGCCTGTGCACTGCTGTATTGGCCTCCCAGCAGCTGTCAGGGTAATTGAAGTCCCCTATGAGAACCAGGGCCTGTGATCTAGAAACTTCTGCCAGTTGTCCAGAGAATGCCTCATCTATCTCCTCCTTCTGGTCTGGCAGTCTATAGCAGACACCCACCACAACATCCCCCATTATCTACATCACTTGGGACAAAATGGGTTTGCAGCTCAGAAGCAAAATACCTTAATAGGATAATTTGGCAACTTTCAGAAAATTCATTCATCTTCTCAGAGTAAGTGTTATTTTTGGGGATGATTTGCTGATTTTTCAGGCATAAAAGTTGACTCCCTGCTTTAAGGACAAAGCTTGCCTCATTCTTAACCATACAACTACAATGAATACCTTCTTAATATGTTGAGATTGCCAAAAAGTGAAAAGACAGAGTACTCCAGTAATCATACATACCATGACGTCTGGAGCTATGGCACAATTTAAACTAAAGAGAGTTGTACTAATTAATGTAAGAAACTCTGCTTTTTTCGTTCATGTATCTTATAGCACTTTGCAAAGCAGGGTTAGAGTCATTGTCTCCATACGTGAATGGAGAAACTGAGTCCTAAAGTGATTTATTCAAAAATCACACAGCTCATCAGGAACTGAAAATACAGCCCAGTTTTTCTGGCTTCCAATTCAGCATCTTATCCACTGGACCAGATCTTCAATAGCTGTAAATTGACCTCATTCTGTAAAAAACAATGGAGTTTCACTAACTTACTCCAGATGAAGAGCTGGAATACAAGTACTTAATAAGTCAATCTACTAGATCCATATTTTAATTCAGTGTCCACTGTCAATGCAGAAACACAGGTGGAGAATTTGATTTATGTTTTTGTTATCTCAGTGAAATTGGGACAATAGTGTAGACAGAAAACTTAGACCATATACTGATGAGGATGAAAACCACGGTTGTGTGTCTAATATAGCACGCTGAAAAGACTGTTGAAGAACAGCTCATCCTACTGAAAATATTTCTGCCATAAGACTGCCAAGGTCACTGTCATCTTAAATTATCTCCTACGTAAGTGCCAGCCACACAAGTAGACCCACCCGGCGGCTGTACACTCTTGGGCAGAAGGTCACTAAACACTTGCAATTGATCTATGGCTCCTGAGACTTGAAGGAGGGAAACAACTACAAGTCTAATGTGCAGAGGTTTTTTGCTAGCTAGAGTTCATATTATTTTGATACAGAAGTTGGTGCATAAAATATATGAAAGTGGATTAGAAATTATGAGCTAATGCACTCAAGGCATTGTTCAAGCAGATCCCTCCTAAAATTACTTGCCTTACTGGATGCAAGATAGCTTAGTCACAGATACAGTTAACTGTCATTAGTAACTAAGCATTTTTAGTTCATCTATGCTATTTATACTGTAAACTGCCTCCTGAGCATCTCCTACTCTTTATGGGCCTTGAAGACTTCCACTGACTTTGCATTGGGTCAGGCTCTATATGGATCATTCTGCTGCTTAACAATGGATAAGGAACCAGCACTGCACCAGGGAACAACGTAGAGAAAATACGGCAACTGTTGCAGTGTCTTTCCACCTTATAGACATAGGTACTCAGCAGTGAACCTCTGGCTAACTGGGAGCACTGAGGTTCTCCCCGGACATCATCATCTTTCTTCAGGTCTGACTGAGAGATGCCCCCATCAGGCTCACGATTCTTTGAATGATTCTTTCACTTAAAAGTACTTCATTTTAACATGTGGCCTCACCTCACAAATGTGTGGCCACTGTAAGGTGTTGTAGGCATTGTGGATGGTCCACAAGATGCTGTAGGATTGCAACCTCTGGAAAAACCCACATTTTCCTTAAAATCTGGGCATTTTGAAAAATGATGGTCATGGTGGGAAAGAAGACACCACATCATCCATTACCAGCCACTGGCCCTTCAGGGGGTAGGATATGTCTAGTAAGGGCCATACTCTTTCCTGATTCTTTTGCTGTAGGAACTGTACTAGGTCTCTACTGACCCCCAACCAGGCACCAGAATGTCACAAATTGTTCCCTGCTACATCTGTCTGTGGGGCCCAGAAGCCCTTGTAAATGGGTGATCTTATATTTAAACTGCACCTTTCAACACCATTGGTCCCAAAATGGTTTACAGTCCTCAATATCTGATATGCTAATTGTGTAAAGTGATCTATGACTGAATGAAACGCAGCCAATTCTGGGGTGAAGCACAACCAGTGATTAGCATTTCACTGAATAGGAAGGTACAAAGAATCTTGTAAAGACAAGCTGCACATGGAATTCATATAGTAAGATTTTTTTAAACCCTGACATCAGCAGGAATAACTTTTCTGCACCAGAAACTACAGACTGCAGGAGCTAGTGGACTAGAAGTCTTAATACGTATAACAACTATATTCACTTTCTTGTATTTTAAAGTCGAAGAAGTTTAACACTCCTGCCTTTGCTTTTTAAATAAAATTTGAGTGCTTCATTTGGCAAACTCCAATTTAAAATCACAGCAGGACTGACACTTGTGTTGAAGCAGACAGCACTTTTGCATGGTATGAGCCTGTCCATTGATTATTAATAATGAAAGTTTTCTTTCTGGGGATACAATATTTTTACTCATTTTGTTAGTTGGTAACCTGTCTAGGGAGACACAAAAATCCCCTTGCACTGTAATTACAGCTGCCTACATTTCAGCTGCATGTGCGTAACTAGTCTGGGAGCTACAGTGGCAGCTAACAGCACCTTCTGGAAGTCAACAGTCTGGGGTCCTGGAGTTCCAATAATACTAATAAGGTCCATGTAGGCAGACCAGGACTCAGATCAGTCCTTTCTCCAAGTCTTCAGCTACATTGGTAGAAAAACAGCTCTGATGGTGTGCTTGGTGTAGGGCTGGCCAAACTTAATGACCCTCTGAGCTTCATATAACAGGTCTTCAGAAATTCAAGCGACAAGGTGCACCTGCTGGAGCCCAGGGCTTCAGCTTTGTAGTGGGGTGGTGGGATAGGGGCTTCTTCCCTGTGGGAAGGGAGGTCTTGGGGTTCTAGCCTCACAGGTCATGCCTGCTGGTGCTGAGGGCTTCAGATCATGGGGCATACCTACTGAATCCCCAAGCCCTAACAGAAATGCAACACCCCTCTCTGTCTGGGAGAAGCCTCGAGCCCCTCCCTCCCCCCCACAGAGTCTGGTAGACAGAGAATGGGGACAGGAGCTGCACTTTAACTGTAAAAGAGTTGCATGTGGCTCATGAGCTGGCGTTTATCTACCCTGCTAGAGCTCACTGAAAGATATCTGCTGAAGAAGACACCAAAAAAAAGAGGACTATAGTTGCCTATGCAGGTTGTGGAATTTTCATCACTGGACGTTTTTAAGAACAGGTTAGACAAGCACCTTCCAGGAATGGTTTAAGCAGGTACTTGGTCCTGCCATGAGTGCAAGGGACTAGACTTGATGATCTCTCATGGTCCATTCCAGTTTCTATGATTCTATGAAAAAGCAACTCTTCCAAATCTCAAGGCTTCCCCCCCATCCCCTTAATTCCTTCCTTCTAGTCACGGTTCTTTTACTTCCTTACTGTTTTCCAGGATCAGCTCCCAAGTAGGTAGAGACATTTACCCACGGGGCTGGTCGGCACAATTGGGAGGCAGTATATGCTCTCATGGCTCATTGTGCAATGGGAACAAATGGAAGACAGGCTTGGCATGGTGGGCTTCTGCCTGAACATACAGCTCTTTATAGATGACTTGCTGCAACTTCCAAAAGCAGGTTTTCTTGGCTCATCTTTTAGGCACTTACACATCTCCTAACCAGGACCTCACACCAAAGTATTCCACAAAATCCAAGAAAAGGCTTTAGGGTGTTCTATTATTAGAGATCTTCGATAACATTCAAACCTACATAGGAATGAACCAAGAACAACCTTTTTTATTACAAGCCAGTGACAAAATTTTCTTCAATCATCATCACTGCCTGGACCAGTGGTGCTCAACCTTCTGCAGGTTGTGATACACTTGGCAGCATACATGACCCTACAGGACACACCAGCCCACTCTGTCTCCCCAAAGGAATCCAGGCCCCCACAACAGATTTTCCACTTTGTGGCAACACTCTAATGTGTCCCGACAAAATGACAGAACTGCTGACCTAGACTACAAGTGAGAGGAACTTTTTTCCAGTGATATTCTACTGGTGGTAGCCTAAGTATCATTCTTCTTAAATTTTATTGTTGCATCTGGGTGACTTTCCTCTTTCAGATGAGGTTATCCCTTCTCTGGACATGGCTTAGCTATCTTTGCATTCCTTTGGGCTCAAAAAAAAAATAGTGCTCAAAAGTATATGTGTATGCCTTTAGTATCAGACATTTTATTCCAGCACCTGATTTTCACCAAACAATACATTTTCCCTCTCCCTCACTACTGCTACGTGGCCATTAGTACCAAAATAATTAGACATTTGAAGAAATAAGTGCTCTATAAACACCTCTTTGTGAAAGGTATGGAACCATCTGTCAAAAACCATTCCCACACCCTTTTTGCTATATCTAGGCCCTACCTTCATTCAGTTTTCACTATCTTGTAATTATTAATTGTTTCCCTTTCTATTTCTTTTAGCTGTCAAAGCCATAAGACTAGCACCTTACTCATCATCTTACCTTTCAGATAAGAAAGATTTACAGCTGGTTTTGCTTCACTGTTTTAAATTTCAATTTTTTGAATTTTATTTGAAAATTTTACTCAATTTTTTTCAGTATAGAACACAGTAAATAATGCAAGTGAAACCTAAAAATTATGCTTGCTTATGAATTACTCCTGACCCAGGCTGTAGTTTATAATTGGCACAGATAATAAAGAAATAAGTCACTTCATTTCATGCAGGAAAATGAGAAATGCCTCTTTATCAGTTCCTCTCCGTAGTGGAATTGTGCCCAAAGGAGGCATGGGACTAAGAGCCAACCTTGTGAGTGAAAAACAGATGAGCATATTGAACATCATCCATATAGACTTATGGACCAGACTGACCTAGTATTTCTTGATTACTCACTATCACCAACGGCAATTCTGACAGACAAGAAATGCCTAAACAGGTCTTTGATATACTGAAATACACATCTGACAGCTGAATTTGTTCTGAGACCCTTAATGTGTAACACTAAACTCTGGAAAAATTCAGAAAAGGGGAGGGAGTTTCAGTCAAGGAAATATGATGTAAAGCCACAGATACTATTCTGGCAAATGGCAAGGTTTAGGGAGTCTTTTCAGTCTAATGCTGATCACTTGTATGAAAAACATACCAGAAGCATAATCCAGCTGTTGTTGAAATCAGAAGCAAAATTCTCATTCACTCATTGAAGTTCATGGAGCTCAGAGATTACAACCAAACAAAAACAACAAGAAATGGCTTATTTTTAATTAAAATAATACCCACCAAAATCTTCAGCTTCAACTTGTTCACTAGAGTATTTTATGTAGCCAAATATTGCACCATTTTGTATGATAGCACAGAAGGAGACTGTCATGTGACAATAGGAAAGGTCAGAGAAAAAGAGTCCCTTCTAAACAAATAACATCATTAGTATAAAGAAAAATGCAATATCCCTAGAGTTGCCTTCTCTCCCTCTGATTCAGCAAACAGCTTCTGCACAGAGCTTTTCTCCAGCTCCATCTCTCTCCACCCATGTTCCTGACTACAGACTGAAGAACCACTACCTCTGTTCTTGCAGAAACAACAGTGAACGTCAGTCATAAATAAGCAAGAAACACATACAGAGAGAAGCATCAAAGATAATAGACAATACAAAAGTTTGAAAAAAAATCAGTGTAATTCATGTTGGACATGAGAATCCTGCTGTTGCTTGTCTTGTTGCCTGCTTTTTAAAAAAAAAAAAAAAATCTGTTTATTAATTGGGTTAGTTGGATTTAGTATTTTTACTGTTACAATGTGTTTGTAAAGTGCCTAACATGATGGGGTTCCCATCTCAGTTGGTGCTACTGCTATACAAGTAATTAATAAATAATAATAATCATGGTTCAGTATAGTGAAAACAAAATCCAAAGCTTCTGAGTTTCTAGTTGTCACAAATCTACTCAAGTCAGTGTTCATGTTGGGTCTAATCACTCAATGCAACTCCCATTGAAATCCAACACAGCAGTTTTAAATCCCTACATATAGCACCTGAAGAGAGAGAGTAGCTAGTATTCTGGTCCAGTGTCTCTCAACTTTTCCAGAGTACTGTGCCTCTTTAAGGAGACTGGTTTCTCTTATGTATCCCAAGTCTCACCTCATTTAAAAAAATACTTCCTTACAAAATCAAACATAAAAATACAAGTGTCACAGCACATTGCTACTGAAAAATAAGTGAATTTCTCATTTTTACCCTATAATTATAGAATAAGTCACTTGGAACATAAATATTGCACTTTCATTTCCGTGTATAGCATATTAAGCAACATAAACAAGTCATTATCGATGTGAAAGTTTATTTTGTAGTGATTTCACTAGAGCAGTAGTTCCCAAACTGAGGGCTGCGGACCCCTGGTGGGCTGCAGCGCGGCTCCAGGGGGTCTGTGGACAGGCAGGGAGCTGGGGCCAGAAGCACTGGGGTCTCCGGTTGCCAGGCTTCAGGCTGGCCAGCAGAACGTTTCCCCCAGGCTGGGAGTTTTAAAAACTCCAACCCTGAGCATACAAAGCATGCTCAGAGTAGCCTGGGGATGGCCAGGTGCCCCAGCTCCAGGGGCCAGTAAGGGGCAGAAGGGACCCAGGGGGTGTGTGTGGAGGGGAACCAGCAGCGAGGGGGGCCATGGTCACGAGGAGCAACGGGCCACGTTTGCTGCATGGAGGCGCCAGCTCTGCACAGCAGCACCTCATCCACCCAGAGGGGCTGTGCACTCCCTTCCCCCTGCAAAGGGGGTCCCCAACCTTGAAAAGGTTGGGAACCTCTGCACGAGAGTGTTTTATATAGCCTGTTGTGAAACTAGGCAAATAGCCAAGTGAGCAGATGTACCTCCTGGAAGACCTCTGTGTACCCCCACCCCTAGATTACATGTACCCCTGGCTGAGAACCACTGTTATAGTCCAACGTCTTTCTTGCCAACAGCCACAGAGGTGGGTGATTGAATTCCTTCCCCAACCTACTTTGTTCTCCACATGAAGTTCAACTGCGTGAGTCAGCTAGATACATACTAACTAGTGAAAATCAAAGGCATTATGCTCGAAACCTTCTTATAAAGTCCCTTCAGGCTGTGAACATAATCACTTGACACATTATGTTAAACCCAAAGCATTATAGTGATTATTGAGTTGTATGATGTGATTAATTTTTTAGGTAAACCTGTTTGTGGGAATAAAAATAGACAGATATTTGCAGGGACAAGGTATTCTGACAACATTCTTCTGCAGAAGAAAATAGCAGGCTTCCTCTGATAGCACAAAGCATAAAGCTACATGTAGTTTGTATTAAATATTACGCAAAAGCAATACCATCTTCATTTATTTGCACTGCCTCTCTATGGTGCTGGCAAACCACCTAACTGGTGTGTATGAGCCATAAGAACCAAACAAAAAGCACTGAAATTGTAATCGAGACAATCCATTTATGTACGAGTCTGGTGGCACTTAAAAGACTAACAAATATTTATTGCACAAGCTTTCCTGAGAGAAAATCCCACTTGGTCAGATGCTTCATCTGTACTTCTCAATCTTCAAGCAGCTGACCAAGTGGGATTTTCTCCCAGGAAAGCTCAGGTGATAGATAAATTTGTTAGTCTTTTAAGTGCCAGAAGGCTCCTTGTTTGTTTTGCTGAACTAGATTAACACAGCTACCCTTTTGTAACCTCTCATTTATGTATCAGTAGCAACGAACTGTTAATTTGACTAGTGATCCTAGGTCCTGCCTCTGGCAGGGGGTTGGACAAGATGACCTATGAGGTCCCTTCCAACCCTCTGATTCTATGATCCCCAACTGACTCACTTTGTATGGATAAGAAACAAAGAATAGTTACTGAATGTATTTGTCTGTGTTTACATATATCTTGTTAATGTAACCCATGTGCCTAAAAAGAAGCACTCTCTTTCAGGGATCCCTTATGGCTGGATTATGTTGTTGGGCAGACTTTGAAGCCGAGAAACCAGAACCTTCTGGTAAGAGGGTGGTGGTAGCATATTGAGCAGACTCCACAAGTTTTATTGTTATGCTAGAGTTGCATGCCCAGGGAGAAGCCTGAGATGAGCAGCCTGGAGAGGAGCAAACAGAGAGAGCTGCCCAGTCCATGTGCTCAGGGACTGAGTGAAAGGAGCTGCGTGAGAGTGGACTGCAGGATGTTTTCTCCCTGCTTTGGATAGTTTTGCAGGGGAGTTGTCTGCAATAGAACTGAGAGTTGGATGGCCAGTGACCTGATTGTGTGGTGCTGGCTACACAGGAGGAAGAAAGGATTTCATGGCATTTGCCTGAAGATTCCTGAAGCTAGAGATGATGAGGATGGCTTCTGTTTTGCATTTAAGCCTCAAGGACTTAGGGTGTGTTCACACAGCAGTCTTATTTCGAAACAACAGAGGTTGTTTCAAAACAAGAAAGGCCACGTTCACACAACGCACAGTTGTTTCAAAACAACTTAAACCCCATGTGGGGACGAAACAACGTTGTTTCAAAATGATTGTTTCGAAACAATGCCATCTGAACATGTTGTTTTGAAACAGTGACTCGTTTCGAAATAACTGTTGTCTGAACATGCTATTTCGACTCCTGCTTTTTTCCTTAATTTGAATTAAACTGTTAATTCAAATTAACTTATTTCGAAATAAGGTGTTATTTCAATACAACTTGTATCGAAACAACTTGTATCGAAATAACCCCGTGTGTGAACATAGCCTTAGAGACTACAGTTGAGATAAGGGTGACTCCACCTGAACTTTGGGACTCTTGGGTTTCTTACTGTTTTGTTTAAATTTATTATGGTTTCTTAGGATAAGGTTTGTTTAGTTAGTTAGTTAAAGTTCATTGTTATGTTTATGCTGAGTAGTAGTTTAATGTGGGATGGGGACTCTTAGCAGTCTTCGCTGCAAGTCCTGAACAGACTGGATCCTGGCTCTCCAGCTGCTTTCTGCAGGGGTTTCTCTGTTAGGCACTTGAGGGGGCAAGTGAATACATTCGAGCCCAACCTAGCAGGTTACATTAAGACATTTAATTAATGTAATCAAGTTAGCTTTTAGAATCAGGGGTGTCAAACTCATTTACTACAGTGGGCCAAATCTGACTTAAATGTACTTCAAGTGAGTCTACACACGATAAATCAAAATACTACAGCAGTTGTGCAGCATCGCTGAGTGCTACGTACGCAAAACTGAGCTCTTTAATACCACTCTCTCTCCCTGTTAAGGAGAGTGTGTGGTCTTGCCGAGCGTGGTCATGCATACTCAGTGCTCTGTGACGTTGTAAACCTGACACTCTCACGACATTGCAGCACATTGAGTATACAAGACCTCTCTCTCTCTCTGTGTTGGGGAGAGTGTGTAGTCCCACCAAGGGCAGTCACTGGTTGGATGCAAGAGGTTTGGGAGCCACATCTGGCCCAGGGGCTGCATGTTTGGCACTCCTGTTTTAGATTCTAAAATCCTTTTTATGTCTTAAGTATGCAACTGTATTCAGTTAAACTTAAAATCAAAGACGTGAGATGCTGTAGGAAACTAATAATCTTATCTATATTGTCTTCAGCTCAACTCTGTTTTAATGAATTACTGGCTGTTGTTTTATAGTGTAACTAGATTACCTGTGTATGCATAGGAAATCTAAAATTAAATTCCAGGTCAACGTCCACAAACTATCGGTATTCTTCCTCAGAGGAAAGCACTTCTGTGACAGTTTCTGCGGGGAGGCTTGTCAGCCTGCTGGAGAGCTACAGAAGTGAAACTTCTGGTTTGCTGAACTTTGAATAGGGAGTTTAAGCCAGAGGACTGAGATCTTCCACACAGGAAAATGCATGGAAAGTAATATCAGACGTTATATCTAAGCAGCATTTTGACGCTAACTTTTTGGGATACTTCCAGACAGACTCTTACAAGCTAGCAGCTACAACATTACTACTATGATCCTGGTCTACCATCCCTGAAAATCACTTTACCTCATGAGCCCTCATGCAAGAAAATCAGCTGATGAAGTGGGACTTTCTCCCACAAAAGCTCATGAGATAAATGAATTTGTTAGTCTTCAAAAGTGCCACAGGGATCCTTGTTTGTTTAGCTGAACTAGAACACCACAGCTACCTCTTTGGAACTTGAAAATCACTCATATGTATATGATTCCCTAACAATTCAATAATTTACTAAGCATTGACTCACAGGGTGATATTTGGGTAAGGTCTGAGCCTCAGATGAGCTGAGGGTAGATGTTTAATCCTTTGGGACCGGAAGAACTGTAAATATGGTGGTTTGGGTTTTCAACAAACTCTCACTATATTAGACTTGTTTGTCTGGATGGGTGCCTGGGGCTGGAATACCTAAAGGGACACTGTGTTTGGCTTTTTCTTAACTAGCTTGATGTGACTAACGTTCTTTTGTTACTGGCTAGGTGAATCTAATTATAGAATAAAGAACTAATTTGAGGGATTGTCTGCCCTATTTCTTGCAGTCTGCCATGAGCGTGGAATTTCCAGTGTGGCTCATCCTGGCACCCAGTCACAAACTCCTCTAAGTAAATGAAGGGCATTAGAGCCAGATCCTGTGCTGGTGTAAGCCAGCATAGGTCTGTTGGCTTCCATGGAGTTACGTCAATAAACACTACATGACATCCTAGCCCAGGAGTCAGCAATCCCTGGCACGTGTGCAAGCAGTGGCATGCGAGTTGACTTGGAGCAGCACATAGCACTCTCCACCAAAAGTGCCTCTTCTGTCCCAGGAAAAGAGATAGCAGTGTCCCAAGTAGCCCAGGGGGCCCCAGGCATGATATGGAGAGAAGCCACCTGCTGCAGACCCAGGCATGCCACGTAGAGGAGCTTCTCTGGACAGTTTCTTTGTGGGGTGTGCTTAGGGACCCCCCTGGCCATGCCGTAGAGAGTTGCTGCTTACAGTGACTTCTCTCCAGGGTGTGCTGGGAACCACCTCCCACCTCCAGCTGCAGCCATTGCCAAATTTTCAGGCAGCAGCTACTTTTATTTTCAATGGAGGGGGTTGCTGAGCATCAGAGGATGGGCTGGCACAGGAATCATCAAAGGTTGCCACCCTGTCCTGCTACCTACTGAAAAAAGAGCCAGCAGGTAACAACCTTTTATTATGATACTTACCATTTACATACCTTTTTACAAGCATTAGTAGCTAACCTCAGCTTCAGACACAATAAAATTCATTAGCCCCATTTTACAGAAAAGGAAATCATCTCTCATACAGGTTGCTAGCTTGATTTTCAGAAATGCTGAGCATCTCAGCACCAACAGAGAAAAGACGACCATGGAAAAGATGACTAAGTCATAGCGTTATGGTTGTTGCACCACCAAGCTCCTTATGTGAAGAATTTAGGCCACAGGGGCTACAAAAGTGGAGATCCCATGGGCCCACCCTGAGTCCCTCTTAATAATGCCAGTTCAAAGTAGTGGGGAGGCCACAACCATGGCACACTGGATGTGGAAGCCTTTATATATAGTTTGGTCTGCTGTACATATACACACACCCTCCCACCATTCACATAATCCCAAAAGAGGGTTTACATGGTTCCTCTGTACCCAGGTGAATTTCACTCCAATGGAATCCATCAAATAAAGGTGTTCAAGACTTCTCTGCTCATTCCGCTTTATCTTACACTAAACAGACTGGCCTAACTGCTATTCCTAGGGCACAGGTGCAACACCATCAAAGTCCATGAGAACTTTACTTAATCCACTGTATGATAAAACACACTGCAAAATTGATCATAGGGGAAAATCCCTTTGGGAAAAGAATCTAATAATGTTAAATACGTACCTAGATGCAGGACTTTTGAGATCTCAAAAGTGGGATTAGAAGGACTGACAAATGATACTTCCATAAGCTCACCTACACTAAGACTATTTTCCAGAGTCACCACATTGCATCCTATGGGGCGTTGCCAAAGACAAGGTATCCTGTGTGCTCCGAAGCATGTGTTATAACATATATCGAAGATGCTGTTAATTTCATATTAAGTATTGAAGTAGCAATACTTCATAATGGTTCCAAAGGAGCAGTTACAATGTACACTGTCAAATGTTGCAGTGTTTCAAGAATGCATCCATCTGGACCAATTCATAGTGCACTGTGATGCAGTGCCCAGCCTTAATATGGCATGTCCTAGCCTCTGAAACATTGGTGCACGGAAACAAAATAGAAAGGACATCAGTGGAGTGGATGACTTTTTAGCCAGTATTTTGATTTTCAATATGGGGATAGGGAGCAGCACGTATTTGTTTTCTGCATAATGGAAACAACAGTAAAATTGAATACAAACTAAGAATTGCATCAAAGTTCATTATTTTAGGGGTTTTATATTGGTTTAGTAGCCAGAAGTACTCTAAAAATGTAAATGAAAACAGAAACCTTGAGTTTTTATAGAGGTACACATGAAAAGAATACATGAATATGACTTTTTAAATACACCATTACATTGTCATTCCTAGAACTTAAATATAGCTTTGTTTTTAAGTATCAAATATGGTCCTATACAGTTCTTCATTAGGGACTGTTGCTGATGCTTTTACTCTGGTTAAGTAGAACTTTATTCCACAAACAGTCCCCTTGATTTTTATGGAACTATTTTTGAAATAAAATACTACTGAATCTTATTAAAAGTATCAGACGTTTTCTTTACTGATTTAAATATGCAACAAGTTACAGAAGCATGAGTCACATTTACAAATGTCATGCTGGTGTGGCCCCTCTTACAACACACTGGCTTGTCCACACGTAGCTTATTTTGAAATAAGTCATTTCAAAATAACTTATTTCGAAATAAAATCCTTATTTTGAAATGACATTTCAAATTTTAAAAATTTTAATTCAAAATAAGGGAAACCCTAAAAGCAAAACAGCATGCCCTCAGTGTGGACATGCTATTTCACTTCAGGACAGGGGCATGACAGGAGGTGTGGCAACATGGCCCCCCAGCAGGGCCATGTTGCCAACCAACCCCCTGCCACTGGCTCTCCAGAGCCAGGGGCAGGGGAAAAAACGTTGGGGTGGCACAGATGGGGAGGCCCCTCTTCTCCCTGGCTGCTCCTCTTCCCCACCGCTTCACAGACGAGGGGGAAGAGGGGGCATGAATCGCCTAGCACTGCAAGCAGCTCCCAGCCCCATCGGGGTCCTAGCTCCCAGCCCCTTTGCTGAAGCTAGGGTGGGGGAAGGGGGTAGCGGGGGGGCTAGGTGATCCCACCGCCTGCAAAGGGGAGTCGTTTCAGGCCCCCGCCACCGGGCAAGTGGCCGGGGTGCACCTCTCGCCCCGCTGCCCTGGTTCTGCAGAGGGGGTGGAGGGCGGAGAGCAGACTTGCTGCTGCCCCGGCTTGCGGGCAGCAGGGGGCACGTCTGGACGTAGCAAGTTTTATTTTGAAACCATGGCTGTTGTTTTGAAATAAAACTCTCATATGGACATACCCATTCATCTATGTGCTTTGTCTTTAAGAACTCATCCTTGCACAAACATTTGTCCATGAGGCTCTGTGGTAAAGGTCAATACGTTATTTAACTTCTCTGCAACCTTTTATTTTCTTTAAAATGTGGAGGTCTTCTGGCCCACCACTATGCTCCAAGCCTCTTAACTTTTGCAGTTTTTAAATAAGGTCTTATTATTTGTCTTAATCATCTTTTCTTGAGGTTTCTTCTTCTTATCCCACTTAACATCCATCTGGTACTTTAACTGCTCAAGTGTGGCCCTATTTCCATCAGTTGAGCTGAATGTTAGTTCTTTTATAGAACCTTGCATCCAAGAATCTCTGAACATTTTACACTTTAAGCAGATAGGTCTTTCATAACCCCTTTTAGGGTAATTAGAATGTGTATTATCTCCATTTTACAGACAGGAAAACTGAGGCAATATTGCATGACTGACCTAAGAGACAAATATCTGCTTCACTATATAATCAAATGTCTGCTTTGAAATATGTTCAGACTCTTAAATGGAGCATTCTGAATTCAGACATTCCTTACGTTCTCTTTCACAGTAACTTAATCAAAAGTAATCACAGTAATCTAATAAAAGGAATAGCAAGAGTGTGATTGATATATTTCAGTGTATGTTTCCCTACTTCTCCCTAATACATCCCAGAAATGAAACACTCACATGCATTCAATGGGTATGGTTTCCAGCTACTATAGACTCACAGAAGATTTGGGTTGGACGGGGACCTCAGGAAGTGATTTAGTTCAACCCACTGCTCAAAGCAGGACTAGCCTAAATTAAATCACCCTAGCCAAAACTTGGAATGCTTAAGTGTTACTTTTAACTAAATTGCCCCCTTCTAATTTATTCAAGTCTGTTTAATATGGACACAAAAAATACTCCATCATCTGTACCTGAGTCATATATGAGGCTTCCAAGTGGTAGCTGTGTTAGTTTTTTCAGCAAAAAACCACAAACAGTCTGGTGGCCTTTTTAAAGATTAAAATTTATTTATCACATAAGCTTTCATGAGAGAAAAATCACACTTCAGATGCTTGAAAATGGGGAACTCACAGAATGGGAGAAAACTAATGCAGGGGACTGCAAGTCATAGGATCAGGTCAGACTGTCACAGCAAATCAAAGCAGTTGTTAGGATTCGGACAGTACAATATAGGTTCTTTTTTCATTACAACAAGTAATTTTGCTTTCCTTCTCCTCCACCCCCGCCCCAACTCCCTGCTAATTGCTGTATTCCACTGTTTGAATCCTAACAACTGCTTTGATTTGCTGTGACAGTCTGACCTGATCCTATGACTTGCAGACCCCTGCATTTGTTTTGCTCCCATTCTGTGAGCACCCTGTTTTCAGGCATCTGGTGAAGTGGATTTTCTCCCACAAAACTCATGCAATAAATAAATCTGTCAGTGTTTAGAAGTGCCACCTGACTCCTTGTGTACACATAGGGCTGCATCCCCATTCCTTCACTCAGTTTGACATCCCTTTATGTTTCCAGGGATGTATTGCTGTGGAATTATTTCCAAAACTCTGACATATTTACAAAGAACTTTTCCTTCCACAGATAAAATATTTCTGTTGTATGACATTAAGATGAAAGTGATTTTTTTCAGTCTCTGATGTATTTTTGCCATCAAGTTTTTAGTCACAAATTTTTTTTTGATAAAGAAAAAATCTGAAGGATTATATAGGATAGAGAAGTCTCAATGGGATTATTAAAACATCTGTTATCTGTACCATATTCCCTGTGTCACCATTTTGTGCACAAGAACTGTATTAATAATGTCCTGCAAATTCCAGGTACTAAATGCATAGTCTTTTCATTTCATAACTGGATTTTGATCCTCTCTCCTATCTCTCAATCCCCCCAGATTCCATGTTGCTGATACAGCCCATTTAGGACTTTGCAATTTCTCTACTTAATATAAGGACCTAACTCCCATATATAGCAAATCAATTAAAGAATTAGTGTTTATATTTAAAGGAATGCTTTAGAAGAGATCTAAAATAACTGGGACATATTTATTTCAACAATAAAAGTAAATATCAGCAATCCCCTTCCATAGCTTACTGCTACATAAAAATACTCACTAAAATTATTAATCTAAAAGTCTGAATGCAAATCATTGAGAGGAAAATTAATGACAGGAAGAATAGTCTTGTGGTAGGTAATATTTCCTTTCTCTTGGCCTTCATCCATCTTATCTGAGACTGTAAATTTTTGGGATAGCAACTATTTCTTACTGTATATTTGTACAGTTCCTAGCACAATGAGCTTCTTCTCTTGACTGGGGTTTCTAGACACCACAGTAATAAAAATACTGAATAGTATGTCTCCCACAGACCTAAAAGAGATACTACTGTCCAGTATCATTAGTATTTCTTTAATAAAGATAATATGCTGAGTATGATACAATACAAAAAAAACTAGTCTTTCCCTGAAGAGAATTTTTTGTCCTGCTCTGGGACAAATGTCAAAATATCTGACTGTACTGTAGGATGTAAACTATGGTTTTCTCTTCCAGAGGTTGGGATAACTTTGTGCACATATATTTTTATTTTCCTGTTCATACAACGCAAGTGATAGACTCATTATTTCCTGTCGGCTTTATGGAAAAAGGAAGGGCTGAGAGGGACTTCAACAAAGAATATGGTGATGAACTAGTCTGTGTAGGGCATTCTGTACACAGAAATCACAGAAATGTTGTATTATTAAGTTGATATCTCTTGAACATATGTTATAGCAAGTATATGAAATAGTTCCAATATAGGGAACTATATCCAATCCCAGAGAAGCCCATAGGATTGTTCTTATGCATAGGAACTATTTGAAGGTGTATTTGCAGAATCAGACGCATATTGTTCACTATTCTAGATTTTATTGACTTTAGAATATACAGCAAGACAGTAAGATAAATATGACCCTTGTGCAATTGCCTTAAGTAAATGGATGAAATGGCACTGCCATGCATTCTAAATATCAGTAACAAACTCCAGATGATATCAGAATTTCATAAAAAAAGTCAGTAAGATTTCAGTTTTATATAAAAAGTGTCTGTGTCAAATCATGTGTTCTTACAGCTACAAATACAACATGATCAGACCCAACCTTGTTAATTATATGTATTATTACTATTTTAGGAATTGATAATTACAATAATTAATAATAAAAATACCTCCCAAAATGTTATCATTTGGATTATTACACATTTTAAAGGCTAAAGTCCACTTATATGCTAAAATTTAATTTTTCTCTCTCATTTTTATACCCTATTAATACCAATTTATATGGTAGTCCTTGTATTCTGGAAAAGTGTGATTCCTCACAACTTATAATCAAATAATAATTATTTGTTTTTAAATGCGCTATCCTAATAAGACATACTCCTGTAAATATATAAAATAAAACGTGAAAAGTATATGCTGTGTTTAATTTATATGTGTAAATGCACATATGTATTCTACAGGCAACTATAGTGTAATTATTAATGTTATAATTCCATACCCTACAAATAAAATATATGAAAGGGTCTAGCTACACACTAAACATAAATAAGAATCTAATATATTTAATGAAAAACATGTAGGACCCATTCATGTTTAATACCATGTTCTCATACAGATCTCAATATTATCTCTAAAAAGATTCCCTTTTTCTTGATGAATTGCAACAGAAATCCACTATATCTCCCACTAATATTGTCAATAGTGACACAACAGTAAGTAAAGTGATTAATGATTAAAATTGGCAAGTTTTTTGCTCATAATATTAGACCAATAACAAAAGTAAATTTTATAGATATGAAATATTGCACTGAAAAGAGAGAGTTGAAAATCTGAAAAAAAAATCAGTTCTTAACCTGTTTTACTTTCCCTAATTATACAGTAAAGAAGAATTTATGTGGGCAAAAGAAAGAAGAACTTTGTTAAAAACCAAAACATAAATTATACCCAAATCTTAATAATTCTGTTGCCAAGACAACCAAAGGTCAATCTTACAAAATGTTTACTCGTTCACTCACAGGTTGTCTCATTGATTACAATGGAATGCTGACATGAATAAGAATTTGTAAGATTAGACATGTAATTAGATTCTAATCCTGTAACCTTTGCTCACGAGTAGTTAGTGAGACCACTTGCAGAAATAAGAATTTGCAAAAAATGAGGACTACACTAGAATGTAGCAGTTGCACCTTTCCAGTTTTAAATGATTTCTTAGTTATGACCTCCTCCCCATCCTGTGTACATTTTAAACTGTAAAATATATGAAAAGCTGCTTTATTATATGTTTATATTTGGGGCCCATCTTTTACTCCTGAAACCAATGCAAGTTCCCTTGAGCACTGTCAGACTGCAGGAATGTGCTCTTAAAACCTGGGCTTCCTCCAGCTGTGTTAATGGCAATGGAAGAATGATATTTGCAGCGTCACTCTGAAACACACCTTGTAAGTGCTTCATAGTAAAAGAGCAAGGTGTGTCAAGATCTACCTTATAATTCGATCTAAAATGAAGAAGGGAGCATTACTCTTTATTTGATGAGATTCAGCAGTTTTACCAGATATTTAAGCCTTGAGCCTTGGTCATAACTATGGGTGTGTTCACACAGCACTCTTATTTCAAAACAACGAGGTTGTTTCAAAATAAGAAATGCCATGGACACATGACGCACAGCCATTTCGAAACAAACAAACTGCTTGTTTCGAAATGGCAGCAGTTCTTCCGAAACAGCTTAAACCACTTTTTTTTCCGAAACAGGGTTGTTTCGAAACAAGTGGTTTCGAAACACCCCTGTGCGGACATGTTGGTTCGGAACAAAGTGTTCCGAAACAACATTTGACCTTCCTCCCAGGGTGCTTAGCACCCTGGGAGGAAGGGCTGCCCCCTCAGCACCCTGGCCAGGGTGCTGAGGGGTGTCC
>ML681997.1:24860580-24948461 GCA_007922195.1 Podocnemis expansa
CCACGGGTGCCTGCAGTCCCCTCCCCAAGCGAAATAGCATGTTCACACTGTGAACATGCTATTTCGCTCCCTTATTTCAAGGGCACTGTTTTTGTCCTTTGAAATAAGGTGTTTCGAAATAAAGGGCTATTTCGAAACAGCTTGTTTCGAAACATCTTGTTTCGAAACAAGCCCGCTATGTGTGAACATAGCCTCTCTCTTTGGAGCCTTTCTAACCTCTAGAGCTGCTGCTAGGAAACCACCACTCTCCAGTCCAGTTTATGATTTTAAGTCATATGAAATCTGCCAAACACATGGGCTATGTTCACACACAGGGGGTTATTTCGATACAAGTTGTTTCGATACAAGTTGTATCGAAATAACACCTTATTTTGAAATAAGTTAATTTGAATTAACAGTTTGTTAATTCGAATTAAGAAAAAAAGAAGGAATCGAAATAGCAAGTTCAGAGAACAGTTATTTTGAAATGAGTCACCATTGTTTCGAAACAACATGTTCAGACAGCATTGTTTCGAAACAATCATTTAGAAACAACGTTGTTTCGTCCCCACATGGGGTTTAAGTTGTTTCGAAACAACACCGTTGTTTTGAAACAATGGAACCCATTGTTTTGAAACAACGGTGCGTCGTGTGAACATGGCCTTTCTTATTTCAAAAGAACCTCTGTTGTTTCGAAATAAGACTGCTGTGTGAACACACCCATGCACTAATGGTCCAGTTCTCATCCCACTGAAATCAAGGATCTCTTTGCCATTTAAGAGAGAGCAGCATAAGGTCTTTAGTACAGTTCAATCCTCAAGATTGAGCCACAGTCTCTCTCTCAGTGGCCAACCACTGTGGCAAAGGACTGAGCATACTCCTTACTCACACAGCATCCATCAAGAAAATGCCATTCCCCTGAGTACTTTCACCTCTTAATCCTGTCCTGATTTTCACAATGACATTTCAAGAGAACTGTATTTTGTGGAGAACCGAATGGCACTTCCTGACCAGTGATCATGATTTTTGGTCTACTTTGTGATTTCTGGAATGTAACATGATTAGCAGGTCAAATAGCTGATGAGTAGCACCACCATACAGTCCTCTAGAACCTGCCATCTAAAGATCTCAAACCACTTTACAACTGTAGATGAACAAAGTCTCACATAAAGAGTAAAAATGCCCATTTACAATGAGCCTCACCAATCCCATTAACATATGACAAATACAAATTAATATGAAACAATTTGCTTATAGAACTTTTCTATGAATTAATTTTTCAATAGTAATTTTATAGGACTAATCAAGCAGGCTATTTCTGACTTTCTGAAATGCTTAAAGGCAAAGCATTTCCACATCTCCCAAATTAATCCCAGTGTCTGTGTATGCACATTTGTGCACTTTACATTCCCCCCTCTTTTTTTTTTTTTTTTTAACAAAATGAGGAGAATCTATCATCTCTACAGTCTTGCATTAAAAAATACACTTGTCTGAAAACCCTCATGTAGCTTTAGTTTACTTAACTAACAGTTGTTAGGAAACAGTCATAGTTGTTGGGTTTTTTTTTTTTCTTTTAACTTCCTGGTTTTGCCTTCTAGCTGTCAGTTCTCTACGGTCACACAAACAACTGAAGTACACGCAAGGTATGGTACATTTGACTCTGCACAAACGCTTCCTCTCCGTCGCCCCCCAGAAGAAAGTCAAGGAAGACTCCTAAACAAGCAACTTAACTCTGGAAATTTTTGCTAACAAAGAAATTGCTTGAAGTCCATCTCAAAGCACAACTGACAGCACAGACATACACATACACTTGACCATAAGAAAGAAAATCTCAGTGAGAACGGCAGTAGTAATCAGAATACCTACTACTAAATACAACCAGGTTAAGAAACATTCTTTTGATTGCTTTTTTTTAGATTTATTTTTAACTCTCAGCATACCAGGAGGGTTACTGGTAAGGAAGGAAAAGGCCTTACCATATAGTGCATCAGGAGGAGAAGAGAAGCACTAAGCATGCTGCAGAGATTAAGCTCAGCATGGTGCTCAGAAATCCCATGGAACTGAAGAAGATTGTCCAACCCATTCTTGCTAATAAAGCAGAAAAGGTTTCTTTAGGCTTCAATTTTTCACCAGAAGTCAGATCCTTGAAGTGCATTATATGTTCTTCTTCAGGAGAGATATTTCCTCCAGTTAAGTTTCAGCTCAGCCATGCCATTTCCAATCAGCTCTGAGAAGTTCTTCAGTCCCAGATATGTGGTGTCGGAGGACTCCAAAGAAAATCAAAGACAAAAAGGGGAGTGGGGAAGGAAAGAAAGAGAACATCTTACTGAAGCCCTGAAACTATGGAGCAAAGAAAATAATAATGTATTCTTCTCTCTATACATGTTTCACAGTAAGCAATACAGTCTATTTGATCTCATCACGTAGGGAGAGCTGGTTATCATGTAATAAACCAAACCAAACTTACCTAATTCTCACATGGTGCATTTTCATCATTGCCACACTACTAAACTCTTGCAATCC
Source organism: Podocnemis expansa (assembly GCA_007922195.1). Lineage (NCBI taxonomy): Eukaryota > Metazoa > Chordata > Testudines > Podocnemididae > Podocnemis > Podocnemis expansa. The sequence goes on from ML681997.1 coordinate 24,863,083, forward strand.
TAAGGAATCTTAACTGAAACCATCTTGCCAAGACATCAGCCATTGCTTTTCTTTCCCAACTAGCATGGGCATTAGAAATACTAGATTAGCTTCAGACAACCCTTGGCAAAGCATAAAAAAAAAAGTCAATACATTCAGTACAAAAGCAAAGCCCCTAGAGATGAGCATGCACACACAAAGTCACTGTGAGAAAGAAAAGGGGAAAAGGACAATCGCATACAGAGGTTGGGGTGGGGGCTAGAGTGGGATCCTGAGTCACCCTGAGACTACCACTTTCTCCTCATTGGCAGCAGCTTGGACTTCCCCTGCACTTTCTGCAAGGCATATTAATTGATTGCAGTTGCTGAGCAACTAACTCTAGGGAGTTATATTAACTTTGTCACCAGAGTCTCAGCAGTAGCAGCCCTGAAAAGAGGAAGATTCAGAAGGGACAGTCACTTCCCACCTCCATCTCTCTGCTCTTATATATTCAGTTGCCTGGCAAGAAACCATGGCAAATTTTTGCTTTGGAAAAGAGGCCTGCATTAATTCAGGGGGGAGAGAACATGTGGGTTGCCCTCCTCCTTGTCATGCAGCACTGACAGGACTCAGCTGAATAGCCCTGCTTCATGCTGACAGCAATGTTGCTGCAAAATGGGATTCTTCTGTCTCTACAACCCCAAGTGGAGGCTGCAGTGGACAGGGGTACGCCAGGCCAGGAGGACAGGCAAACACATCCAGGCAGAGGGACCGAGGAGTGAACTGGGGTGGGAGAGATGAAGGAGAAGCTTAATTACAGCACCTTACTGAAAAGCAAAGCCAAATTACCCCTCTGGTTCTGTCTGCATTTTGCAAAAAGATTTAGTTAAAGCAAAGAGCAACTTTTATAATCAGAGTTGCATGCAGGTTTGAAATAGGGTAGATTGACCATCCAACTGAGCAGAGACTGCTGAGGCTATGCTCTTGCAATCACATTCACTGGACAGTACTGTAATTTCTCACCATAGGTATTGTATGGTACATTCACGCCACTCAGCAAGACATTCCTGAAGCAGAAGAGTTTGTAAATTAAGGTAAAAGTTTGCAGTCTAAAACAGTGCTCTGGGTGCATTTCCAACCTGCTGTATTTCAGAGCTATCCAACTTAATTGTGTCATTGGTTTAGTTGATCTTTGATCAAAACTTCATTTGTAGTTTTTAAAAGAGCACAAGTGATTTTCCAGTAATTTTTGTGCATGAAGCAAGCACCACTGGATAATTCAATGACTAGCTAGAGAAAGTTCCCATTTAGGGGTCATCCCAGCAGCTGCTCCTTTTGAAGAATCACCATTATTCCCCATGTGACTGCAGGATTGGGTCCTTAACAAGGCAGGCCACAATTCTGCTTGAGATTAAAGACTACGAGGCAGTAGGGACATCAATCGGGTGGCAAGTACTACATATATTATCAGGGGCAGCTAGATAGGGCCAGGTTAGATCCCACTGAAATCACGGGAATCTTTCCACTGATTTCAATGATTTGTGGATTAAGGCCACAGAGATCAAGGAAAAACCATGCAGAGAGAAAAAACAGCTACAAATATAATGAATGGTCACATTGGATAAATCCTGAGGATCTTACTCAGTCAGTGGAGTTTGCTCATGCCTTACTTTGGTAAACTTCCGTTATCTGAGTAAGACCTGAGAAAACCCCAAATGGTCTCCTGATTCAGCCGCCTCTTACATGCATTACAAGCCCCATCAAATCTAAGTAGATCATCTGTTTATTTCTGTTAAAGTGACAGACTTAGGAAGAGCAAGGCCTCTTAAGTACAATGTGAACATGCAGTCACATAAATTGACACCAATAATGCTGAGCTACGATGAGATGACTGGCTTTGTGGATGCGGAAATAGCCATCAACGTGATATACCTTGACTTTAGCAAAGATTTTGATACGGTTTCCTACGGCATTCTTGTCAGCAAGGTAAGAAATTATGGTTTGGATGAATGGACTGTAAGGTGGATAGAAAGCTGGCTAGATCATTGGGCACAGCGGGTAGGGATCAATGGCTCCATGTCTAGCTGGCAACCAGTAACAAGCGGAGTGCCCCAGAGGTCAGTCCTGGGGTCGAATTTGTTCAACATCTTTATTAGTCATCTGGATGATGAGATAGATTGCACACTCAGTAAGTTTGTGGATGACATCAAGCTGGGGAGAATGGTAGATATCCTGGAAGATAGGGATGGGATTCAGAGAGACCTAGACAAATTGGAGCATTGGGCCAAATGAAGTCTCATGAGGTTCAACAAGGACAAGTGCAAAGTCCTGCACTTAGGACAGAAAAATCTGATGTACTGCTACAGGCTGGAGACTGACCAGCTAAGTAGCAGCTCTGTAGAAAAAGACCTGGGGGTTATGTGGTCAGGAAGCTGGATATGATTCAACAGTGAGCCCTTGGTGCCAAAAAGGCCAACAGAATATTGAGCTGCATCAGTAGGAGCATTGCCAGCATATCAAGGGTAATGATTATTCCCTTCTATTCAGCACTGGTGAGGCTACATCTGGAATACTGTGTCCAGTTGGGCTCTCCATTACAGAAAAGATGTGGACAAATTAGAAAGAATACAGCGAGGGCAACAAAAATGATTAGGAGGCTTGGGCACATGACTCATGAAGAGAGACTGAAGAAACTCGACTTATTTAGTCTGCAGAAGAGAAGACTGGGGGCAGATTTGATAACTACCTTCGACTACTAGAAGGGGACATTCCAAAGAGGAGAGAGCTAGGCTATTCTCATTGGTGACAGAGGAGACAACAAGGAGCAGTGGTTTCAAGCTGCAGCTGAGGAGGTCTAGTTTGGATATTAGGAAAAATTCTCTCACTAGGAGGATGGTGAAGCATTGGAATGGGTTGCTTAGGATGATGCCGGAACCTCCATCTTTGGAGATATTTAAGGTCCAGTTAGACAATACTGTGGCTGGGATGATTTAGTGAGAGTGGTCCTGTTCTTAGCAGGGGGTTGGACTAGATGACCTCATGAGGTCCCTTCCAACTTTATGAGTCTATGATTTTTTCAAAGTTTTTGCATTCTTTCTGTACTCAGAAGCGCTGTTTCTGACATTAATTGGTTCTTATCCTATGCAACATTCACGGATACAAACAAGGAGTCTGGTAGCACTTTTAAAGACTAAAAAAAATATTTTTTGCATGACCTTTCATAGGAGAAAATCCCACTCAGGCACTTGAAGATGGGGAATTTATACAACAGAGCAACATAAATGCAGGGTGTGCAAGTCATAGGATCAGGTCAGGCTGTTACAACAAATCAAGGCAGTTGTTTAGATTCAAATGGTGGAGAACAGCATAAGCAGGGAGCTGGCGGGTGGGGGGAAGAGGGAGGAAAGCAAAGTTACCTGTTGTAATGGGAAAAAAAACCCATAGTCTCTATTCTATTTTGCTCCCATTCAGTAAGTTCTTCATCTTCAAGCATCTGACAAAATGAGATTTTCTCCCACAAAAACTCATGTGATAAATAAATTTGTTAGTCTTTGAAAGCATCACCAGACTCCTTGTTTTACTGAACCAGCCTATCATGACTACGCCTTTTGAACCTGTCATAAACAGATACACAAATTGCAATTTGGGTTGTACAGGTGATCCATTTAGCTCACTATCCCCATCACCATCAATGGAAAGTACAAGATGGTTTAGAGATAGGTCCAAGAGACCTCTATGAAGTAGTTATGGGATAACAAATAGTGTAGTGGTTAACACCTCTGCTTAACATGCAGAAGGGCCTGGGTTCAATTCCCACGGGGTTGGACTCAATGATCTCATGAGGTCCCTTCCAGCCCTATGATTTGATTTGAAGTTAAACTTGCCTCCCAGGAAAAGTTACCTTCTAACCTTTTTGATTAGTTTGAGGCCTGAAGCATGAGGGTTTACACATCATCCAAAGCTTTTGCTCATTTGTAACATCTGCTTTGCAGTTCTGGATATTCATTTTACCCATATCAATATCTAATGCTATTTTGAATCTCTCAGTCCTCTTGATCTAAATGTTATTCCTATGGAAAGTTCCATTTTTCCAGTTATTCATTGTGTGAAAAAGTGCTTCCTTTATTAGCTTTGAGCTACCTACTGTTTGAATGTTCCCTTGTTCTTGTGTTAAGAGAAACGGTGAATAGAAGATCCCAATCTACCTTCTCTTTACCATTCTTTATTTTGAATTCTTTTCTTTTGGTCCTTCATATTCACAGACCCTCTTAGGCAAACAGTCCCAGTTTTTTCAGTCTATCCTCTTGAGATATTTCCATGCCTCTTAGCATTCTCTCCGCCTGTCTCTGAACCCCCTCTGTCAGTTTTCAAAATGGGATAGCCAGAACTGAACACAGTTTTCCTCCTAAGGGCCACTGATTTATATAATCAGTTCCACTTTATTCATTTGTCTCAGCTCCCCTTTTGACATCTCAAATTCTGATAGTACCTCATCTTTATTACCAAATAAAAGTAAATCTGCCAGCATAGATCTTCTCTGGTGATGACTGTTGCAAATAATTCATTAACCTTCTCAGAAATGTCCATATGTACTTAACTGTTCCTGTGCCTTTACCCCCTTGATATATATATTCACACCAACAGAAGTACTACCGTGAGAGAGGACACTGGTTCTCCATTTACTACACAGAAGTCTCTGCTGATTCTGCTTAGGATGCCCCTTTTTTTCTGAAAGAAACTGAAAGTATATACAGAAAGAGGAAGAGGAGGAGATGGAGAAGTGATGGCAAAGCATGAGAGAAAAAAAGGAAAACAGTCTTTACTTTGCACTTGTACAATGATTTATGATATTCCCACCCAAAGGTCTCAAAACTGCAGACCAGATAAACAGTACATTGTCAAGTTGAAACATGTAGAAATATATATGGAGGAGGAGAAATCATGTGCCTAGGGACCTGAAAAATACCTCAGAATTTCAGCCCACAGAATAAACTCAGGTATCCCTGACTTTGTACCATATATTATTATATACAGAGAATACAATAGCTTTTGGTGATAGCTATCAGTTATAATTATTAATTATTGTTGTATTATTGTTTTATCAGACATTTGTTACCCAGTTACTTTATATATTTATCTGTTTTTTTCTGCACATAGTGAGCTCTTTGGGAAGAATGGCAATATTCTGCAGGTATTTTAATATATCTTACATTGCACTTTATTTCATACTGTGAAAGCCATTCTTTATTTTATAGAAGGCTGGGTTCAAATGGAATTTATGCTAGCTCTCTGCACAGGGGCAAATTTCATCAAAAGTTCCAAGGAAGGAGAACAGAAGGACAAAGCAATAAAAAGAAACAACTATAAAAGGAAACAAGGCAACAAATGTTAATTCCAATTTCAGAGCAAACGGTTGGGCATAGAAGAATAGAGAGACTTCAGATTATTAGAAAACATCCCAGTGAGAGGAGAGAAGAAAAGAGGCAGGTTTTGAGGTGTTAAATACACTACAGATAAAATTTAAGCTCATGCAGAGGGCCAGCACAACCACTTGAATTCCACTTCAGTCCTCAAGAGAGTGCCATGTAAGTCTTGAATTTCACTCAATACAAATTTTATGCATTGAGAAGCCCTGGTAATGAGTATGCTTTATTTCCTATTCCACTTTCTTTTAGTTTGTCTTCCCCCCACTTTCTATCTTTTCAATATTATCATTATCACTCCTTACTTTTGGCCAAACAACTATCATAAGTAGGTCCCAAGCAGAACAGGTACAATTTCACTCCAGATTTCCTTGAAGCAGCACATCAGTGGGACCAATACATGGGATGATTCAAGTGACAGGAGCAAGCTAAACATAGCAGCTCCTACCCCTCTTCCAATTCCATCCCTGTCCCTGCCACATTCTTGCTTGACCCTAGCAGCTGTTCCTAGAATAACAAAAGATCAACCTTCATTGTATCGTCAAATTTAAATACGTTAAAGAGACCACTAAGATCTAATCGCATTTGATAGAGACAGACACAGGATCTCTATTAAGCATCTTTAAAATGACAGTACCCACCTGAGCAAATGAAGAAACAGATTGACAGAGCCAGATGAGCACCCCACAGTCAACTACTACAGGAGAAGCCCAAGAAAGAAAACAACAGAATGCCACTAGTCATCACCTACAACCCCCACGTCAAACCTCTACAGCACATCCTCAGGGATCTACAGCCTATTCTACAAGACGATCCCTCACTCTCTCACGCCTTGGGACACAGACCTCTTCTTGCTTACAAACAGCCCCCTAACCTTAAACAGATACTTACTAGCAACGATAGACCTAACAACAGAACCATTACAGCAGGCACATATCCCTGCAACAAACCACACTGCCAACTTTGCCCACATATCTGCACAAAAGACACTACTAAAGGACCTAATAAAACCAGCTACTGCATCAAAGGCTCAATCACCTGCTCATCTACCAATGTGATTTATGCCATCATGTGCAAGAAATGCCCCTCTGCCTTATATATTGGACAAACAAGACAGTCTCTGCACAAAAGAATGGACACAACACTCTAAAACCATTGGGTCAGCATTTCAGTCTTCGTGATCACTCCATTAATGATTTGCTAATTGCAGTGCTCAAATAGATAAATACTAAATCAAGGCTTCAAAGAGTAGTTTTTGAAATTGAGTTTTTTTGCAGAATTGGTTGCAATGCTTCAGAACTTAATGTGGACATTGGATTTTTCTCTCATTACAACAGGTGATTTGACCTTATCTCCCTCTTCATGCTGTTTCCCAGTGTTTGAATCTTTACAAGTGTTTTGATTTGCTGCTACAGTGTGACCTGTTCCCATGACTTACACTTCCTTGCATATATTTCCTCCCATTCTGTAAGTTCCCCCATCTTCCAAGCATCTGATGAAGTGGGATTTGCTCCCACGAAAGCTCATGCAATAAATAAATTTGTTAGTCTAAGTGCCACAGGCCTCCTTGATTGCTTTACTGAACTAGACTAATATGCTGCCCCTTTGGATTAAAGGGACCAGTACTTAACCAGTTATAAATTTCAGCCTTGCCAAAACAATTGTCACTTTTCATTTGTATGATATTTGAAAGGAAGTGTAGAGAGCATGAAAATAATTTGGTATTAAATAATATGTACAATTTACAATACATATTGAATTTAACTAAGAGTATGTGAAAAAAGTAATCCATACATCAGAAGAAGTTTCCTGGAAATATTTCTAACTGAAACCTTTCCATATCCTACATCTCTACTGCAGTGAAACCAACTAAATTAATTTTTTGCCTTTTTAGTTTAAATACTGTATAGGACATGGGAATCTGAGTTTCAATGACTTCATTTCCATATCCCAATCACCAATTAAGGGAAAAATCTTTGTGAAAAAGTGCAAAGTTAATATTTTTAGAAAAGCTTTAATACATTAAAATATTAATATATAGTTATATCTACTTGTGCAATACATTGTTTCCACAACAATCTAAAGAATAATTGACTTTGTTTTGGACATATGTTCAACCACACTATACCTTTAAATATAAAATTTATGAAAGATGTTTATATAGCAAATATTATTACATATAAGTTAGCACATTATCTTTGTAGTTTTTATCATCTATATCTATTATCCATATGGTACAGATTAAAGTCTTCTTCCACTCATGCCAAGTAGAGTAATCTAGTTACATCAAGGTGAAACTGAGGTGGGTTAGAAGAGAATCAAATGTAAAGCATTACGAATTCATTGTAGTTTCTGTGCCTACTTTTGGATCCATGCTCTTGTTTCCCTTAAGAAAATGCTTTTGCACAGGTGCTAGAAAAGTAACTTGTATAATGAGAGAGTATATTTAAAATAAAAAAAAAAGTCTCCAGCTCATGACTGTTAATTGATGGGCTTCCTCTTATCCTTGTCACTTTAATCTAAAATATAGCTGCAATAGGTCCGATTCTAATCTTATTTACATTGAGTTTATACTGGTGTAACTCCATTGACTTGGATGAACTCATTCATGATTTACACCAGAGTAAATGGAAGAAGAAGCAGACTTGTTGGGATTCTGCTCTCAAACCAATATAAAAGCATATTTTCCCTTTACTTACACAAAATTACTCCAGAGTTCCTCTGATGTGACTAAGAGCAGAATTTAGCATATTATACCGTACCTGTATCCCAGTACGCAGATATCAGAATATCTAAATAATGTTATAGGCATCTCACATGCAGTAAATACAGACACTAAATGTAGTTTCTTTGAAAAGAAAACCCTCACTTCAAAAACATTTCCAAAACACATCAATGGAATACTGTCAATGCCTTGATTTCAGCAGATTTAAAAGTGACATCTTGTGCTAAAACACAATTTATTATAACAAGTAAAAAAAAGAAATTTATCCTTATGACAGCCAATGGAATCAAAATTCAGCATCATAGCAGGGGAGGTGAGGGATCTGATACTGCTCCCATTGAAGTCCAAGGCAAAATTCCATTTGACGTCTAGCAGGGGCAGTCTTCGGGAATACAAGGACCTGGGCAAAAGTCAAGGATGCGGGGGAGGAGGCATGCCACATGGACAGGACCATTCTTAACTTCCCCCCCATCACTGGGACCGCCACCAGCTCCCTCACCCCACCTCACCACCTGCCCCTTGCCTGTGCCCCCCGCCCTGCCACCAGTCCCAGCCCTGCTGCCAGTCCCCTGGCAGACCCTGCCAGCCTCCCCAGTCCCACTGCCCTGCCCAAGCAGGTGGGGCCCTCCAAGCCTGGGGCAGCCTGGGCTGCCTCGTAGCTAAGACAGTCCCTGTATCTGTGAGCACCAGACTGGGCCCTGAGTTGTTATTAATTATATTCATAACAAACTAGTTGGCCTATTACACCAGATGAAGAAAGACGGGATCATGCATTTCATGTTGCTTACATAAACTGGTACAATTTGTATATTAAAACACCACAAGATTTTAAGATATCATTACTTGAGTATCCTAAGAGTGCAAATACATCATTGGACCAATCTCTATTTGTATGTGAGGCACTTAAGGAAAAAAATAGTGTTCTTGCTGTACAGTTGTGTAATAAGATAGGACATGCAGTACATGAATTCATGAAACCTCAGGGGTGCAACTCTAAGTGAAATCCTTTTATATGGAAGCATATTCACACTAGGTAAAGAAAAGCTCTTAAGTAAACTATGCAGAGCAACTGTTATTGCTGCTGAATAAACATGCACATTATTTCTCAACTGACAAAATGCCCAGTGGGCAAAAAAAATATCACAGTATTTGAAAGAAAGATTAGACAGGCATCAGCTAAATTAGTCCTATTAAAGATTAGTTACACTCTCTAGTGTGTATTAAATGGAATTACTGTTTAACATAAGCATAAACAGACAGGGCAAAAACTGTCTCTTTTCTGTATTTATTTATAAGTAATAGTCATCTTATCAAAATGAGAGGGAATCTCCTTGGATAACCGCCAAGAATTGGGACAAATAAAAGAAAAGTATATGTTCGTATAAGTTTCTAAAGTGGAACATTCTTTGATAAACTGGCACCTCAATATTTGTACTTTTGGTTGCTGCTTTAAAAATTCTTTGCAGGGCTGAATATTTCAGGTTAGCCAAAGTACTCCGACTAAACCAGGGGTTTCAAACTCAGATCACCGTGAGGGCCTCATGAGGACCAGTCCAGGGCTGCAAGAGGACTAGTACATTAGCCTGAGAGCTGCACCACTGAAACCCTTCCATAAAAGGATATTGAAATATCAGTAATGATAGTGTCATTGTGGGCTGCAGGAAATAGCTTTAGGGGCCACATGTGGCCCATGGACCACGTGTTTGAGACCCCTGCACTAAACATTTGCAATAAAGTAGTAAGTGTATTGCAGGAATTCATATTGAAAAAAGGGCACTTTGGTGTGATTCAATGACTTTTTTTAAGTATTTGTTTTTATCATTGCTATTAAAAGTCTTATTACCTTCCAAAATCTCCTTTTCAAACAAACAAAGCCAGCTCTTCTCTATTTCATCTGCTTTCTAAAAGCCAGGCTCCTAAAGGAATTAGTTAATGCCTGCAGAATTTTCTGCCAGTAGCAGAGGCACCTTATGAGCACTCCTCTGCTGAAAGTCATTCAGAACAAATCTTCTACCCCTAAAGTTTACAGCAAATGCACCTGAGTTACTGTGAAAATTGACTTGAAATCCCCTGGTGGTCTCTTCTGGGACCATGCTAATTTTCAAACTATAGAGAAATATTTGCAAAGATTTACAAATGAATAACGAGCAGGGATTCACAGTGACCCTTGACAAACAAATGAAACAAAAACTTTTCATTCCCATGATACTTAGTGGCTTCTTTTGGTTTTTAAAAAGGACAAAACAAGAAAAAAATACATACCTATTTTCTGAATATTCTCTTTTGCCTCTCTTTATTTTCAGTCTCAGTCCTTTAGTGCCTCTCTCTGTTTAATTATTTAACCACAGTGCATGCACATCTTAAATCCTTTCTGTTTTAATATCTCAGTCACTTTCACGGATTTATCTGCAATTGAGATTTTAATGAGAAGTGCTTCTCATGCTTTTATGCTAAATTATTATACAAGGGGGGAAGTCATAATAGTCCTGTCTTCTGTCAATTACACATCTAATTATTCAGGTTTTTTATTTATAATTGTTCTCTGCCAGCATGCTTGGTTTTAGTTATCAGAGCCAAATTGGAAAACACAGTTTAAATTAATTGCATTCTGCAAACAAGCATAATTATTCCCCTTTTTAAAAGTATGAATATTTATAATGCAACACAATATGGCCTTGTTTAATAGACCTTCCTTTAAAAAAAAATCCATCTTAAGACAGCCCCCATCAATAACAATAATTGCTTTAAAAGCTAGCAAATCTTCTCAGATGACAAGGAAACCGTGTTAATTAGAGAAAACTTGCCAAGCAATTGATTTGTGCAAAGAGATACATTTTTAAACATGGTAACCATATCTTTTTTCTTAAAAGCCAAGAAACTGTATGTCCCACCTTTAGAAGAGCTTCAGTGACAATATTTAAAGAGATGTCCTTTCAAGAAGAAGAAAAAAAGAATTATCTTTCTTGGTTACGTTCCCTACAAAGGTTTAGGAGACTCCTTGTTTACTTCATTATTTCTGCAAGTGGAAACCTGATACAAGATGCAGTAGTGACAGGGAAGTTCAGTTTAGAAAACAGTTTATTCAGAAGAGCTATTCAATCAACAGCACATGAAGAACAGATTTAACAAAAAGCCACAGCTACATAGGTTTTTAGCTTTATTAAATGTATCAATATTGATTTAATCAGAGTGAAAAACTGGGTGGTAAATTGCTCCAAGCAGATAGTGATGAAAGAAAGATTTAGGCTCTGGCTCTTCACTAGCTAAGACTAATTAAAGCATGGCTATTCTTGCTATAATATACAAAAGCATGCAGGTCTTTAGTAACTAGTTTTCACATGCTTGGACATGGAAAACAATAATATAGCAAAAGAAGTTTTACAGCCTACAGGTATTGGATTTATATTTTAACAAACAGAGGATGAGAACATGTAAAATACTGCTGCATATTTAAGCATTCAAATAATACACTGCCTCAGCATCAGTCCCATTTTCCCATTCAAACTCACACAATAAAAAAGAAGCCTGTAAAACTTACCTACTGGTCTTTTAATAGGGAGATTAAAAAGTTTTCGCCAGCAAAGTTTTCAGGGCTTTCCCTCTCATGGCAGACAGCCGCTTGAATTTAGCTTACATGGAAATAATTACATTCCTTCATTTCTTATCTTCCTTCATAGATGGAAGCTGTTGATGATGCCAGCAGCCTTGTTAGAATATCACTGTAATCCATTCAAGCTTCTGGTGATTGCTCAGGTAACCAAGGTGAAATGCCTACATTGTCTTTAGGTTCAGGGGCAGTTTGTCTCTTCTTTTTTCAATACCATATTTTAAAAATACCTCAAAACTAGATGTACAAGCATTGCTCTTTATACAGCACACTGCATTGCTTGATTTGACTAGAAAGAAGAGAGCAAATGAAAGTGAGTGCTACAGAAATGAAAATGCTTTTACATGTTTAGCTTTTCCCAGATGAAATGGTTATCATTTTAGGAGCAGAAGGCAGACCCCTGGGTTAAAAATAAATTATTGAAATAGCTAGAGAGGCAGTAACCAATGAAGAAGGTACAAGTAGCAACCCAAAAAGCAGCAGGCATGAATGGGTGTCTTGTGATTGCTTTAATACTCCTCAGGGGGTGATGGAAACAAAAAAAGCACAAATACAGCAAAATCTGTCTTACAAAGTAAAAATCTGTTGGATCCACCAGACTCTTCTGGCAAAGTAATAAAGCATGTGCACTTACTTATTTAATTCTAGCAGTTTAAACAGGTGCAAAGAATTCAATTAAATTTTCAGCTTTGCTCTTGTTGCAGATACCATAAATAGAAAGAGAGGTAAGGAAAATTCAAGCTTTATATAACCTCCTGGGCTTGATCCTGCTCCTATCAAAGTCAATGATAGTTTAGTCACCACACTGCGATGTGAGAGGCATTGTGTCATTTCGTGAGACTACAGTATAGAAAGATTTTAATGGATCTTGCATGATTTCCTATAATGTTGACAATATATGGGCTAGAACAAGCTAAGTGCTGAGCACTCTCAACTCTCACCAAAGACAATGAGAGTCCAGGGAACACATCATCTTGGAGGATTGAATCCTTAATTTGCCTTCCAGCTTATATGCATTCCTAAATCTAATCACAGTGTCAAAATAACAGCACTAGATTTATGGCTGAGGAAATGCTTTCTTACACGCAGGCACCTGTTGTCAGGTGTTTATAACTATCAGAACAAAATTACCTATGGGGCTGAAATGTCCCATGCTTGTTCTCATTCCATAGCTGAGGAGTTTATTTGTTTTAAGTTTGGTGAAATTCCACTTTCCTAATTGTAAAGACATCCAAACACAACAAAAAGATGAGTTTTCATATTTTAAAATACTGTTCAAACTCCTTTGTCAACCATGTATAACCCCCAAAATCTGACTTCTACACATTCACCCTTTTAGTGTTGTTTCCTAAGATCTACCAAGTGCAGAGTTGTGGGGCTAATACACACCAGCTGTTGTCCTTCACAAAGCATTCTGTGGGTTCCACAAGTTTGATATGCCGTGGCTAAGGGACAGATGCTCTATCCAGCAGCATATCTAGGGAAAGTGGATGACAACTGGTTACCACTGCACACATTCATGAATGCTCACCAAATTGGTTTTAGTTTATGCACTCCAGGCACTGTTGAGCTTTTTGAAAATGTGGCCATAAGAGTCACAGTGGTAGCTGTTAGTGCTAAGCATTTTGTACAATCCAACCCTGACTGTTTGTGCTGAGCAGTTGAAACTCTGGCCATAAAAGCCTTATCCAAATACCATCAAATGCAATGAAAGTTGACTCATGGGTCTTGGACCATGACCTCTGTTAACTAGCTCTTGTGTCCACATGTCATCATGCAGTGCTAGGACACACCAAACTGCCCAGGGCCACCCCAAAATATATACACCAACACCTTTCCTTTCTCCCTAGGATGGCCAAATGTTCAAATTTTATAGGCACGGTCCCAATATTTGGGACTTCGTCTTATATGGGCATCTATTGTGCTCCATCCCCTTTCCTGATTTTTCACACTTTCCATCTGGTCACCCAACTTCTCCTTCTGCCTGCTCTACCTCTCCTCTCCAGGACCATAGGAAAATGCTTCACTTCCATACAATCCCCCATAAAAGCTCTTCAGGGATGGAGTGTCCCTTATGGCACTAAATCTTGCAAAACCTGAAGAGTGTGAACTCAGAGTTTACTGATTATTAGCTCTTCTGGGCATTTTTCCAAGAAAGGGCAAGATATAGCCCTGAACATTCAGTGGGAATACCACATATGGGGAGGTGGGGTGGAAATGTTACCATTCAATAAGTGCAGTTGTAGTGGGGTATGGAGCTAGCGTGAGTCTATGTGGAGCACTGCAAATTTGAATCTCACCTGGAACACAAAACAAACATTTGTCAGCTGAGCTTTGTATATATGTGCACCACAGATATGATTAATCCCACAGTCCATGCTAAGGCAAACTTTACTAATAGGAATGGGGGGTTTGCCAGAGGAAGAATTACATTGTTGGGTTTAGAGTTCTAGTTTCTTGATCTGCTCTTATTAATCTTATGTCCTTGACTTGGTGCCTGCTTGTATGTGCACTGTGAGCAACCTGCACATATAAATTCAGTAATATTTTGGCAACAGCTTAAAAACAGATGGAGTGAGGCTCAGCACCTTAGGGGAAGCTCAAAAATACTCTGTCAGGATACTTGATGTGCTGTTACCCCCCTTCATCTAGAAATTGTTCTGGCAGGAAAGTGATGGAGCACTTTTGTGGATATTAGGGGTGAGATCTTGGCCCCATTGAAGTAACTGGTGAAACTCTCATCACTCTCCACACCTAAACAATGTAACATGAATATAATATAACAGGCATCAATATTACAAAAGGCAAGATGCTAAACTGTGCTTTCACATACCCACAGCTAAGTCCCACTGATGCCAATGGCATATCAATATGCATTTCTGAGGGAAAGTTTCAGACCATTTTAACTCAACTGTTTGGAAGGTGCAGGACCAACGTAAAGAACATTTAGAACTAGAAATAAATTGTAACATAGTTGATGTGTATAGTGGATTTTTCCATGTACTACTCTTTATGAAAGGAAAAAGATTTTGATCAGTAGGCAATTAAACATGTTATTGCAAATTGGAAGGCCCCTGGACCTCATTTGTTTAGGCAGTTAACTCTAAAACTAAATATAAATTATTGTATGTAGCTGCAAGAGTTATAGAAAGAGAACCTTTAAAATCAGCTTCCCTAGAAGGCTTACATGAACAAAACCTGAGGTGGTGTAATGTAAAGTGAACAATAACAGTTCAATTTTTAACACAAATTTTGACCTTCCACAATATTCATGATGACCTCATTTTTTTCCATGTGACTTGTAATCTACAGTACTTAAATTTTTAGGTGCCCAACTTGAAAACTCTTAAAGAGGACTGATTTTCAGAGGACTGGCATTTAGCACTTTTTGAAAATTAGGTCCTTTTAAGTTGTCTCAAGCTGGACAGTGAAAAAGAAGAGATATGCCAAAACACTAGTCACTTTGGAAAACATAGGCCACTAGCTCTAGGAATCGTTCCATGATTTTAATCATCAACAACTTGATGTTTCCACCTTACAAAATGGATGTGTCATAAAATTATTTCAAATGCATCTTATCTCCAATCTTGTCCAGTAATTCGTGAATGAAAGTGATTGTCCTATATTTCGTATTTTAAATAAATGCTAACTAGTATATGGGGCAAAATGCTCTCCAGGCTTATGTATACACACGTGCTCTAAGTGTAAATCTACACAGCAAATGTCTCAAAGGTAAAGTATTAATAACTCTATGTAACTTAGAGCTTTCCAGAAGACCATGCGTCATTTCAAATATTGACTGTATAAAATGAAATCGTTCCAAGTGTTGTTTTCATGTTGGAAAGTGAAACTCCCCATACAAAATGCTCCTGAGTCTTCTAGGGTCTGATCCTGTAAAGTGCTGAGAGCCTCATGAGAAGTACTAAGCATCCTCAACTCCCACTGAAGTCAGTAAGGGTTGAAAGCATCCAGCACCTTGCAGAACTGGGCTCTTAGCAGACACAGTTTGATGGACTACTCTGTCGTTTAGATTTTCACACATATTGGTCTAGCATGAAAATGGCTCTGACTGGCAAGGATCAATTCATTTTAGACGTTATATTCATTTCCCTGGGCACCAGAGACTTTCAAATATATTTTTTCTTGGTGCCATTCTGAAAGAATTACAGCCAAGCCAATTTTTTTCCTTTGTCTTGGTTATTTGCTCATGCTAAATTGTTAATTTAGTGGCAAATTTCCATGGCAAGATTTATTTCAATAGCAAAATTCTTCTGCAATCCAAAATGAATGCTTAAAAACATAAAGAGCATTGAATGGTACCACTATTCAGTGTGTAAAATGTAGTAAAGAGAGACAATAAACAAGAAACATTACTAATGAGTGAAGATGGCAGTCTATAATGGTTGGTACCTTTATTTTTAACACTAAATAAAAAGCCCAGATGCAATATGGCCCATTTACAACCAGAGTAAGTTGAATTCCCTATTCCTAAATAATAAGGTCTTCTGCTTAAGAATATGACTGCATTTCAGATTTTTAAAATGGCTGCCACCATTTGACTATCTGGAGATGCAAGTGTGCTTATTTATCTCCCCCCACCCCCAGGGTCAAGATGTAAGATGTTTCCTATAAATCAGTAAATCACATAAATAAAATGTGTCTAGGGCATATTGAGGCAGTCTTCCTACCTCACTAGTTGTAGTTAAGGTAAACTAGACCTATTTAACTCTTAGGATCTGATCATAACCACTGTAGTCAATGGGTAACTTTCCATTTACAAAAATACAATTTGGATCAGGTCCTTAACCTTTTCTTGTAAATATAAATCTGTCAGCCTGTTGATAACTTTTATTACTATGGTCTCAGCCCCCTCAGATTTCTTGGTCTTTCTGGAGATGAGGTGCTCAAAAATGAATGCTTTACTTCAAATCCAAAAGAGTTCCTCTCTCTATTGGCTCTGATCTACCTGACATAGAGAAGACTGTCCACACGTAAGTTTTAAAGCAAAACGACGCTGGTTGTTTTTCCTTAAAAAAAATTTGGTCCACACAACGTTTTGTTGTTTCAATATGATGAGCTCTGTCACCTGGTAGACATTTTGGTTGACAATCAGGCTTTATATTTAATTTCACAGTGATTCCCTTCATGCTGCCTAAGTCTTCACTGAAAACAGCAGCATGTTTTGTTAGTACCACTGCTAGATTCATTTCTTCTTTAGTCAATTGATGCACTTCTGCCCAATCGAGTTGGAATTTCCTGATCCAAGATCTTCCCATAAGGGCTGGGTAATTCCGCTTCACCACAAACAGTGGTAGCTTTGTGGTCTGTCCATTGAGTTCTACTTTCACATCAACAGTACCCAACAGGGGAAAAGTCTGCCCACTATATGTCTTCAAAACAACTACTGTCGACTTAAGGGGCTCCCTCGTTTCGAAACAAGAAAACGTCGTGTAGGCATAGGGGCTTTTATTTTGAAACAACCAGTTGTGTTTCAAAATAATAGCCTTGTGTGAACATACCCCTTCTCATACACAACGTTAGAAACTAATGAAACGGCTGCTCCAGTGTCCAGTTCCATGCTTACAGATTTGCCTTCCAACACAGGTGTCACCCGGAATTTATGTGGGTTAGCAATTACTGTATAGACAAAACATGGAGGGAATCTTCATCTTCCGATTGGGTGTCACTATGATCACCTGTGTTCTGCTCTACTACATGCAGAATTTCCCTCTTAGTCCACTGAACCAACAGCCCATTTTTCTCAAGTCTGCCTCTTCTGTTTGGCTCATCCTTCGTTTGCAGACACGTTCAATGTGCCCTCTCTTACCACATTGTTGACACAGTAGATCCTTACACCAGCACTCTGATGCGAGGTAACCCTGCTTCCCACACCAGTAACATTCCTGTCTCCCTGGTGCCATGTGGGCAGGTTGTGGAGATACTTTATACATGCTGACCCCGACTTGTTGCATATCTTGGATGACGCGTTCCATGGAGACTGCAATTTCCATAGCCTTCTGCAAGGTGAGTTCACCTTCAGTCAGTAGGCATTTCCGTGTTGATTCACTGTGCAGGCCACACACCAGCCTGTCATGCAGCATTTCCTCTAACATGTTCTTGAAGTCACAGTGTGCTGCCAGCTTCCGAAGAGCTGCTACAAACTGTACAGCTGATTCACCTTCACCTTGGTTCCTTTGGTAGAACCTATACCTCTCTGCAATTACCAGTGGCTTTGGGGAAAAATGTGCTCCCAGAACTTCCACTAGGTCCCCATAAGGTTTCTGCTCTGGCTTCTCCAGATAAAGCAAATCACATAGCAAATGTGGGGGAAAACTGGTCTGGGTCCTCAACCTGGAAAGAGAAACCACGAATCCTCCCCAAAGATGAAGGACCGTTCCCAGCTGAGACTCGAATAAGCAGAGAATGAGGTGTGGTTCAGAGTTTATTATTCGTCTGAATAATAAAAGGAACTGCATCAGAGGGAAGCAAAGAGAAACTAGCCTCTCTGAGCAAGAACCCCCAGTATAGGCGTTACAGGTCATACATACCTTCTAACATGCAAAATACAATATACATAATGCAACAAGCTCATGCATAATACAAAAAGTTACATCATGCCTAAAATCTGTACATGGTATTACTACTCTTAATATGCAGGTTACACAATTAGATTATACTTAATAGGCAGCATATACTTAGCCCGCCTCTGTTGTTGTTTACAGTTTATTTGGGTAACAGTTACTGTCCTTGACCAATGAGAGTGGCCAGACTTCTGTGACCCCTCGGCTACCTGGCCCCCGTCAACCTGTTTACCAGACTAGGTTGATGGCTTCCCATCAGGGTCCAGACAGGAGGGATTGTTTTATAATCTAAATTTGTGGATTACCTTTTTTATCTATAGAAACAGTCTACCTTCTTATCTAAGTCACTAGCTCCCCTGACTTTATATATATTCTGTAATTAATGTTGTCTTAGCAAACACAGAGACTCTCACACAGAACTTCCAAACAGAACTTACTCCATCTTGCAATTTCCTTTACACAAACTATAAGTCTTAACTCCAATGACTGTTAGAAAAACTGGTACCTTCTTCTCATTAGTTATACCATTTGCTATTACAAAATTTTGAAATCGGGCTGTATATGTTTGCCATGAATAGGACGAATCATCAAATGGTTGGAGGGTTGTAGTAAGTAAAGCCATGATTCCCTCTTGTGGTTATTATTTGTCTCTTCACTTGTACTTAACAGCAGGCAGATCAGCTTTCAGAATAGCCAGCTAGCCCTTACGCAAACAGATCAGCTTTCAGAGTTACAACCTAACCCCCATGCAAGCAGTAAATAAAATTTTTGCTTCTTACATTGCATTCTGGTTTTCCATAGTTGCCAGGACTGTTGAGGACAGCCAGCTCCATCACATGTCCCATCCTCCGTCGCCAGATATAGAGTTTTAGGGGAAATTATAATCCAGTAATGAGAGGCAGCATACTCAGAGCTGCATAAGGAGTCTTTATTGAAAGAGAACTGAGAGAGAGGGGACCCAACAGACAGGTTTCCCTACCACCTAAACAACCCTCCCATTTATCACCATGACAACCCCAATGACCCTAGGTAATCCAAAACACCACACATGGCACCCTGAAAGGAAGACTCACCCTTTAGGAGCCTGGCCAGGGAGGGGGGGCGCAGAGTGGGTGGGGGCAGGGATCGCAGGGTGCCCTGCATCCCCAGCCACTTGCCAGGCGAGGGGGGCAGGGATCACTGGGTGCCCGGCATCGCCCACCACTGGCTTGGCGGTGGGGGGCAGGAATCCCTGCATGGCCGGCATTACCCCACGCAAGTGGGGTGCAGGGAAAAGGAAGCCCTGTGCGCCCGGCTCCCCCGCTGCTTGGCGGGTGGTGGTGAAAGGGAGTCCCATGTGCTGGCATCCCCCGCTGCTGGTGGGGCGGTGGGGGCAGGAGTTGCCGGCTCCTCCCCACTCTAGCCTGGCAGCAGGGAGAAGGGATTCATGCACGCCTGGCTCCCCCCACACTGGCCAGGTTGCCAGGGAAGGCACCCCACATGCCCGCCATCCCCACCACCAGCCAGGCAGTGGGAAGATGAACCCACCCCCTGTGACTGCAGTGCGTTTGCCAGTGCCAAGGAAGGGACCCCTGGGCCAGCTAGCTGGGCTGCAGAGAATGCTTCCCCAGCTCTCAGCCTACTTGCCAGGCTGCAGGGGAGACAGGACCCCCGCGCCCGGCTTTTGGAGTGCTGCATTCCAAAAGTTGTCTCCCTCACAGCCCGGCAAGCAGGCTGAGAGCTGGGGGAGCATTCCCCGCAGCCCAGCTAGCTGGCCCAGGGGTCCCTTCCCCCAGCACTGGCAAATGCACTGCAGGCACAGAGGGGAGGGCTCTTCTCCCCACCAACTGGTTGGCAATGGGAGTGCGGGGCGTGCAGGGTGCCTTCCCCGGCACCACGGCCAGTGCAGGGGAGCTGGGCATGCAGACATCCCTTCTCCCCACCACCCGGCTAGAGCGGGCAGGAGCCAGCACCCGGCAATCCCTGCCCCCGCCGCCCTGCCTGTGGCAAGGGATGCCAGCACATGAGACTCCCTTTCCCTGCTGCCCGGCAAGTCCGGGGGGGGGGGAGTTTGCCAGGCTCATGGGGATTCCTTTCCCCATGCCTGGCTAAGAAAAGGGAGCCGGGTGCGTGGGTCCCATCTGCCCCATGACTGGCTGAGCCGCAAGGCTTCAGGCAGTCTGGGGGCATGTCTGTTCCACTGCTGGGCTCCGGGAGCCCAGAGCCCATGGGGGCTTTTTTCCCCTGCCTGGCTCTCCGAGGACAGCCAGACAGGGAATTGGGTGGCAACATGGTCCTGCTAGAGGGCCATGTTGCCACAGCTCCCATGGTGCCCCTCTCCTAGATCAAACTAGCATGTCCAGTCCCTGGACATGCTAGTTCGATTGGTTTTTTTTGGTGTGGATCTTTTAAATTGATTTAACTGAAAGTGATTTAATTATTTTTATAGCGATTCAATTAGATCGCTTTAAGTTAAATTGATTTTACTGCTTGTGTGTGGACATAGTCTGAGAAAATGGCTTGAAGAAAGGATTGAAAGAGCTAAATAAGTAAGTACATTTATGTATTACTATTATCAAATGTTTGCATTGTGCTAGTGCCCAGATAACCCAACCAAAATTAGCAGCAGAGATGGTGCAGAACTTATTTTTTGTAGTCCACTAGTGAACAAAAGTAAACAACTCCTTTGCCAAAATGCCATGCCTGCATTCCCTCAAAAGCTTTCAGACAGGGTTTTGGCCAATTGCTTGCAAAAGATTAGGCTTCTGATGAACAGAAAATACTATAGTAGGCTCATTTAGCAAGACTCCTAAATCTGATGCTGACCTCCCCTGTAAATTCTAACCTTTTGTGAAACATACATGCTTCAGCCATGTATCATGCCCATATTCTCTCCAGAGATCAGTCGAAATCTGAGAATTCCCATCTCATCTGCAGGAGGAGCTTTCTGAAGTGCTTAATGAGCTTGTGGCCAAGTAGGAAGAAAAAGGGACAGCTAAAAAAGGAAGAGATATCAGGAGGGTGGGGTAAAGGAGTATCTGGAGGAAGGGAGATGATTGAAGATATGTCAACAGAGGGGGGGAGAAGTAGCTGAGAAAAGGTAGATGGAAAACCAGGGGTGGGAGTGTCAGAAGAGAATGAGAAGCCAAAACAGGTGAGATAGAAGAGAGAGACAAGTGGAGAGGCGGAACATAAGGAGGGTAACACAGAATGAAATATCATTACATTGGGAAAGACAGAAATGAAACAACAGCACCTAGCACAATTGGGTGGTCCATAACTGTGGATCCTTGCCACAACAGTAGCAGAAATTATCAATAATATTTAAAAATGTGAATGATGGAGTTGCTACGAGGAGAAAATAAAAAGGGAAAGAAGATGTGGACTGTGGCAAAGCCAGTGGAAGGATTGAGGATGAGGAGAAAGCAATAATGGGGGGTGACAAAAAAGGAGTCCTATGGCACTTTTAAAGACTAATAAATCTACCTGTATTTATCACACGAGCCTCTGTGAGAGAAAATCCCACTTTCTCAGATGCTTGCAGATTAGTATAGTGACAGTAACCTTAGTTAACTCTCTGTCTAAATTTATGAAAAGGTCATACACAGGGGGTCTATTGGTGATTTTTCTATATGGCTGGACTTCCCCACAAAATGATCTCTTAGGGTATGTCCACACACAGGTTTTAAATGGAAATGATGCTGGTTATTTCGATTTTAAGAAAATTTAGGTCCACATGAAGATTTCTTATTTCAAAATAAGATGCTCTCTTATTTTGAAATAAGGAAAATTATTTCAATATAATAAAACCTAGTATTACATCAAAATGAGGGTTGCATCAAAACTGTCATTTCAATATAACCCTGTGTGGACCTGTTATATTGATATAAAAATATATTGATATAAGGGGGTCTAGCCTTCTTCCTCCCAGCCCAGCCCCCTGCTGGTGCTGGCTGGCCAGGTGGTGGGGGAAAGCACCCCAGCTCGGCTCCAAGCATCCTCGGGGAGGGCCGTTGGGGGAAACACCCCACACCCAGGTCCTGGCGCTAGCTGGGCAGTGGGGAAGGGATCCCCGTGAACCTGGCTTCCCCTCACGCTAGCTAGGCACACAGCAATCCCTGCCCCGTCGCCCAGCTAGCACAGGGAAAGCCGGGCACAGAGGGATCCCTTCCCCTGCCGCCCGGCTAGCACAGAGGGGAAGCCAGGTGTGCGGGTCCCATCTTTCCCATGACTTGCTGAGCCTCAAGGCTTCAGCCAGTCTGGGGGGGATATCTGTTCCCCCGCTGGGCTCCGGGTGCTCAGAGCCAGTGGGGGCTTTTTTTCCCCTGCCACTGGCTCTCCTGGGGAGAGAGAGGCAGGCCATGTTGCCACACCTCCCATGGTGCCCCTCTCCTGAATTGAACTAGCAGTTCCTTTCCCCGGACATGTTAGTTCAATTTCATGTTTTTGGTTTGGACCTGTTAAAGCAATTTAATGATTGTTATATCAATTTAACTTAAATTGACTTTAGTTAAATCAATTTTATGTTTTGTGTGTGGACATAGCCTTAGAAAGCAAGAACAGTTCAATGGTTCCTACAGTTATGTTTAAATATGTGTGTAAAAGTTAGTTTTACAGAGAACACTCTTTTCTTATTATATTTATTCATGACTATTCAATGTAATACTGAAAATCTAATGGCTATCATTTTGCAGTAACAGGTCTGTCAAATGGAAGACAAGGATGTGTATGCTTAGAAAGTCAGTTTTGCCAAGTAAACATAGCTCTGCTAGGTACTTATTTTGTCACCCACTCCCAGCTCCTGTTGATGTCAGCAATGTTTATTAGAGTCTGAAGAGGTAGCAAAAGCACATTTGTACACAATGACCTCTCTTGCTATTCAGTCATTTAGTTTGCACCTGCACCCACCTGCACTAGAAATGTGTTGTCAAGGAATCTGCGTTGCACATTCCCTTTGTTGAATACTGAAGAGCCAAAGCAATTTAGGAAAGTATTAGAAAAACTTTCTATTACCTAAAACCCACTACCACTACTCAGCCAATTATCCTTCTCCAGTCTTAATTGTTTACTCAGTTACTACTGCTTTGAGGCTAGGATGTTGGTCTACAGAACTTATTAAATGGATCTTTTGTTTAAGAACCCCAAAACACAGAAGTGTTGTTTCTGTGGTATTGTTAGAGGCAGGGCTGGCCAAACCATATAGGTGAACTTGGCAGTTAGTTAGAGAACCAGGCTTTAATGTTTGCCAAATTAAATGGAAATTAATTTTCTTATCTATTTTTTTTAAAATTATATTGATATATCTCTTATAACATGAGGAGGGGGTGCAAAGCCATAGTTCTCCTAAGGCACCAAAAACTCTTGGACCAGCCATGACTGTAGCTGGTACCCTCGCTTAAATCAGTACTCCCACCATTGTGTTTGGGGACTCTATGCTGTAGGATCGCCTGACTTTTGATAAGATGTAAAAAGAAGGATCTTGATTACTTGTGCTTATTAAAGAGCCTATGGCACTTTCCACAAATTTAGGATGATAACTGCACTGCCCTGGACAAACTCCACCTTAGGAAAATATTCTAGAACTATCTAAAGTTTCTTCTGTAGCTTCATCTTTCTTCATTCCCTGTGCTGAACTCTTATCGTGGGTTGCTGTGCATTGTTAAACAGCTGTGCTCTTGCATCATCCCAGAGTTCTTTGCACTTCAGAAGTTGTTTTATGCAGTTTAATTATGCACAGTATTGTGGGACTCTTTGGGTTAAAAGGAACCATTAAAACATAATCAATTATTATTATTTTCCATTTTAAATTAAAAATGCCTTTTTGCGTGTAGCAGCATTTTGTTAAACTCGTTCCATCAACAAGGTTGTTTTTAGTGCAGTGACTAATAATTCCTGCTAGAGTACTCCAGTTATAGCCTGCATACAGGTTGATTTTTTTGTACTTAAGACACAGAATAGAGCAGAAAATGTGTTTCTAGGAGATTACTACAAACCTCAGGTGTGTTGAGAAGGACTGTGGCCAAAGGCTGAATGCTTTCGGACTCTTGAAAAGTGTAAATAAAGCCTCTGAAATGTGCTCCCTATTGTATTATATTCCTTTTATGAACTGTAGTTTATGGGACAAGTAGGGGAAATGTTCTTTAGATATATGGGCTGAGGATTTTGGACACAGCATAATACCACCAGTGTAGAGGAGAATTTAGGTCTGATGTTTCACAGCCATCTCATAATTATACATAGTGTCTGCCCCTCTACATCAGTGACGCCTAGAAGGTGACCACTTTTGACGAGACAGCTAGTCTTAGACGGCTCCTTTCCAGTAGTTTGAACTGGGTGAGAGTTATTGTTAATGAAGGGGCTTTTTTGTCTTCTTTCTTGGTGTACTAAGAATGTCACAGCAAATCATTTCTAATGGGTTTGTTATACAGACACATAGCTAGAACCGTCAGAAATCTAAAATATTCAGCTTAAATGTATGTTCTACTTTTCTTCTGAAAGATTTGCGCTAGTTTCATAAATGTTGGATGATATTTCCTACTGGAAGGTAAGTATTTAAAAGTTAAAGCCAATTAAAATGACTTCATTTTTCCTGTACTTTTAACTTCTGAATTTTCCTGAGACTCATTTTCAAGGACTTAAAAAGATTTAGTATTGGGTGCTAAGCTCTGGAAATTCCATTATGAAAAGTGTCTTTTTCTGTGAAGACATACTCATTAGAAGAGTCTTTTGAACATAGCAGTTTCATTTGCCTCTATCTGCATGCATTTTTGCAGTTAGGATAGTAATATTGTTCTCTTCAAAGCAAAGATTTAAAAATCCACTATATTGTATAACTTGAGAAATAGTACATAATCGCTCATTTAAAAAGTGAATCAATCTAAATTTTTCAAATATTTTTCTACAGAGACTGTATTTTAGATTATCCCCTGACTGACCTCCTCTCCCCCCTTTCCCCCTTTTAATAGCAAAATTGAAGACAGAAAATAAGTAAAAGGGAGGAGAAGGGATGTAAGTATGCGGGCAAAGACATGAAAACAGCTTTAAAAAATTGGTTCTGAAAATTGAAAAATCAGTTCTTTTCTAAAGTATTTTTATAACATTTTACAGTATTCTCCTATTTTCCAACCTGTCTAATGAAAATATGTATACATGAAGCAAAACAAACAAGGTGTCATAGAATCATAGGGTTGGAAGGGACCTCATGAGGTCATCTAGTCCAACCCCCTGCCAAAAAAAGCAGAACCACTCCCACTAAATTATTCCAGATAGAGTTTTATCCAGCCAGGCCTTAAACATCTCCAAAGGCAGAGATTCCACCACCTCCCCTAGGTAGCCCATTCCAGTGCTTTACCACCCTCCTAGTAAGAAAGTTTTTCCTAATATCCAAAATTGACCTCCCCAGCTGCAACTTGAAACCATTGCTCCTTGTTCTATCCTCCATTGCTACTGAGAACAGCCAAGCTCCATCCTCCTTGGAGCAACCCTTCAAATAGTTGAAGGTTGCTATCAAATCCCCCCTCAGTCTTCTCTTCTGCAGGCTAAATAAGCCTAGTTCCTTCAGTCTTTCTTCATAGGGCTTGTGCTCCAGCCCCTTGATCATTTTTGTTGCCCTCCGCTGGACTCTTTCTAATTTGTCCACATTCTTTTTGTAGTGAGGAGCCCAAAACTGGACACAGTATTCCAGATGTGGCCTCACCAGTGCAGAATAGAGGGGAATGATCACATCCCTCGATCTGCTGGCAACACTTCTTCTGATGCAGCCCAGTATGCCATTGGCCTTTTTGGCAGCAAGAGCACACTGCTGACTCATATCCAGCTTCCCATTCACCATGACCCCCAGGTCCTTTTCTACGGTGCTGCTACTTAGCTGATCGCTCCCCAACCTGTAGCAGTGCATGGGGTTTTTCCATCCCAAGTGCAGGACTTTGCACTTGTCCTTGTTGAACCTCATGAGATTTCTATTGGCCCACTGCTCCAATTTGTCAAGGTCTTCCTGAATCTTCTCCTCTCTCTCTTGAACAGAACTGGCCCCAGGACTGACCCCTGGGGCACACCACTCATTACTGGTTGCCAGCTAGACACAGAGCCATTGATTCCTACACACTGAAATCATTGATCTAGCCAGTTCTCTATCCACCTTACAGTCCACACATCCAACCCATACTTCCTGATGAGAATGCTGTGTGAAACCATGTCAAAAGCCTTGCTAAAGTTGAGGTATATCACATCAACAGCTCTTCCCACATCCGCAAATCCAGTCATCTCATCACAGAAGGCAACGAGGTTGGTCAGGCACGATTTAACCTTGGTGAATCCATGCTGCCTGTTCATGATCACTCTATTTTCCTTTAAGTCAGGGGTACTCAAACGGCGGCCCACGGTCCACAATCCGGACCGCAAAGACGTTTCTGATGGACCGCGGGCCGCCTATTGGCATGAAAAATCTGAACCTGAAGCAATGTTCCCTTTATGGTCGTTTGAGTACCCCTGCGGGCAGCTGAGCAACTGCTGTTGCCTGCTGTGCTCCCCCCACCCACGGAGCCTGCTCCGCATCACCCCCCCGCCCCCACTTGCCCCTCCACTCCCGGCATTGCCGCCCCCACTCCTGACATCACCCCCTGCTCCCGGCAGCAGCCCCCCCCATTCCCACTCCCTCCCCCGCTCCCACTCACCTACCCTAGTTGCCTGTGGACCCCGATAAATGGTGGAAGGCTGAATGTGGACCAGCTCGCAAAAAGTTTGAGTACCCCTGCTCTAAGTGTTTCAGGATGGATTCTTTGAGAACCTGTTCCATGATTTTTCTAGGGATTGAGGTGAGGCTGACAGGTCTGTAAATCCCTTTTTGCCTTTCTTGAAGATAGGTGCTATATTTGCTTTTTTCCAGTCCTCCAGCACCTCCCCCATTCGCCACAAGTTTTCAAAGATAATGGCCAGCGGTACTGATACCTGATCGGCCAACTCCCTCAGCACCCTCGGATGCAGGTTGTCCGGCCCCATGGACTTATGCACATCCAGCTTCTTTAGGTAGTCCCTAACCTGACCTTCTGTCACCAAGGGCCTCTCTTCTTCTCTCCAATCTGCCATGCCCTGTGTAGTGGGCTGGGAGCTGGCCCTGCCTGTGAAAACTGAACTAAAAAAAGCATTGAGCACTTCAGCTTTTTCCTCATCCTCCATCACGAGGATACCTGTGCTATTCAGTAAGGGACCTACACCAGCCCTGATCCTCTTCTTGTTATTGACATACTTGTAGAACCCCTTCCTGTTATCCTTCACATCCCTTGCTAGCCGCAACTCCAATTGTCCTTTGGCCTTTCTGATTTTATTCCTGCAGTCCTGAGCAATATCTTTATATGCCTCCTTTGTCTTCTGTCCAAGCTTCCACTTCCTGCAAGCTTCCTTTTTATGCTTTAGATCAGTGCAGAGCTCTCTGTTAAGCCACACTGGGTGCATTCCATATTCGCTGTTCTTCCCGCCCATTAGAATGGTATCTTCCTGTGCCCTTAGAGGGTTTCTTTAAAATTCAACCAGCTCTCTTGGACACCTTTGCCCTTCAGATCAGCCTCCCAAGGGATCCTGCCCATCAGTTCCCTGAGGGAGCCCAAATCTGCTTTTCTGAAGTCCAGGGTCTGCGTTTTGCTTCTTTCCTTTTTTCCATTAATCAGCATCTTGAACTCTTATCATCCCATGGTCACTGCTGCCCAGGTTGCCATTAACTTCTATGTCCCCAGTCTGGTGGCACTTTTAACAACAAACAAATTTATTAATCACATGAGCTTTCGAGGGAGAAAATTCCACTTCTTCAGACATTTGAAGATATTTCTCATCTTCCAGCATCTGATAAAGTGGGATTATTTTCCCCCAGAATGCTCATACGATAAATATATTTGTTAGCCTTTAAAAGTGCCACTAGACTCCTTGTTTCTTGTGCTAAACTAGACCAACAAGGCTATGACTTTGGAACTTGTCTTACATGAAGCAATCTCAAGCTTGTGCATGAATGTATTCCTTAATCACACACAACTTTTGATGTAGTTTTTAAAATGGAATTATATAGCATTTATTTATTTTGGGAGGAGGGGGGTCTATGGGGAAGATCGTGTTTAAGATAGGAAATATATTCACTGCCTGATACCCTATTATGGCATCTTAATTAGATAGTGTCGATTCTTTAACACTGTAGGAACTGCAGTTTTTACCTTGTTCTAGACAAGGAATTTTTTAGGAAAATTTCAGCAAAAATAGTTTCCAGAAATTTTATAGGAAAGTACATTTTGGTTATGTTAAAAAAAAAAACAAAAATCTTGCAACTATTTCATTAAGCTCTAGCACATCCATGTTTTGGAGCAGGGATTTTCAACTGGGTAGGAAGGATTGTGGTCTTGGTGTAAAGGATCTGTCTTTTGCTCTGTGCACTAAAGGAGGCTGGGGTCCTGTGAAAAAAAATAGTAGATAACCGTGTAAGAAAAGGGCATGTCTGCATTGCAATTAAATAACTGTGGCTGTCCTGTGCCAGCTGACTTGGGCTCCCAGGGCAAGGGCTACAAGGCTGCTTAACTGCTATGTAGATGTTCAGGCCTTGGGTGCAAATAAGGGTCCCAGAGCCCAGGCTGCAGCCTGAATCCAGATTTCTACACCACAATTAAACAACCCACCCAGTGGTCTCCAACTTTTTGCCAGCAGTTGGCGCAATGCTCATAGGTTTCATGGCAACTGCCCCTCAGAAGTAGATCACAATCTACTGGCTGGGGACCTCTTCTGCAGACTGAATCCTATGAGCCCAAGACAGCCATGGTATTTAATTATAGTATGGAAATGTCCAAACGCTACCTACACACAAAAGAGGCAAATGAAGATTGCATAGGCAACCTTAATTCCAACATTTCCTAACTATAGAGTGCTTGAATTTTCAACTATACGGTTCTTTTTATGTCATTTTTGTAGCAAATCATACAAACACATTCAGAGATACAAATACAAATAGATAAGAATAACACAGCCAATCAACAATATTTTCAGACAAGCACATTTCATTGCAGAAACTACCAAATTAGTTACAGCAAAAACAAGAGTCTTGGGGCAACTTATAGCCTAACAGATTTCTTTGGGCATAAGTTTTCGTGGGCTCCATCGGGGTTAGAGCCCACAAAAGCTTATGCCTGAAGAAATCTGTTAGCCTATAAGGTGCCACAGGACTCTTGTCATTTTTCCCATACAAAGACTAACACAGCTACCCCTCTCAAATAACTTACAAGTACTTGTTCCTGCCAGGAGTAATGCTCTAACTGCATAATATGTTTAATCTATTATGCATAATTTTTTTGTTAAAACTCTACTGTTGAAATATAGGACTAAATTCTGTACTAGCTTCACTGTGAATCCACATAAAATACGACAGCATTGTATGATGAACTCACTGTAATCAGTTGTGTTTCTGATTTAAACAGTTTCAAGCTCAAGATGACAGGACAAATTCTACTCTTTAGTGTTACCATATAACAATTTGTCTCAATAAATTGAGCAACAGAGCTCTCTAAATCTTTCAAAATGCAACCCAAAACAAGAAGAGGCTTGCCTAGTTTCATTGCAGACTCCTAAGTCAAGCCAAGTTCACAAAAAGATTTTTAAAACATTACTTCTACTTAGAAACTACTTATCTCCACAATTTTTTACCTTCCTGTACAGTCATCACATATACAACTGAAGTGATATTAATTATTACAGTCAATTAAATAGAAAAAAATTGTTTCCTTTTATTATTTTCTCACCTGCTTTTCCACCTGGGTCTCTACCACGCTTTCTGAACTTTGACTTTGTCTTCTGAGTAATTAATTTATCACCATTTCTCCTAACTAAAGTCATATTGATAATCCATCTGCAGCAACACTTAAGCAGATTCTTGTGGTGTTTAAGTATTTTCCCTACCATTTTATTTATTTTTTCACATTTACTATATGAAACTGATTGGGTCACATGTTTTTATAAACTTTAAAATAGGATGAGAATTTTCTTCTACTTAGTTTTAACACCGTATGTGCCCTACATATATGAATAAACCACAAGAGAATATGAAGTGAACAAGAAGTGAAGGAGGATATAGAAAAACTGAAAATATTGATGACTTTACTATAGTCTTACACACACTTATGTAAATTAAAAAAGTCTCTTTGAAAACATAAAAGAATCCCTTCTTATCAAGCTACAAACTGTAAAGCTGATATTTTGTATAGCCCAGCTCAATACCTAAACTGCTTTGTTCATCAAAAAACTTGAAGGTTGTATGATGTTTCACCAGAAGGGATGTAAAGAATCAAGCAGTAAGCAAATCTTTTTGTAGCTTGTTGCCCTATCCAGAAGAAAGTCGTAATCATTAATGTACAGGTGGTCTAAGTCTGATATTTCCCATGGCCTTAAAAATCATGATGTATGGATTTTGCCCTGAAGCCTCAAAAAGAATGGGAATACTAATTGGTTAGCTTAAAGGAAATGTAAAACAACTGGTAAATTATTGGAAAGTAGGGCAGGTAGCACAAACACAATATGCATAAAGGCAAAGGTAACAAACCATGTTGAGTTTTTCTCATTGGCTATGTGTATATAGGGGGGCTCAGTTAAGTCAACTTAACAAGGTCAGCATTAGGTCAACTTAAAAATGACCTTATTAACTCAAATTAGGGGTATGTCTACACTAGTAGACATACCCCGGGTGGGCTCAGGCACCGCCCCCTGCCCCACTCCTGGGTGCAGTCCAGCTCTGGGGTCCAACCACAGGCTGATCCAGCTCTGAGCTGTCTGCACAGCAGGCTCGAAGTCAGCTCCTGCTGCCAGTGCTATGGACTAGGAACCCGATCCAGCCCCAAAACCCTTGCCATAGGTAGCAGGGGGCTTGGAACTGGCTCCTGCTGCTGATGGCAAGGGGCTGGGGCCTTGATCCAGCCCTGAGCCCCTTGCTACAAGTGGCAGCGGGCTCAGAGCTGGCTCCTGTCACTGGCAGCAAGGGGCTCAGAGCCAGATCCAGCCCCAAGCCACTTGCCACAAGTGGCTAGGAGTCCAATTTGGCCCCAAGCTTCTTGCCGCCACCAGGGGGCAGCTCAGAGAAAATCTCACCTTGGTGGGGTCCTGCTCCCCCCAACACCAGGCAATGCCAGTGACCCAGCCTGGGCAATTTCACATGCTACTCCTGATCACTACTCACTGATCAGAAGTAGCATGTGAAATGGACCAGGCTGGGGCACTGGCATTGCCTGGTGTGTTGGGGGGGGGGGGGCAGGGACAAGACCCCACCAAGGTGACGTTTGGTCCAGGACCAGATTTTGGTGTTCGTAGGATCTAGGCACTTTGACTCCAAAATGTGCAAAAAGAGGGGTAAACGTCAATTGACATGATGCATTTTAAACTATTCTAATGCTAAACCACATGATTTTCCTTATTTTTTCTGCTTTTTAAATTTTTTCCCTCCTTCATAGGCCCTAAAAATTTCATAGGCCCTAGGCACTGTGGAAAATCCAGCACTGGGTTTGGTCTGAGCCACCTGCCGGCAGTGGCAAGCAGCTTGGGGGCCGAATCAGGCTCCGTGCCATTCACAGAGGCAGCAGAAGCCAGCTCCGAGCCCCCTGTCACTTGCAGCAAGGGGCTCAGGACCAGACTGAGCTCCCAGACTCTTGCTGCCAGTGGCAGGAGTTGGCTCCCACCCCCTTGCCATTTACGGCAAGGGGCAGAGGCCAGATCAGGTTCCCAACACCTTACTGCCCGTGGCAGGAGCTGCCTCTGAACCCCCTGCCATCTGTGGCACAGGGCTTGGGGCTAGACTGGGATCCCAGTAACCTTCTGCTGGTGCCTGGAGCCAGATCAGGCCCTGGAGCCAAATTGGACCCCGGAGCCAGATTAGGACCCAGGCAGGAGCTGGTCCCAGGCCAAAACCCTTGCTGACTTATAAAGCTGACTTAAAAGCTTAAGTTGACTTACAAGGCCGTTTTTATTAAGTCAGCTTAAGCAAGCGTTTAAGTCTACTTAAGAAATTCTAACCTAAGGCTCTCGTGTAGACATATTCATTCTTATTAAAAGAAAAAAGGCCTTCATTTATCTTTAAAAAACTGTGGGCCAAATGCTATTCTCAGTTTCTTTGTAGAGACCGTACTCACTTCAATGCAGGCTAACAGAACAGAATGTAGCCTAGGGAAGCCTCACACACATCTCTCTTTTAATCACAGGAGCAAATTAAGTTCAAGACCCCAACAAAATGTTTGCTGATTGGGATTTCATGAGAAGTGCCGCTGGTAAAAAAGAATAGTGAGCATGACCATAAATATGTGGCAAGATCCAGGGGTTAAAGTAAGGGGGAACACAGTGGAACGCAGCATTCCGGGGCCCTGCTAAAAATAGTATGAGCAGCTGGAACGCAGCGTTCCGGTGGCTCCACCTTAAACCCTGTTCCACCTCAAGCCCAGGCAGCAGAGAGCTGCAGCAGGCCAGGAGTTTGTGAATCTCCCCCCTACAAGGTGGAGCAGCTTGTGGCTGGAAGCAGCTTTGAGCCAGTCAGCCAGCCTGCAAACAGCTGAGATATGGGCTTTGAGTGTGCTGTTGGGGATTTCGTGGGGGGGAGGGGCTGTGTCTGTCCGTCTGTCTGTCTAGGGGTGGATCTGTGTGTGTGTCTGTGTCTGGGGTGGCTGAGTGTGTGTGTATGTGTGTCTGGTGGTGGGAACTGAGGCAGGGGTAGGTTCTGGGGATGGTTATTGGTGGGCTCAACCATGCTGGAGGGGGGCCCACCCATGTGGGAGGGTTCTAGAACCCACCAAATTTATACTTTAACCCTTGGCAAGACCTCGTTCAAAGTTAAAGGGTCAAATTTTCAAAGAGAGATTAAGGCTCTCATATTTCATCTTTGAACGCATATTCAGATGGTGGAATTAATGACAGTGAAATGCATCACCTCCAAGGGCAAGTGTTTGGGTCTTGAAAAGTATGCAACCAAGTATTTACACCAGCAAAGTTTCATGTGTGCAATTCATGGTGACTTTTTGTCAAAGTCTTGGTATTCTTGGCTCCTCCTTTATGGCACCCTTCTTTCTTGGGAATTCCTACCTCAGAGATAAAATATTGAAAATGGCTGAAATCCTTTTTAATAAAAGCATTACCATGAGTTCATGCTAATTCACATTTCTTTCTTCCTTTCTTCAGTACCAAATTTTTCAATGTCATGTAAATAGTGACATTTTGGGGGAAATTAAAGCGACTATTTCCCCTTTGGCAGCAAGTGAAAAACATAGAATGGGCTGAACAAACTGGCAAATTGCAAGGCCTTGTCAACTCAAGAGCTGCTGAAGGCCCAGGGGCAGGGTGGATAACCTGACTAATTGAATTAGCTTTGAATTTCTGACGCTGTGAAGAATGTCTTTGCCTTTAAAGACAATTCTTTCAAGAACAATTGTGATATTGTAGAATCATGGAAATTTAGGGTTGGACAAGACCTCAGGACATCTAATCCATTCTCCACACCCCTCTGCTGAGGCAGGACCAAGTATACCAAGTATAATCATCTACAAAGTGTTTGTTCAAACCATTCGTAAAAAATCTCAAACAGTGGGGATTCAACTACCTCCCATGGTTGTCTTTTCTACAACTTAACTATCCTTATACTTGGAAAGTTCTTCCTAATATTGGATCTAAATCTCCTGGCAGAAGACTAAGTTGGCTACTTCCCATGCAACCTTCAACAAACACAGAGAGCAATTGATTACCATCCTCTTTATAACAACCATTAACATAGGGAATGGGCTGTGACACCCATCCATGCCTAGGGTAGCCACAAAGTCACCTGAAAATGCTAAGAACCAGGCAGATTGCAAAAGGGGAGCAGATTCTCCCAGCACTGGTTGGTGACTATGCATTCGGACTTCCCAACCAGCCACAAATGGTGCTCCTGTTTTCCCACACTGCTTATCAAGAAGCCAAAACAAAATATAAACAGCCCCCTTTACTATAGTTTGATCTCCAGCTCCCAACCAGTCACTACATCCAGTAAAGAGTCACTGAAAACTCCATGTTTTTTACCAAAAGAGTTCTCCTGACCCCAAAGGATCAGCCACATTACCAGATCAATATGTTTGTATCTTACCCAAAATACCACACTGCCAGCCAATCCTTCAATAACTAAAACTAAAGGTTTATCATAAAAGGGAAGACACAAACTATAAGAGAACTGTTAAAGGATGGAAGCAATCAGATACATAGAAACCATTGTAAGTCCATATACATCAGATTTGCAGTAGAATTTGGAGTTCACAGGCTTGTATGGTACCTCTGGTGTACATCCAGTACCTGGATGGATCTCAGTCCTTTGTTTAACAGTTTCATTTGTAGATGAGTTGATCCAGAGGCAGGTGAAGACTAAAGACTGACTGAAGAGAAAATGGATGTGGCGCTGCCTTTTTTGGTCCCTCAACTTTTGCCATGATGTTTGTGGAAATTTACAGAAATAAAGATGGGAGTTCAGGGTCACATGTGTAAGTACTGGTGACTCATCAAGCCACTCCCTGAGCCCACTGTAGCTGTCAGTTTCTTTAATAGGCCAGTGAGCAGGCTACTGCTACAGCCATCCCATCTAAGGTGGTGTCCAGAAACTGAGCACAAGTTGAAATATAGATCCAGCAAACATATCCATAACCTCCAGTATGAATATGATACATACACATAAACAATATAATAATTCTTAGCAAATTATAACCCTGCTATTGGTACATGACATACTATATGTCATATGGATTATTGTAATTTTTAAATATTGATATTAAATAGTATCATAAATAGCACCCCTAATCCAGCAAGCATCACAGGGTGTGCTTCCCAAACTGATCCTGAGAGGACTAAATTAGGTCAATAAGCAAATATGGCTGCAAATGAGGGTGAAGGGGAGAAACTTAAACTGGAGGAATCTAACTAAAAGAAAGTTAATCTGTGAGGGAACAAGCAGGGCTTCTACAATACCAGGAGGCTGGTAACGGTATGGAGGGTGGCAGGGAGGAAACCTGCAGTTTTCCGCCCTGAAGTAAATGAGAAAGAAGAGAAGAAGCCCAGTAGGAAGGAGGCCCAGGGTTAGAGCAGGAAGATGGTGTAGATGCAGACCTTAACTGGTCATTACAGGGACCCAGACTGGAATCCATAGTTGAAGGTGGGTTTGGGTTCCCCTACCAACCACTGAAGGAAGAGAAGCCAGAGTAACAGGATCAGGGCAGTGCGCATGAGGTCTGCGTGATGTTGTATGCACAGAAGAGACTTTGAAAGACTACCCTGTAAGGGTAATCCACTTGGTTGGAGAGCTGAGTCATGAAAAGTCTGGCATGAGATAGGAACCGTGGAGAGAGAGAGAGAGAGAGAGAGAGAGAGAGAGGTGGAGACAGCACAACCACAGGAAGAGGTGTTGACCATGAAAAGGTAATCCCCAGAATGGCCATGCGCAGGTGCCATCCTCTGGTGAGCAGAGCCCCCAACCTAGAGGAGTGTTATCAGGATTTCCAATCAGTCTTTTTTTCTAAGACTAAACAAGCCCATTTTCTTTAACTTCATCCTTTCTAAAGCTCTCATTATTTTCAGTGCTCTGCTCTACACATTCTTCTATTCATCCATGGCGTTCTTGACATGTGGTGCCCAAAACTGGACACAAGACTACAGCAGAGTCCTCACCAGTGCTAAGTAGAGCAGAACAATGATCTCTTGTGTCTTACAGATGACACTCCTGTTAATGCACCAAGAATATTCTCCCAACTGCATCACATTGCTGCTTCATATGCAATTTAGTATCCACTCTAACCCCTAGATTCTTTTCAGCAGTACTACTGCCTAGGCAGCTCTTCCTCATAATGTATTTATGCAGTTAATTTTTCCATCCTAAGTTCACAGCATGATACATAACACAGATGCTGCATGCCCAACCAGCAGGGACATAAACAGTAACATAGGCAGTGAGATGCTTGCTTAGCAAAGTAGAGTACAGATGTGCCAGAACTCAATTGAATATACCCTGCATAGCTCTCAACATACCCAAGCAGTCCTACCCATGCCTACACTGCTGTATAGAAAAGTTTAAAGCCCATGCAATAAATACATTTGGTAGACTTTATGTGCCACAGGACTCCTTGTTTGTTTTGCTGACCTAGACTAACACTGCTGCCCCTTTGGAACTTGCTGTAATAGTACTTGCACTTTTCTTTACTGAATTTCATCTTGTTGGTTTCAGACCAGTTTTCCAATTTGTCAAGGTCCCTTTGAATAGATCCTGTCCTCCAAAATCTTATAAGTCTGCTGTCCACTACACTATCCAAGTCACTGGTAGATAACACTGAACAATATCGGACTCCTACAGGTTCCCACTAAATATATTCTCTCAGTCTGCTAGTGAGCCACTGAAAACATATTCATGGCAGGGCAGGTGTTTGGAAACAGGGCTGGTCTACACCTAGGCGGGATTCCAACCGCAATCAAAGGGAGATGCTCAAATATTTAAAATACCTTGCATATCTCCCGTCGATGGCCTACTGCCTACTAAGCACCATCTACTTACCATGTTGTCTACAGCATGCTGAGTCAGAGGGAAATGCCTTCCATCCAATTCAGTGCTACTCCTTCTGCAGAAGTGGTCTTATAGTGTTAGCTTCCTGATCAGCTGAGTGGGTCTTCACAGACCCAATCAGTTGATTTGGAAGATCAACCTGACAGCAGCAAATTTGCCACCATCAGTGAAGATTTGCCCATAGACTGGTCAAGGGGTTTTAAAAATAGCTTTTAGTGACAAAGAACAGAATGGACTCTCTCTCACATTTTTTTTTTTTTTTTTTGCCTGAGAGACATGATTGAAATTATTTTTGACTATGAACATGGAAAACTTTTGGCAATCATAATTGTCACCTCAATAGGGAGAAAAAGCCATCCATTCCATAGTATTTTCTTCTCCCATGCTAGCCAGTACGTTTGCTAGGAATGATGATAGAATTAACTAACACCTTCTGTAAAAGCTGGTTTTGGTAGCAAAAAGTGTTACTGATTATGAGCCCAGTCTGGAAGTCCTTCCTGAGGCAAATCTCTCATTGACTTAACTGAAACTTTTATGATTTTGACTGAATAAGGATGGTGTGATCTTACTATTCATTTGGAATGTAGGTTTCTCCATCTAAGCTTCCTTCTAAAACTCTGTGATGTTGTGTTGCATTTTCCAGCATGTCAATCCATGAAGGCCAGCACTCAGTGTGGAAGTACTTTTATAAAGGCACAGGAAGTGCCATGTTGGAGCATGCCTTCTTTCTGCAGAGACATCAGGCCTCCCTTTACTTCCTGCAGGTGTAGTGCCTCCACGCACTACATCCCAGATCCTGCACCATCAGCCAGGTGCATCTCGAACTACACGAGACATGATTTGGCCCTTACTGTTTAACTGAAATATCTCTAATGTTGTATCACTGAACGTAACTAGGCAATGTTATACCATAGACTGACTTGCAGTTAATTTACAGTTCAGTCCTTCTTTGCAGCACTGCACACTGTAAATGAAGCTTCAGTGACTGTTACAGTGCTGGCAGTGTTTGAGCAATCTCATAATACAAAGAAATGGTATTTTCCTGGATACACTTTAGGATAATAAGGGACAGGATATGAGGCTTACCAGTATATACCCCTCTTGCATCGTGTTTTGCCAAGTGTCACACTCACTCAAAAATTATAAGGAGTATTTAACTGAAGAACACAAAGCAACTTGCCCTCCAATTATATCATTTTTGTTTCCCATTGTAGCCTACAGAATTTCTATGTTCTTGTGGAATCTCAAATATTTATTATGTAAGATATGGTTAAATAATCCAGGGATGCAGCTGTAGAATTTTGACTTCTACATTCATCTTGCCAAAGAACATCTTGTTGAACTTCCACATTAGAACTGTCTACCCATGAACTGCGTTCCACTATTTAAAAAATGAGTCAATAACATGCTGGGGGGGGCAGTGGGAGGGGATCTTCATTATATCTGAATTTGGCATTCATAAGATCTGGTAAATGACTCCTTTTGCTCAGAATTCTCTCTCTGCTCCAGTGATCTATTTTTTTTCTCTGAAATAGCCCTGTTACTACTCCATGAACTATTCTGAGTATAGTACTCTAATTACATAGTGCAGATGTCAACTATGTTTCATACATTTTGATTTTTAATTTAAAAACTAAACTTTTGCCTGTAAGAAATCACTTACATAGCTTTTCTTATTCCAAGGGCAATGACAGATGGTCATATTCTTTTCTGAAATAACTCTATTAAAGACAATGGCGTTACACTGATAGAAATTTTGGTTAAGCAGGTACCAATGTTCACAGCTTAGTACTGTACACTTTACCTCAGAAGGTCTAAATCTATATTTTTTCTTCAACTTTCAGTTGACATAAATAGCATGTATTTTTAACCGTGAAGATAATTAGTCATTAGAACAACTTATTAAAGGTCATGGTGGATCTTCCATCACTTACAGTTTAAAATCAATATTGGCAGTCTTTCTAAAAACATACTCTAATTCAATAATGACAACAAAAACTTATTGAACATGCTGCAGAAGTTAATCGCTGAAATTTTATGGCCTGTAGTAAGCAGGAAGTCAGACTAGATGATCATAATAGTTCCTTCTCACCTCAAAATCTGTGAATCTAGGAGTTTAACAAATAAATTTGTGAACATTCAATGTGTTATCATGGCTGGGTCTGAATTCTCTATGCTGTGATGCATCATACTATGTGGCAGCCAGTTTTGAATCCTGCAACATAACTATATTAATTGCATTTATTACAGATCAGCCAAGCAAAAACTCTGAAGCATTCAAGAATGAAAGTAAAAAATGTGTGAACAGTACTTTCCCTCATGTTGCAGTCTGTATGGATTTTTTGTTGCTGCATCCTAATTATTTTTGTTCCAATTGGATAATTTTTCTAATGAAAATTGGGCTGATTTTTCTTTTCAGAATATGGTGAATCAATCAAATGAAAGAGAAGTAGTGAGGAGTATGCCACTGAATATGAATACAATATGCTGAGAAGCTGTGGGACATGAGGGGGAACATGCTAAGAGGCTTCACATAATTGAATGGTGTAAACACATCATAGAGAGGAATTATATAGGGTGATGCGACACATGGGGAATAATCAGGATTAATATAATGGAATTAAGAAAGGGAATTTACACTGAATATTTTAAATTTCCTGGCCATGAGATACAACATTGTGACATAAACCTATTGATTAGTGAAGTCAAAACTACACTTGACTAAATGTTAGAAAATGTTCAATGCTCATAAGACACATAAGGGAGTAGAGATGGATGGTATTCCTTAGTTCCAAATTTTATGACCTTTTGGTCAAGATTCTGTTCCCACATCAATGAAATCAATGGCAGTTTTGCCGTTTACTGTGCAATCTTTGCCTTAGCCTCTGAGGAGAAATATAGCCACCACAACCCGTCAACATAGATCCTTTTCAAATAATTTCCATTTAAATGGAGCCCCACTTTGCTCACAGAAGTGACAGTGTGGACAAATTCACCTGCCACACTGCCCAGCTCATACTGTTTGGGT
This sequence comes from Podocnemis expansa, assembly GCA_007922195.1. Lineage (NCBI taxonomy): Eukaryota > Metazoa > Chordata > Testudines > Podocnemididae > Podocnemis > Podocnemis expansa. The sequence goes on from ML681997.1 coordinate 24,902,946, forward strand.
AAGAAAGTAACTCAAGTTATGTCTACCCTGCAGTTGAGAGGTGTGACTACGGCATGTGTAGATACACACAAGCTAGCTTTAACCTAGCTCAATCAAGCTAGCCTGTGTAATAATAGCACTGGGTGGGGCTAGCCCATGCTCCTCTAAGTGCTATTGTGGCTTTACTGCCTTTGGTACTAGACTAGCATTGATCTATGTCAATACCTGCTGCACTCACACCTCTCAGATCCAGGGGAGACATCACCTCTGTCTCCAATGCTACGTAGTTCTAGGATGCTCTTCAGAGACTGCCAACAGATACTCCCATCAATGTCATTCCAAGTGCTGAAGTCTGTGCTGTAGAGAGGATACCTATTTCACTTTTTGTTAGTAACTGTCAGCATTGCCTCCATCATTGAACTAACACAGGTGCAGTCCCATGGCTAATAGCACTAACCTAGAAAAGACAAGATACAGTTCTGGCATCTTCTCAGCAGACCTGCATGCCACAGTGATAAAACAGACTCTGTCCTGTATCATGCTACCAACTTAGCTACCACCAATGCAGCTAACAGCTGTGCTACATGAACAGTATGAAATGTGGTACTATGTAAAAATACAGGAAGGAATCATAGATCTTCAAATTATTTAAAATAGACTGTAGGAAATAGACAAATAGACAACTTCAAATTATTTCAAAGAGACTGTAGGAAGTTATTTCAAATAGACTGTAAGAAATGTGATAGTGTATAAAAATACAGGAAGTAATCATAGAACTTCAAATTATTTCAGATGCACAGCCATACAGAAATAGACAACTACACATCATTAAAGACAGAGGGAAATTCTGGCGCCATTGAAATCACTGTCAAAACTCCCACTGAATTCAAGTATATTCCCCAGTGAGTGAGCAGCCATTGAAAATGAAAAGTTCAGTATGTTTCTTAGTACTAATCTTCACTACTGTTAGGTGAGTTTATTGTTAACAGTGGGCAGTAGGCAACTGGATAATTGTATAACAGCAATGAAGGAATGAACAATTCACATTTTTTCCACTGATGTTATGTATGTTAATGTCAGTGAAGTGCCTCAAGCTTGGGACAGGTGATGGATAAAATCATCCAAATTAAATTCTTCTGAATAATTCTGTCTCCTGGCTAACCACATGTCATGCCATGAGGCTTTCCCAACTAACTCTTTTGAAAAGACAGCAGCAAAAAAAGGTCAGTGTGAAGTAACTATCAGGAATTAAAGTTCTGGCCAAGTCTATGAAGGCTGTAGTGAGGCCTCTTCTGACATTAATATCTTCATAAAAATGTCTTCAATGACTGAATCATCACTGTATTATTTCAGGGATGATCAGAGCATGGTCTATGCCTGACAAACAAGACACTTAGCTTTTCTCATCTTTATCAGACACAAGCTGCCAGTGGAAATAACACCATCCTTGGATCAAGATGGAGCTCCTCCATCAGGGCTTTATTGGGTGTCAGGATGAAACTCTGTGGGCAAATTATCCCATAATTGCTTATCTCAATTTTTTTTTAACATTCCTCTGAAAAACCTGGTAGTGGTCACTACTGGGGGCAAAATACAGGAATAGGCAGACCGTATGATATCCATGACTTCCACAGACTGCCATTGTGAATCAAGCTGCTACAGTGGTGGATGTGAACTTATAGCACCTGCCAAGGTAGCCAAACTGCCTTCACTTCTGCAAAATGTGGATACCCCTCTGTTATCCATTGGCTTTTGATATATACCTAGCTCCATTCTTTTGCAAACAGAACTGCTTTTCTGTTAACAGCTTCCTTCCATTCACCTACCAAAATGAGCATACAGGAGCAATTCCAGGCAATATTTCACATTCAGTAATTATTATTTTTTAAAATGCGTACTTTTAAAATATGTAGGTGGCAATATGTAACACAGGCTGAACAAGAGCAGAAACATGTTGTACCTTAACCTGTCCTTGTAAAAATCCCTAAATCCATTAGCAGAATGTTTTAGGGATATGAGAATTTAGTCTTATTTGAAAATGAAGTGTGTGTGTGTGTGCGTGCGTGCGCGTGTGTGTGTATAATTAAGGCAAAGCAACTGCACATATATAATTTATTGTGAGTGGCAAACTGTCTCACAGATTAAAAGCAGTCAGTTTACTGAATGAACTACAGCTCTCATGCTGTTAAATGAAATAAGTAGGGAAAAAGTGTTTGATAAATCTGACCGATTAAATGTTGCACACATGAATGCTGCTGCACCTCCCCCTTCAGGGTATCTAGAGGAGGAGGATAATGCAGTGCCTAGCCCAGACCTTGTATAAGCACATAGCACACTATGTGGTTATCCAAGGGTCTGAATCTTGGTCCCTTACTCCCTGCAACATCTATGAAAGTGAACGTGCCTTTGGGCCATTAGCCTCACAATGAATATTGAGGGGCAAAGTCAAGGAGCAGAAAATTAAAGTTCTTGGAATCAAAGCAGTCAGAGATTCCTGGAACTTGGTTGGGTTACTGCTTGTCTCCTGCTAATACAGCACAGTTTGCAACACTGCTTTACAAAGTTTCGGTTTTAAAGTAATGGAGCTTTTACTTCCCCAAGGAGATGACCTCACAGATCCACTGTCAGGAAATTTGTCCTCAAATTCTGTCTGTTCTCATTTTAAAAATACAGACTCACTGCTACTAAGTATAATACATAATGGGCAACCCTAAATTCCTCTTTAACCGGAGGTGCTTAAACTCTGTGAAGACTTGTATCATATCTTCTCCAAACACACCACATTTAGTCATTTCTTAAACTGAACAGTATACACCTGCTTACTGGAGCTCTTTAACTTTTTCCTTATAAATTAATCACTTCAAACTCTCATTATCAAAAAACTGTAGCTTTTATAATGACATCTAACATTAAGAATGGACTATCAGTATGGAATGGTAATCATTCTATATTGAATTCTGGGTGAATAATGTAACACCAATTCTTCAAAGATTCCTTTCAATTTTAAAAATTAACCTTTTTTGGCAGTATTCACAGTCCTTTCTGGTCCATTCTGAACATTAATAAGACTCATGTGTCCTAGATAAGGATGCTTTCCAGGATGTTATTGTAAGAGAATTTTGTGCATACATGTTCAAATACTCCCAAAAAGAAATTTTAAAATTCACGGTTGGTGAGCATTCACACCAGAGACCTTATGCCCATTGTTACACTCTCTGGTATGGCTCACAACCATAAATTCTAACCTCAGGCCAGACTGTAAAGAAGCAGGACAGAGACCCCCAAACTGTTTTACAATTAGATTTTACCTACCAGTAGCAAGTGTGAATTCCTAAAGTAACATTTTTACAATGGAGTTACAGATCATCTTAGGCATTCCAGTCTATTTGCCACAGAGGCAAGTTGAATTTAGTGATAGATGGTCAGTTTACTCTCAAAATCCTAACAATATTCATAATGAGAGGAAATAGATGCAGGGAAGTGTAAGTCATGAGATCAGGTCACACTGTAACAGCAAATCAAACTGCTTTGATTTGCTGTTAGTGTGACCTGATCCCAAGACTTATACTTCCCACATTTATATCCTCCCATTCTGTAGTTGCCCCGTCTTCAAAGCATCTGATGAAGTGGGATTTTCTCCCACCAGAGTTCATGCAATAAATAAATTTTTTAGTCTTTAAGTGCCACAGGACTCCTTGTTTGTTTTGCTGAAGTAGACTAACACTGCTGCTATTTTGTAACTTAACAATGTTCAGGTTACTTCCAGTTCCAAAGGATCAGTCCACTTACCCCAGGTCAATGTGTGCCTTAGATCTTACCTCTAGTAATTACCTAAGGGTTTAACAGCTGAAAAAAGAAATGAGAGTTATTACAAGGTTAGTGAAGGCAAGTATATATACACAAATGAGTTACAGTCTACAGTTTTTACAAAGGTGGAGAGTGATAGTACTCTCTCAGTTCTGAATCTATTTTAGGGCTAATCCAGAGGATCTCTGCTTCTGTTTCATAGCTTTGGCCATTTGAGAGTCCAAACACTAAAAGATAGGGAAAAAAATCCTGGTCAGCTTTTATTTTCTTCTTCTAGAATTTAAGCTGATGGGATGAGCCCTTTTACACATAGCTCTTCATGGGTCTGAAACGGGCAATAAAGTCTTTGTATTGTGATGGCCACAATGGCCTATATATTTTCTTTAAGCCTTCCTGATGGACAGATGATGATTCCTCCTGACTGCATCCCCAGTGTCAAAGCAAAACTTTTTACAGTTGTAAATCGAATCTTAACTATTACTTTATAGGAGGTGATGAGGAGATTAATGATGAGTGAGATTAATGGATGTGTAGCAAGGTGGAATCCAGACCTGAGCTCCTGCACACCCTCTGCTGGCCAGGGAAGGGTATACACCCAGTTTTGGCCCGGAACCAAAGGGGCTGGGCTAGAGGGGAGGACTATTTAAGGGGGCGGACCAGGCAGCCAGAGGGGAGAAGGAGAAGAAGATGTGCAGTGGGGAATGTGGATCTCCCTGGCCTAGAGGAGTGAGCAGCACCTTGACAGCCCCACCCTGGGCAAGGAGCTGGAGGAATTACCCTCTGCTGAGGAACTGCCAGACAGAGGGGATGAGCAAGACCCACACAACTGATGACCCAATTTACAGGATGCAGCAATTTACAACCATTTATTAAAGTCTTAATCAAGGGTGTCAAACATGTGGGCCCGTGGGCCAAACGTTTTCTATCCAGTCTGTGGCTAAGCTCCATGGGATCACACTCCCTGCCTCACAGAGAGAAGGAAGTCTTGCATGCCCATCACTCTGCAATACCACAAGAGTTTCAGGTATCTTGACATCGCAAAGCACAGGGTATGCGAGACTGAGCTCCATGAGACCACAATCTCCCCCTAACTGAGAGAGAGAGAGAGTGGTATTGCAGACCACAGTCTCACATACACAGTGCTTTGTAATGCTATTAAAGGGTCTTAATATTTCCATTTATGGTATGTATGGCCCACTTGAAGTACCTTTAAGTCAAATCTAGCTCACCATGGTAAATGAGTTTGACAGCCCTGGTCTAAACACTTGACATATTATTTTAAGTCTATATCTTAACTATATTTAGACATAAATGAAAGACTGAATTTCAGCAACTAATTTGCCAGTGTTCAGCTCAATGCTAAATCCAAGCAAAAGCTGGCACTTAGTATGCCAGTATCACATCATATTGATATTTGAGTACTTGTAAAAGCTGCACTCAACAGTTAGGGAACAGCAGCTACACTATGTGGCTTATGAGATCAATCACAACTAAGCACCAGATACTGAATTTCTGATCTGGAAGTATCAGGAGTGAAATAGTTAATGATGAGATTTATGTTGTCATAAGGCTTCAGCATCAACATGCCATTGACATGAATGGAACAGTCTACTCCTATGAAGTGTTATTTTTGTCTGAATGTGTAACTTAACAAGACAACCCAGCACTGGTTAGCATTAAGAAGCTTTTCCACATGAAGAATTAAATTCTGTTTTGGAATGAAGGACTAACTTCAGTAGGATCGGATGAAGGAATTAAAATTGCTGGTATGATAAGCCATCACGTGCCAGCTTAAGTTAAACTCCAGATGCCAGAACACAGTGCCGGTGAATGTTTGTCAGTACTGAGAAGAGGTATAGAAGTTTTGAAAAAAAAAAAAAAGAACATGGAAGACTGAGGTATAAAGAAAGAGATTGCCTGAAAGAAGTCAGGAGAAAAAAGGAAAAAATTGGGTGTAGAAAAGGGGACCCTGAAATAGAAAATAATTTCAAGGAGAACAGTGAGCAAGCCAAGGCAAAAGATTGATAAACAGTGGGTTATTTCCATGAGCCTCTGATTCCTTAATCTGTTTTATGGCTGTTAGGAAAGAGAGAGCCCTTAGATAAAATTTCCAGAAAAGCCTTAGACATCTAAAAGTTCAAGCCCCATTTTTAAAAGTGGGTTTGGCACTTAGGAGCCTAAGTCTCCTAGAACATCACTGGTACCACAGAGGACAATGGAGACACAAGAAAACAGAACTACAACTCCTTTGAGCCATAGCACTTTAATTACTAAGGGCCTCTTGATTATTTCCTCCTTAGCCTTCTTTTCATTCTTCCAAGATAGCATCTTAATAAAAAATGAAGATACTGACTGACTGTGAAATGGAGGATATATATATATGTATAACTAGCATTTCACGAACTGAATCTGGTCTTCTTTGGACTTCTACCCATTGCTACGTCCACTGCTGGTGCTGTCTCTGACAAAGATTGTACTAACCATAGGGAGAGAGAGGAGATGGAGCAGATGATCGATGGCATTTATTTCCTTTTCTCGGTGTGCCAACTGCCCTGAGTGGTAAACAATCCACTGACTAAAATGAAATGGTGCAACTGCTGATAGTAGATTGTGTTGTTCTATCATTAACTTATTTGTTCGTGATTGTCTTCAGTTAAGTAGATCTATTAACATTTCCTAGCCAACCCATACATTTATTGAATTCTGTTTTGTCTGCTGCATACTGCTGTTTTGTTCCAAGATCGGTTCCCCTTTTTTCCCCAAGCAGTCCTCAGCATGTAGATAGACATATTAGAACACGCTCCTATTGTTTGTTTTTGTAAGGAATTCTTTTTCATGTGGTTAATTCCTGCTCTTCATTTTAAGGATCAAACACTGCATAAATTATTCCATTTTTAAATCAGTCACTGGGGGGGGGGGGGGGAACTGTGACATCTCCTATCCGCAAGACCTATTCAGGCTTCTAGGTTTGAAAAGTGAAATTGAAAGACTTTAAAGCAATATGTTTAAAAACCATTCTTAGATAGTTCCTTGCCATTTAGGGTCAATGTTCAGTTTCTCTCTCAGTGCACATACAAGCTACAGACTGCAGAGTGTGATTAACAATCACAGAAGAAACACACATAGTGATTCATTGTCACAACAAAGGATGGCAAAATTATCAGGAATTTCAGATGTCTGTAGCCTTAGCACAATTATATGGAGACAAATTGTTCAGAGTACTCAGTGAGAAGTGAAGGAATTTGATTCAGACAAATAAAAAACCATTCCTGCAGGTTATTGCATTATATGCAACTTATTGCTTTATAGTGGGGCATATGTATTATTCAATTTTACTTTGTGATTTGTTCCATGCTTCTCAATAACTTTATAATGGCAATACCACTGAGATAAGAAGGCAGAGACCGGAACTAGGTATTTTGACTCCCAGGGTGCGCTGTAGCAAGCAACACTGAATGCACACCCCTCAGTTGAACAATCAATTGGAGTCACTTGATACAGTTCCTGGGGTGAAGCCAGGGTCCCCCCCCCCCCCCAGGTTATGGCCCTGGCAGAGAGGATAACCTTAATTAGCTGGAAGTTAGTTAGCTCCAAAAAATTGTCTCTGCTTGTTATTTCTTACTGAGAAAAGATTAACATCAGCATCTCCTTGAATAATTGGGTTTGGTCCTGTTGTGGTCAGTCATTTGGAGTACAGCTGAGGAAGGTGCTTTATTTGCGTTTTTTCCCAAAGGACCACTTTTAGTCAGAAAAATCAAGGCTACAAGATGCTTACACTGATGTTTCCTTCTATGGTACCAGAAGTGCAGACGACCCAGTCTGAGTAATCACTAATAAAAGACAACACGCTAACAAGCTGCTGGAGACTTGCATGCCTGAGAGAGATGACTTAAGGCCAAGCCATTGCTGAGTACAGAAAATGGCATTTATTGTCACAAATTGCCACTCTGTTCCAATGACTCTATATTCTCTGGTAAAGTGGAACCTAGAGAACACAAAAGTCCACTTAAAATAAACAGAGGTTATATAACCATGCTAGCAGAGAAACAAAGTATGTATCTTTTATAGGACTATTGCTGATAGTCACAAGCTTTTGAGCTTACACAGAGCTTTTCTTCAGATCTGGGGGGAACAGTCCTTGCCTACTCTACACTACACAGTTTGTTGATGCAAGCTAAGCTGACAATCAAAAAGCACTATAATTACATCACTTGTGCCTCTACACAGCACACCTTCTGTGAGCTGATTGTGTCCACCACTGGTGCACTAGCATATACAGTGAAAGTGGTGCACTGTGGGTAACTATCCCACTGTGCAGCTCACCACCTTCTACAGCTAGAAGTTGTAGAAGGCAAGATGGATGGCAGCATTTCAGAGGTACAGATTCAATGTCCCATGATGCAATTTTTTTTTTGTCTCATCATTCCAGGGGTTTCCAACTGAGTTTTGTGGCACTTTTCAGTGACTGCTCTTTACTGTGCACCTGCCATCTCTGTCTAAAAAGGTAGATCCTACACTGCTTCTCAACTGTTGTGGTCACTGTTATGCGCACATTGCAGATGTCATCCAGTCTCTCCTGAGTTCCCCGTATGAAGAGAAAGCTGACTTGCTACGTGTCACGGTAAGAAACTATGTCAGATAACTTTTGACATCCATGAAGCAGCTGCACACCGTGAACTGTTGCTTTTGTACTGCCACTTTTGGGCATGAGAGATAGGCACAGTGCAGTGGGATTGTATTGTTTTACATCGCAGATGATAAGCAGTGACTGCAGAATTTTCAGATTGCAGAAAGGCACTTTCCTAGAAGTGAATGCAGACCTCACACCAGAATTGGTCAGGGAAGGTGCATGATGCACACATCTCCAGGAACACTGGCATCAGGAGCGCCACTGCCTCAGGAAAAGACCCAGGGCCCAGGTGCGGGCCACGCCCCCTGGGTCTGATTCAATACCCCAGGCCTGATCCAGTCTCACGGTCCTGCTGCCACCCCAGCCCCAGATCCCCGGCTGGGGACAGGGCCGGGTGAGGCTTGGACTGCTGCAGACAGCCCAGCCCAGATCCCTTGCCAGGAGAGGCAGGCACTGCCATGGGGAATGCCTGCCTCTCCCAACCAGGAATCTGGGAGGGGCAGGGGCCATGCCAGGCACTCAGGGCATTGGCACCAGGACTCAGGGCACATCCGCCATGTGTCAGGTGCTGATGACGCCCCTGACCGGCCTCCAAAGAAAACTGTAAGCAGGGACATCCTTTCCAGACCAGAAGATTCCACTGGGGTGTTGAAATGCCCACAGTGATCCTGAGAAATCCAGTGTACCCTAATATGGGCAACCTGAACAGCAAAAAAGAGTGCTTCAATAACAGGCTGAGCAGCTGCCAAATGACCATCGAATGTTCATTTGGCAGATTAAATTCACACTGGCTTTGTCATTATTGCAGGTTATATCTAAATGAGGAAAGTATTCTCATTATTGTAGCAGCTTGCTGTGTACTTCATAATATTTGTGAGGCTAAGGGTGAAAAAATTTCCCTCAGGGTGTGACACATGAGAGAGATCCCTTGGTGACTGGGTTTGAGAAACTAGGTATCAGGGCTATTAGATGTGGGAAATGTTCAAATTAGAGAGAGACCTTGAGGTACCATTTGATGATGAACTCCAGTAAAATCTCTTGCTAAGCATCACTCTGTCCTACTTTTTTTTTTCCACTAGGCATGAAAATTTGGACAATTCCTGACTATGAGTTGTACTCTGCTAATGATCCAATTGTATCTGTGGATCAATTTCAGCAGCAAGCATTGTAAGAGACAATTATTGCTTATTTTTCACAGAGTTTTAATTAAATAACAATTCCTCCTTTCTCCCACACACATACACACACACACACACAAAATGTGAGGCGAGAGGGTAAAAACTCAAAGGCAGTGTGGGCTCCCATAGCTGCATGAAAAGTCAACTATGAGTTTGGAAGCTATCTGAAAGAGTGCAGTGAATTGGGTACAAAGACAGGTTGAGTGGCTTGAATGAATGTGTAGGAAGAGCTTGGGAAGGGCCTGCAAGCAGTTCTGTACTGGATGAGGGGGGTGAATGTGCATAAATTCAGTTTGCAGAGTGATTAGGTACTTAAAGTCACAGAAGAGCAAATGGAGCTGTTGATCCTCCACTCCTGTCCTTTAAAATTTGCTCCTGATTCTCCCTCCTCTCCTGCCTATCTATTTTCTGAGTTTCATTTTTAGTCTGTCTCCACACCCTGTGCTCTTGTTTTTCTGCCTCTGAGGCTTAAAACACTCCTGAAGCATTTCCTCCTCCCTCTCCTCAGTCTCTTTCTCCTTGCTTGTTTTGCTGAACTAGACTAACCTGGCTACCCCTTTCAATCTAATCAGGTGGAGGCACTTGGCAGGAAGGGCTGGAGTGTAGGCAGCGGCGTTGCTGGCTTGGGGAGGGAGCCGGGGCATGGGCCCAGGCCCCGCCCCCGGCCCACAGACCCCACCCCCAGCCTACAGGCCCTGCCCCCTGGCCAGGGACAGGGCCAGGAGCCGCTGCGGGCGGCCAGGCCCCACATCCCTGGCGGGGGACAGGGCCACCGCGGCTGCCGGTGGCTGGGCAGGCCGGAGATCTGGGGCTCTGGCACTGGGGTTTGGAGCACGTGCCCCAGAATGGCCAGCGCCAGCAACGCCTCTGAGTGTAGGTGTTATCACTCAAGGCCACATCTGCTGAAGTGCAAGAAATAATGAACAGAAGCACTCACAGCACTGAACTACTACATCAGTGGTTCCCAACCGCTTCAGTAACATGGCACACTTCAATAAGACAAACAATTCCACAGCACCCACACTTGTTTCAGCTGAATTGACTGCTCATAAATGCCACATTTACTTACATTTACTATGGTTATGGTCTTACTAGAGGGTTTGCAACACGGTGCATACAACAAGCTAACCAAGGTTCAAACATATTAATGTTTCAAATCCACCAGAAAAAAAATATGTCATCTCAATTTTGCCCTTTGGCCATCTGCATTTACAATGTTCATGTTTTAGAATCAAAAGACCAATACCTCGCTTTTAATATGATGATTAATTTTCACAAGTTTTATGACTTGTAATTTTGGTTGGATGGAATATTGTTTAAGATGAAATAATGTTTGTTTTAGATCAATTTTCATTATCTTTGTACAAAATTTCTTGGCACAGTTGGACAGTTCTCATGGCACATCCATGTCCTGCAGCACACTGTTTGAAAACCACCACACTACAGTAAAACACACCTCTTTCTTATGGTTCCTTTAGCACAGCGGTTCTCAGCCACTGTGTCAGGACACATTATTGTTTTGCCAAACAGAGGAAAGCATGTTGTGGAGAGCCAGAGAAATGGCTGGATTTGATATGGTGTGTCCTGTAGGATTACAACACACCGCCAAATGTGTCATGACCTGCAAAAGGTTGAGAACCACTGCCTTAGCAAACACACAGTTCAACATGGTGAGTCCAGCCTTGGGGTGGGGGTGCACTCAAGACAGGAAAAGAGTCTTAGAGTTGTCTAAAGGGAATCATGCAGGTGACTAAAGACAAAATTGTAGATTCTAGCACCATTTTCCACAGGCGGGGGTCAAAGATGCTGATATCTCATTCTTGAGAGTTAACAAGGATACTAGGATACATCTTCTCAGTGTGAATGGCTTCAGACTGGGTCCATATGCCGCTAACCTGTGTGTGGCTTTAATTCCTGCACAGGTGATTGCTGATTCACATGGGAAAATTTTCTACAACAGGGGAAGAAACAAAGACACTCTGAGAAGCAACTTTCAGCCAAAGATTGGCAAGTTCCTCCAGAAAACTTTCCTAGAGGTCTCTATGGAAGATTCCTGTGATATCCTGGTGTTTTTTAACACACTTTTATGTCAGACTGCTTAGCTGCACAGGGGAATGTGCAGAACATGCAAACACATCTAGTGTTGTACTTTCCTCTCTCTCTTCACCCACTTGTAGTAAAGCAAAGGACAACTCTACCTCATATAACTGAGTAGCATCAAACCAAAAAGATCAGTCAACAGAGCTCTCTTCTTCTATGTCGTGCACAGTAGAGATGGAGGGCTGGGACTAATTTGAACCGTACAGGCCTGGGAAGATGTCTTAGCTCCCCACAACACCAGCAACCCTATTGTATGTCCCATCCATCCTCCAACTCAACCTCCACATCCACCACTTCATCCTCAGGGTTCAGTCCATTATTTCCAGCCACACCAAAGCATTCAAGGGACTCTTGGTGGTGGAGGTTGGGTCACTGTCAATGATGGCATCCAGCTCCTTATAAAAGTGGCAGGTCTTCAGCACAGCATCAGAGACACTGACTCCCTCGTGTTCTAGGGCACCTGACTAAGCTACTTGATTTGCACATGGCACCAGAAGCTTCACTGACCCAGCCCTGACCATGACCAAGGACTCAGGGCTGGGCCACCACCAGTCCCTTAAAAAGAGAAGGGCAGATATCTGAATACCTGGATGCAAGCCAGTTGAGTTCAAACTGCTGACCAGAGTGGTCAGGATGGGAATTGTGGAATAGTTCCTAATGGTCCTTTACTGTGACATAACCAAGCACAGTGTCTACATTGACACTTTATCAATCTTTAAATTTACCAGAAAAAAGCTCTATACCTCTTGTCGAGATGATTTTATTTTGTCAGCAATGCAGGAGAGGTTTGTTGGTGGGACAATCATTTTAGTTTGTAAACCTTCACTGTCTTGCCAGTTAAAACTGACTTTTGTTGACAAAACTCTGTAGTGTAGACCAGACAAAGTATTGAAGCTAGGTACAAGGAGATTGTTTAGTTTAAATAGTCAATGCATATTTCAAGGAACCATTCAAGGTGAAGTAACTTATTAGCATCCCTTCAGTCACAAGGGAAAAAAGAAGGGGCAGATAGGGATCTGGGGTGGGGAGCAATAGTTATTGAGTTAATTGTTGTAATCAACCATAAATGTACATCTATTCAGTGCAATTCATCCTATCAGGGAATGCTTTCTACAAGAGGCCTTATATTTAGAGAGCTGCCATTCTTTACACTGCTTACAAAAGTCAGTCATACTAATTTATGGGATGGGAGATAATGAAACAAAGTAATTCATGATAGAATTACTTTGTCAGAGTTACTCCAAAGGTGATTTTGGCCCTTAGTTCTTATTCTTTTTGCTTCTTCCCTCACATGCCAGGATCTGAACTTAGCTTTGGGAAAGTTAGAAGCTTCTCTATTAACAGATCATGAACAGAGTTATTGGGTTTTTTTACTATAACTTCTTCATGTTAATAAGGATAAAGAAAAAATACTCATGTTCATTAGTTACTGGATTAATTTATTGATGAATTAGTTTTATACTAGATAACAATGCCCTGGGTTAGGAGTTTGGCCTCCTAATCAATTACAGGATCAGGATTTGCAGGGTGAGAATCACCATAAGGAAAATGTTAAGTTTGGAGACCATTCCCAAAGCACAGTACTAAGAACCACAAGCAATGGACTCATGTTCTCAACTGTCTTTCTATTAAGAATCTTACCAACCAGATCAACAATATCAAAAACCCTGCAATGTAACAGGGAAAAAAAGTGGGTAAAACATCATGCCTAGTCCTAACAGTGGCATCTTTTTCTTTTCCTGGTAAAGACCCTGAGTTGTCAACCTTCATCACCATCAATGTCATCCTCATCACCAGTAGTCGTCATCCTGACTTCTCTTTCCTGCAAGACACATAGTCCAGGACACAGGCTTTACACTGATGCCCCCTTTACCATATGCTTCTGCATAATAGTTTCAAATCCTTTTTTTTTTAATCTGCACTTCCATACCTCACAAATGTCAGAGTGTTTTGTTTTTCAGAGACTAACCCCTTTGCTTTTCTTACACCTATTAGAATTTATGTCAATGAGTTATGGTAACATGCAGTCACTGCAGAATTCCTCAAAATGTTAGAACTGATCATTATGTGATACTAATTGGTACATTTAGATAATATCTTCCAGTCTCTTGATGCATAATTGCCAGAACATCAGCACTTTAACGGATCTTTTATTGTAGTCGTACGCTTTACTGATACAGAATTATCTCTCAGTCAACTTGTCATGATAACCTGTTTCAGGTATACCTTACAGACCTAGAGCCTATAGGCTTGCTTTATAGACTTCTCTTTCTTATATACCTAATACTTAATCAGTGATGCATACTTACTTACATATCCCTGTGGCATCAGCTAATTTATATTTTATTACTTAAAGCTACAGCTCAAATCTAACCTCTTACCCATACATGAATTCCACGATTATATGATCTTTATAGTTAATTAGTTTGTTAGACACATAGAGGAAAGACTCCAAAATGGGGAACATTCAAATCCTTTCTCTTTCTTGGGCAGAGAAATGGGAATTGAACTTGAATGTCCCCATCCCAGGTGACTGCTCTAACCATCGCACTAAAAATTATAAACAACGAGAGTCCTGTGGCAACTTAAAGACTAAAAAATTCTTCAGGCATAAGCTTTTGTGGGCTCCAACCCACTTCAAACATTATAAAGGTGCACACCTCTCCTTCCTCCAGCCATTTGGGGCAGAGCAAGACAGACACCTAACTCATTTCTTCAAGAAGCGACTTAGCTAACTAAGCAGTGGGTTCCCAAGTGGAAACAGATACCTCCCTGCAGCCTGAACTTCAATGCTATCCCTGAGAGGGGCAGGGCTAACAACCCTATCGTCAGCATCTCCCACTGACTAGTTTAGACAGCTCTCTGTTGAGCTTTGTGGCTTTTGTGGATTGCATTCTAAGATGCCTGTCTCTCCCTGTTCAATGTAGAGGGAGCCTAGATCCCTAACTCAGGCTTTGCGTAGCTAAGCACTGGAGCTCACTAGCTTAGGAAGGCCCACTGACAAAGCCCTCTTCTAGTCCCCTAGCCAATTCCTCCCTTTCCTAGAAAGGCCTGCAGAGCTTGCTACTCTGAAGATTCTCTCTCTCTCTCTCTCAGCAGCTTCCTCATGCCCATTTCTTTGCTTCTCCAGTCTGTGATCTCAGGCAGGCCTGACTCACCAGGTCTTTCTCTCCCCCACCCCTTTCCTATTTGCCCTTATATCCAAGTGCCCTCTTTTAAATCAATTGGTTACAGGAAGGGAGCATCTCATGGTTACTCAATGAAGGCTATTCAAGAGCATGGTGGAATACAGAATTCCTCGCAAGCCTCCCCACTCTCACCAGATCCTTCAGTCTCTGATTCCATCCTCCCCAATGCCACCCACGCACACCTTTCCCTCCATCCATGCTTCTCCTTTCTCTAGACTGCAAATACTGTGCTGCACATCTAACCAACACCACACAGAACAACACCCAGGTTCCACCAGGCAAGTAACCACAGAATACAAAAAGAAGCTTACTAAGGAAAATATATAAATCTTAAAAGAGAAATTGCTTGGGTTCATTTTTCTGGATGGGCAAAGATTCAGCCAGGTACTTTAACTCTTCCATAGCACTGTACCCATCTGAAATATACTGATCTAATTTTTTTTACGTGTAAACAACTTGCAAAGAAGCTCTTATTCAGTGCCTGAGTACCATTCCTGCATTGTCCTTCAGGCTTTTATTTCACTTCAGATTGGCTTTATGCTTCTTAATTCAAGCATTATGAAGTACAGGATGTAGAGAAGCCACTGAGGTCTTGTTTTATGACAACATTTCTTCTTTTTATCAAATGTGCACCAAAGATCTATAACCTGACTGACATGAACTAGAACATGTTTAAAAGATAATTCTGACTTGTTTTGCTGAGCAACTCCTTTCAGCTTGTGTAGCAACACATACTGTGACAATGACTAAGTATATCTATTCATCTGTGAGAACTTCAATTCCAGGTACAATGGGACTCACATCTCCAAGAATTTTGAGGCACATTCATGTGTAGAATTTGAGCACTCACCAAAATTTAGCAGCAGCTTATCAAAAGCTTGAGTTTAGTTCTTGAACTTTTGATGAGTATCACTAAAGCTACATGACCTTTTTGAACTATGAGTCACTTAGGCATGCCTCCTCCATTTACTTCGGCATTAATATTCTTACAAAACTGGCATATATATATTCATATATATATTTTGGAACTCCTTTAGCACAGTTTGGAGTCAATTTCAGATGATTAATTACTGTACCTTATCAGTATTCTTTAAGCATAATGCAGACCCTTAAAACTTTCATTGCAGGAGCTTCAATCATTAACTGATCTGGGATGCAATGGGGATAATCTATGGTATCTTCCTACACTTCAGATGGAGATCAAAGGAACTATTTCATTTTGGTACTGAGTAGAACAAATGATACAGAAGTACTCATATAACATAGTGGAACTGGAAGATGTAGAACACTTTGCCCATCTTGGCAGCCATCTTTCAGAAAGAGCAAACAGATGTCAAGATTCCAGCAATGAATCTGCTGTGTCAGCCTTGGCTTTGGCAGACTATCTCGCTGGGTGTTAAATGACTATGACATCAGAATACACATTAGACTCTTTGTATACAAAGCAGTGGTAGTTGCAGCTCTCTTTTATGGCAGTGAGACATGGGTAACCTACAGAAAATACCTGAAAAAACCTGGAGTGCCAGCACTAGCACTTACTTTCAAAGGGTATGTCTTCACTGGAGGCTCTGTTAAGTCAACTTAAGGTCGACTTTAAGTTGACTTCAAGTTGATCTTGCTAGGTTGACTTAGAGTGTCCACACTGAAAACTCCTGTCAGCTGCCTTCATCCACACTGGCAGGTGCAAGACTGACCCTTCCTGATGGCCAGGAACTCTGGGAGGGGGCCTGGAGGCCAATTAAGTTGGCTTAAGGGCTATTACCCATCTACACCGGTTTAAGTCAACTTAAGAAGGTTGACTTAACATTAAGTTGACCTCAAGAGGTGGTGTTATTAAGTCGACTTAAGGAAGAACTTAAATAGACTTAATAAATGTTCAGGGTGGTCACAGGGGTCTGTAGGTCAACTTAAGCTTCCTTGAGTCGACCTAAGGCTCCAGTATAGATGTACCCAAAGTGCCTCACCATAAAATGGGAGGATTGCCACACTAACATCAGTGTCCTCACAGACGCTGGTAACTCCAATGTTGAGGTGCTGATTATCCAGCACCTGCTGAGGTGGAACAGGCACTGTATGCCTGATGCACACCTACCAAATGATTGCTATAGGCCCAGCTCACCAAAAGATAAAGGAAATGGGGAAACCAGAATGAAATGCTTTAGATATCCACAGGACAAACATCAAAAGATATGGTATCAACAATACACATGGAGACATGGTAGCCCAAAACAGGACTAAGTGAGGAAGACTTGGAAGAGAAAGAACAGCCATTTTTGAGGAAAACTGCCTCATCATGGTCACAAAAAACCTCCAGAAAAAGAAGGACAGACAACAGTCATGTGGTAATTGTGGCCCAGCCCTTCATCCCAACACAATCTGCAACATCTGCCAACAAGTTTGCAGCTCAAGCATGGGATTCCTCAGTCACCAAAGGACGTATATAAAATAAAACCTGAGAAAGATCAGCCTCAGCTTTTGAGGGATTGCCAATAGCAAGGCAGGTATAAGAACCCATACAGAATAGAACTGAATGAAAATGGGGAAACTTCTGCAAAGGAAGAGTTGAAAAGTCTAGGAAGGAGAAGAATGAGAACAAAACTGTGCAAATAATTCATTAGATGACTCGTCTTTTTTTCATTGAATGTCCAAAAGCACATTGCAACTTTTAGGATTAGGGTTACTGTAAAACATCATTTAACAAATCTCATTTACTCCATGTTTGGCTGTTTAACAATAAAACTATGAGCTTTGTCATCTATGTAGTTGAGCTTGCTCACCTCAGTAGCACGATTCCACAACTAGATTACTGTAATTTACTATTCCACAACTGGATTGCTGTAATTTATCAGTGATCTCATGAATGCTCCTAAAAAGCAAAACTTAAAATTTACTTATGTGTGCACAAGCTCAGAAATGACTTTCCATAAAGCTTTCTGGTGAATGCACAAGTATTCGTAGAGAGCATACAAAAAAGTGTCACTAATATGGCCAAAAAAAATGGATATGTAATTTGAATGAATATTCAAAAAAATGTTGTTGTTCATTTCATTCACTGGGGCCTACTACATAATTAGGAAACTGTATCTTCTAACAAAAAGAAATGCAAGACTTATTAGCTCATTCAGTCTATCTCTGTGCCAATGCAGGATTGTTCCTTACACGTTTTTTTCAGTACATTTTTCAGTATTTTGTTCAGCCTAACTTTAACTGAGCCAAAATACGTGGTTTACCACTGTTGCTCTTGAAACACATCCCTATATGGGAGTAGTCGGGATTCAGCAATCAGTGATCCACAGCCTATAGTTTCATCCATCTACTGCAGACAAGAGATGGCATGAGTTTCTCTGGTTCAGCTTAAATCAGAGTAAGCTCAATCAATGAAAATAATGTTTTTTCTCATCTATATTCAGTGCTTGAATTAGTGCAGCTACACTGGTTGCTAGCTGCTGATTGCCCTAGGACTAATTCAGTGTAGAGAACATCTCAGTTTCATGCATCATGGCCTAATACATTTCACTGTCAGGAAGTTTTTCCCTCTTATTCAGCATGAATGTCACCACTGCTCATTTTATCTCATCACTCCCCTTACACATTCAACCTAGAAATCCTCCCCCTTCTTGGTTTTTATGCCTTTTTGTGTAGACTTTTATATATGCTTGTTAACTGCTGCTTAGCTGAAACATAACATAGCTAAAGCTTTCATTATTTTCTCTTTTAAGTAAATCCCTCCAGCAACTAATAACATACCTAGTTCTCCTTTGAACCGCCTCCAATTTACTGCATTGTTAAATAGTTGCTGTGCTTCACCACAGAGATGGAGGCATTTCAGTCATGACTGCATATGATTCTCCTATAGATTGTATACTAGTTTCTGTTCATTAGGTACCTTTACTTACTTTAAAGATACTTTTGCATAAAAGGTGCTACATAAATGCAAGAGCATTATGTTGGGATAAATTATTCAAGTTATATAGTACAATGGTGGTTACGAAGTGAGATAACAGCTGAAAAGTAAGCATTCAAGCACCAAGACTCAGTCCCATACAAGGCCTGAAGTGATCAGAATGACATGGCCATTTTAAAATATATTTGTCAATGCATTCTCTTCAACCCATCATACTGAATTACTTAGCAAAGGGTAGTGAACTCTGAATTAAACCATAGCACAGTGAGAGCCTACCAATTTAATATTATTAAGATCATCAGAAGCATTTTCTACCAATCTTTTCAGTAGCTTGTCCATACTGACTCACTACTAGCTAAATGCTAACAGCATATGACTTTCATATAGCACCAGGAAATGGAAAGCTTAGAGACATTTTGCAAAAAGTTCAAGCATGTGTTTGACTCACATAACGCTCCTTGTTTTTATTGTCTAATTAATAAAGGCAGAGAGTAGACTACGGTCATTAGCTACTGTTTTTAAAAACACTTATGTTTGTATAGTGTCTAGGGCCTCTAAGAACTACTGTAATACAAATAAAATAATATCTAGTGTGATATTCACAAGTTTGAAAAATTCTCCTGACTTATACAAATGCTGAAGTTGTGATCTAAACCAGAAGTTTTCTAAACAGGTGTCTGAGAACCACTTTGATGGTTTGCTGAACACTTGCTTGTGGTGTATAGATAACTGACCAGTTATACAGGTGGTCATTGCCATGCCATATTTTCTATAAAGGGAAACAAAACAGATGGGTAGCAGATTATATGAAAAGGAAAAGTAGGCAGTGTTAGCACTGTCTAAGGATGAAACTCTTATGCAAACAAAAACAAATTATTATGGCTATGTCTACACTTACAAAATTAATTTGAAGTCATTAATTTGAAATAATTACTTTGAATTTAAATTGAAGTTATTATTTCAAATTAGAAGGCCAGTGAAGACTCTCTAATTTGAAATAAAGTGGACTTTATCAGTTCGAAGTAGAGAGTCTTCACTAGATTCTCTAATTCGAAATAGGGGAAGGCAGGCAAAAGAATAAGGAAATTAGTTCAAATTAAGCCTATTCCGTGGCTTAAAATGGCTTAATTTGAACTAATAACTTTGAAGTAAATGATACTTCGAAGTAAAAGGAGGTTTTATTATATTGAATTAGCAGTTCCTTATTTTGAATTAAGTAACCGCTTAATTCAATATGATAAAATGCCTCCTTGGCAAGGGAATAAGTTATTTCAAATTAAGCCTCCTTAATTCAAAATAACTTGTAAGTGTAGACAGAGCCTATGTGTGGGGCAGGAAGCCTATTATCAAGTTTGGCTGTTTTCAGTTGCTTATAACTGTGCCAGACTTTAACCACTCATGGTTAAAATTTTACACGCTTTTGTCTGCCTTGGGCTTGTTATTTATTTTTGGAAAATTTCAGCCAAACCATTCAGTTGTTTTCTCAAAAGAAAGCTAAGGGAAAATACATTGTTTCTCCTATGTTAAAAACAAATCCTGGTGACCTTTTTATCTTATAAAAGATTTAGCACCTTCTTACTCTGGAGCCAGGACTTGACATGTGGCAGGTGACTTCTCTGCCAGGAGTGTGTCTTTTTTCTTCTCTGGGAATAGTGAAGAAACCCAAACTGGCCAATTTATAAGGCTGGGGTGGGGGTTCACACATGCTCATAGGAACATCTTTATTTTAGCAGATAGAATCTCTGAATATTCTCTCCTTACTGAGCATGCTTGAGCTTTTCACAGCTTTTAGTGTTGACCAAACTGTGAACCCTCCCCTCAGCACAGCTGAGTATGCTCCAGCACATCACAGGTCCTACATGTAATCAGACTGCACATGCATCATCTCCACAGAGCAACTGAGCATTCTCCACTCACCCATAGCCTCCTTCAGTGCACTGACCCGACATGCTTCACAGATGACTCACTCAATAGTGAAAGAGGCTGTGCTGAGTAGGACACCTGTTTCATTAGTTATGTATGCTGGAAGGTGTGTAGTGAATGAGACAGGATTTCAGAAAGAGAAAGGAGAGTCTCATGGTTAAGGCAGTTGAAGCTTGCTCTGGAGAACAGAATTCCTTCGCTGCCTGAACCACAGAGATCCTGTGTGATTCTGGGCTAGTCACTTAAACCAAATCTTTCATGGGTGGTCTCTAATTATGTGTTCCTCATTCTCTGACTGCCTGACTTGGGAGACCCTAGGATCTGATTTGAAGAAATGCTGAGCAATCACAGCTTCAGCTGAAATCAATGAGAGCTGTGCTTTGAACATAGGAAGTGCTAGGCACTCTAAAAATAATTAGGTCCTATGTGTCTCAAATTGGACACCCAAAATTAGAGGAAACTTTCTTCCTTAACATCTGTGTCTCATCCTCTTTTTACTGTTAAGGGACTAATACTACTCTCTTATCTCATGATGCATTATAAAGGTTAATTAATTTGTTTGTGAAATACACAAATGCTATTATAAAGAGCACTTGTCAGAGGGCAGCCCCACCTGGAATACCTTCAAGCTGGACAGGAGTGCTTGCCTCAGTTTCCCACCTTCAGAGTGGGCAGAAACTCCATGGATGCTTTTTTGACTCACTTCACTGCCCTAGTTATCTCTTGACTCTTTCAGGCTGCTCTAATATCCTCCTTGTGACTGGTTTGTTACTAACTCACTGTTCAAATAATTGATAACAGCCCTCAAGATAGTCCATTTCTCACACCCAATGACTTTAGCCCTTAAAATCCCACATCCTCAGACCATTGACATAGCATATACTACATCTTCTACCAAATGTATGCTCTTCTTCAGTCCTTTCTTGTCCTTTTGCCAGAACACCCCAGCCTTTCCAGTAGAAGTACAAAACTGCTTGTTTCAGCCATTCCCCACAAGCCTCCATGCTTGGGAATCCATCCTCAACAGAGGATCATCCCTCACTTCACTTGTTTCATTAAGCTCTCATTGTGGAGACAGGTCAACAGGAGACCTTTTCACTCTTCACCTGACTTCAGCTTTCCAGCATGGAGAAGCCAGTGGATAACCTCCCTCCACTGCTCTCTGGCTCATGTATGTTAGCTCATCAGTCTTCAATATTTTTTCTCCTCAGGACCCAGTTTAAAAAAATCATTTATGCTCCCAATCCAACAATTACATCTTTGAACAATGCACTCAAGTCTTTCAGTGGCAGCAGCAGGGGATGCTGTGTCCAAGTACCTGAGGGTCTACAACCCAGTACTGGATACCAACCTGCGGTTTGAAAACCACTGTATTAGTTGGAAAGTCCTTCTGCTGCTCTCTTGCCTTCAGTCTGCCCTTAAGAATATATTCAATTTCATTTAGAGACCTCCAACAGTGTCCTATTCTCTGTTAGCTTTCATTAGTCCATTTGCTCCCAATCTTGTCAGTAACATGGCACACTTCAATGAGATGACCAATTCCATGGCACACCCACTCTTTTCAGCTGAATCGATTGCTCATAAACATCACATTTGCTTACCTTTAGGACAGCTATGGTCTTGCTAGAGAGGTTTGCAATATAATGTGTACAACAAGCTCAAGAAGAATCAAGCCATTAATGTTTCAAATCCACCAGAAAAAAATACACATCACCTCAATTTTGCCCTTTGGCACCTGCGTTCACTATGCTCATGTTTTAGAATCGAAAGACCAATACTACACTTTTAATTTGATGATTACTTTCACCAGTTCTATGAGTTGCAATTTGGTTAGATAGAATATTAAGATGAAACAACGTTTGTTCTGCATTGATTTTCTTCCCCTTTGTATAAAAGTTCATGGCACACTTGAACAGTTCTCATGGCACTCCAGCATGCTGTGACACATCAATTGAAAACCACTGCCCTAGTCAATCTCCTGACTCTCTCAGGCTGTTGTCAAGCTGCTCTCACCTGCCCCTCTTCCTGACTGACCCTTTGCTGCCTCTGTCTATCCACATTACATGCCTTGGGCACTTTCTTTCAACACTAATTGGGAAGCAGCTGATGAGTTGCAGTTGCTCTAATCTTAGGTAAGGCATTCATTTGATTTTAAGTGAGACACAGTCCTCTTTTTGAGTGGTCCCTACCTGGTTCTGAGGTAAAACCAGATGTCATTTTGTCTGGTACCAGACAGAGGACACCATTTGGAACAGGTCACTATACTTCTCTTTCCAGCCATGCAAAGTCACACCAGAGGGGGTGGGCCCATGAGATTCCTGGAAATAGTCAGTATTCTGGGAATGTCTCAGTGGCCACCCAAACTAGCCTCTACTTCCTTAACCAAACTGCCACCCTGTGACAGCACCACAGAAAAACAGATGAGAAAATGAATAATTCTACCTTCAAACCAGGGTTTCACTAGTGTGCCATAAATAAAGCCTGGGGCCTCACACTTAACATTGGGAAGAAAACAACATTTTAAATAGCTGCTCAGTAAGTGTACACTAAATGAGGCAGTGGTCCTATGGAAACCATAGTCTGTGATCATGAAATTAAAACTATCATAATGCATTCCATAAGGAGGCCAAATTGAGATTAAACAGACAAACTTAATTCTGGCATTTCCTAATTTTTGAATGCTTGATTTTACCACCTTAATCATATTTATTTAATGTAGTGATGTATGTGCAATACACACAGAGCAAGGAGTGATACCTAAGTTTGCCTAACACTTTTCATTACAAGATCCTTGTAACTTTGCCAAACTTAAACCAGTTTAAAATTTTCCATGTTAGGTGTCTGCTTCAATCTGAATTTGTTCAGGAAGTTTCAGCTAAAATGTTGCAGTGGTTTCTGAGATTAGATGAGGGTGGGGAGAGGAAAACATTGTTCTCCCCGTGTCAAAAAAAAGTTTTACAGTTAGTGAGAGGCTCAGGTCTCTGAATTCCACTCAGGCTGTTTCCTCCGTCTCCTTCAGGCTGCCTGGGCACCAACAGAGGGCAGGACCATAGGAAAAAAAAGGGTTGTAATGTGTTTAAGGCAAATGAATGTCACACTGGTGAGTAGGATTCTACCCCCTGCCTCAATCATGGAGTTCCTAAGGGATGCTCAGCCAAGTTATGTACAACAAATTCTCCACAGGTGTCATAGTGTGCTTTTTATTATTTCAGTGCCCAGTTTGAAAAACCTGGGCTCTGATTTGCATGAGTGTTGAACATTCGGAGCTGCATCTGTGTTCAATGGGACTTGTGCTTTGAAAGTATAGCCTGTTGTGAAATACAGAGTCGTCACAAAAATTAAGTCCTGGGTGGCTCAGATAGGACACCCCAAAGTAACTAACATTTTTGACCAACATTAGAGACAATTTTGACTGGCATCTCTGTGAATCAGTTGCCATGTGTAAAATGGACATACCACCACCTTACCTCAAAAAGGGTATTTTGAAGACAAATCCATTCATGTTTGCAAGGCACTGTGATACTACAGTGACAGCACAGAAACAAAACTCATGAGGAAATGAATAATTCTGTACTCCATGTAGAGCTTGGATGAAGGCAAGTCTGGAGTCACATAAAAAATGATGAAAATAAAAAGAAATATTGAACAAACATTCAGTGAGCACTGTTCAACCTGTGCAATGAAAGATGCAGGAGTCTTGTGAGAAAAAAAGGAGTAAGTGCATATGTAATTAAAGATGCATAAGTACAAGGGCTGAATTATGGTTGCATCGGCAGCATAAATACTGGTATTTCTGATTGTCGAGCACTTGATTTTACAACCTTAATGTTCTTGTAATTTTTTTAAGATGGAACTTTCAGTAGCAGAGTCCACATGGGTGGTGTACAGCAAGATATTGCGCTGTAGCATCACCCTGGCTTGCCATGCACTAAAATTACCACATTGAGAAGTCCATCGATTCCATCCCTGGCATTCCTCAGACTTCTTGTGTGACCTTGCACAAGCCATTTTCTCTCTGTGACTTCATTTCCTCAGCTGTAGAATGGAGATAATGATAATTCTCAGCCTCAGAAAGGAATGAGGCTAGATTAATCTTGGCTAGAGCAGACTGAGAACCTCACATGAAAGGGCTACACAAATAAAAGGTATTATTAGAAAGAGGAAAATACAATTTATATTTCAGTACTTGAGTGAAAAATATCCAGGGACTCCCATATTTTTTCTTCACTATCTGAGTACAGAAAAAAGTTCATGTAAAGTTATTTAGGTATTTCAACCTTAATTTTTTCTTACACACAAAAAGGAGAATGAAAATACTGTAAGAATATACACTTTTCTAAGCTTTCATGGGTCTAATTAAAACCCGGTTTAACTGTATTATCTATCCAACTATTACAACTTACACTGCAGGACATAAAAGATTCATGTCAGTAGAGATTTAAACTCACAAGAGTAGAATGTTACTTAATGGCTAGTGAACTGTACTGAATCTTCCTTTAAGCAATTTCTCTTACTCTGTGTGGGTGTGTGCACGCACGCGCGTGCTTGTGTGTGTTACAATGTACTTCATTTGACCCAATCCTTATGAAAATCCTAATCACCCACAAATATTATGGGTTTGCTACTATTACCCCTCTAATCCAGAAACAGCTCCTGGGTTTGAACTGCTTGCTTAACAGAACAAAAGCAATGAGAGTCCTGTGGCACCTAACAAACCAGGGATGACCAAACTTATGGAACTCAATAGCCACACAAGTTGATTATTAAACCTTCGAGAGGCACACTGAGGCATATAGCCATATACTTTTACCTACTCCAAAATTACTAAGTTTAAAATTCATTGCACACTTTAATTTTACCATAAAAAGAAGACAAATATTGATCCTACTAATGTCAGTTTCTAATAATTACTTAAGGTTACCATGAAAATTAGGCCTATACAGTAAAAACTTAGCTGCTGCTCAATGTAAAAGACTTTAGGCTAGTGGCGAGTTTTTTAAAATCCTGACCATTCCACACTTCCCTCCACTGTCCCCAACCCCATCCTGAACTCCTAGGCTGGGGCTGCTTTCCTAAATTGATTTGCTGATGTTCTTCGGGGAGCTACAGTTTTTCATTCAAGAGCCACATGTGGATCCTGAGCCACAGTTTGGCCACGCCTATAATAGACTAACAGATTTCTTCACATATAAGCTTTTGTGGGCATCAACCACTTTGTCAGATGGGAATTTCATAATAGAACAGTATTTGTTTGAAAGAAATGGGTTCAAGCTCTGCTAGAAATTAGTAGCTAGCACTGAAGTTTTCAGCAAGAGTAATTAATTAATTTGCCATTTTCACTTATAGAAAAGTTTCACTATTTGCATATAGGATATGTCTTTACACTACATAGAAAAAACCACATCTCTGAGTCTCAGAGCCTAGGTGAACTGACTTGGGTTCATGATGCTAAGTCTATGGGCTAAACATAGCAGTGTGAACATTGCTGCTCACTCTGGAATCCAATTGGCTATGTTTACACTGCCAGTTTAGTTAGAATTAAGGTGGCTTAATTTGAATAAACTGGTCCCAGTCTACATTAGCCTTTCCTTAGTTTGAACTAAGCACAATGTAGACTTGAACAAACACTTAGTTCAAAATAATGGCAGTTAGTTCAAACTAACGAAATGTATTGGTTTGAACTAACCTTTGTTCAAACTAGTCCATTTTGTTAGTTTGAACAAATAAGTTTGAGATTAGTTCAAAATAACCTCAAACTTATTAGTTCAAAGTAACCAGTTCGAACTAACTTTCGCTAGTGGGGATGTAGCCATAAAGACCAGTCAGAATTTTACCTGCTTATATAAAGCACAGTCGGATATTCAAAATGGCCACTCGAACTAGCCTCTGCTTTCTTAACTAAACTGCCACCCTGTGACAGCACCACAGAAAAACAGATGAGAAAATGAATAATTCTACCTTCAAACCAGGGTTTGACTAGTGTGCCATAAGTAAAGCCTGGGCAACAACAGGGGGCAGGAAGGGCCTCAGATCCCAGACTGCAACTCCAGCCCAAATGCCTACAATGATATTTTTAACCTTGCAGCCCAAGCCCTGAGAGACTGAGTCAGTTGACCTAGGCTGTGAGATTCAGTGCTGCAGGTTTTGGGGGTTTTATTGCAGGGTCGATACCTCCTAAATATACTTTTGGACATTGCCATTCATTAGGTGAGCTGAGAACCAATATGATAAACATATTGTGGCTATTCCAGATTTCTGTACCTTAGTTTTCCCTCAGTAAAATAAGAAAATAGAAACTATGCATATTGAGGGATCCTTCCTTCTATTTCCAGTCTTAAAATATGTTCTCTATCACAGGGTCAATGGTTTAATATAGTGTGTGTTCTCATGGTACTTCTAGACTGATCAGAACATGGAAATCTTGTGACCTGTGGTCTTGGAATTTCCTGCCCAATCTGCCGACTGGAGAGACCTGACCTTAAATAGCATCTAAGTGTTTGAATGTCTCTCGATCTTTTAAAGGTTACCCCATCTGATGTGATTGTATTGTTCAGTAATTTAGTTCTCCACTGAAAAAATACATGTAAACATTAGAATTTCCCCTCTTACCCACTAAAAATAAGTAAATTGTACACTCTGTTCATAAGTACGCAGTATTTCCCTGTGCACTTGCTTTTATTTTGTGTGCTGCAGGTTAAAATTTCTAAACTATCTTCATGCACAGAAATAGTCATTTTTTCCTGAAGTTCTATCCAAACTTTCAAAAGAGACATCACACACACACATATCCATGCGCACGCGCACGCACACACGCGCTCTCTTATACAGACTTTACTTTTATTTTCTCTATATTTTGTTGTCTTAATCTAAAATAAAAATAATTCAGACCGGAAATATCTGCTTTTGCCTAAGGAAAAATCATACCCATCATCAATATAAATATTTTGTTTGCACACAGTCATCAGTGGCAAGTCTTAAACACAGAAAGGGTTATGCTTTCCAAAAATTAATTAATAGATATAGGACATTTCAATATGTCCTTCTCTAAAGGTTACAGCAAGAACATTTCCTGAATACCCTTTAACGATTTAATGGTAGCTTGGCAATGGCATCAGGGCAAATAAATTTAAGTGACATACTGACTGCAGTAGAAGAATACAAAGTATAATGAATCAATGTGTTTCTTATGGAGATGTGACTTGAAAAAGATTGACCTCTGTTCCTGAGTTATATTTATAAGACAAAACCTTTGTTGGTGATAAAAACAAATCAGTCACTTTCCTTAAAGACCAATATAATACACCATCAAGAAAGCCATATGGTTGTCTTAACCACTTTTAGCAAGGTGAGAATCATTATTATTCCACCTTCACTCAAAGTTTGGTGATAACATTAGTTCTGATATCTGAAAAAATAGCCTTCCTGATTAATGCTGTGAGGTACCTCCAGAAATGAGAGCAGGACTCGGTAGAGCAACCTGATACCTTGCTGGTCACAGAAAACAAAGTCTGCCTGATACCAGGAACACAACACTGAGTTTAAATGGCAGAATAGAATATTAATTTCTAAGAAACATCATGCAGTATCTGAAATGTAGTCAACTCAAAGAACATTTGTACAGGGGACAAGCAAACTGAAGGTAGCAAATAGTTTGCATTCTCCTATCCATGATGCCAATGTCCTTTTCAGATGTTACTGAATTATGCTTCACAGAATTCTGTGTGAGACCAAGAAGTGAGGAACAAAAAGATGACGTGATTTATAGGAATCTGTGCTGCAGGTGGGAACAGAACCCAGACCTTGATTACAAGTCTTTTGCTTTAGCCACAAAATCAGCCTTCTTTCTGAGCTAAACACATATGTGTACTAACAGCCTGAGTCTTCTCTAAGGTTCTGAAATATATGGCTGATAATTTCCTACCACTAGCCCCTGCCAATTTAAGGGCCTTTGGACACCTGGTTTCTCAATACAGAAAGCAACTGGAAATCTCACAGGAAGCTATGATTGAAATATTTCTGGCCTATACAAGAAATGAGTTATCGGAAATTGTGAGGAAGCTCCATAAGATGTCCTTAGAAAGCATTTTAAATAGCCAATTTCCATGTCACAGATTGTTCCTTCAGACTATTATGCACTCAGCAGACCAAGTTCTCTGCTAACCCAATTGGCTATATTTACACTGCCAGTTTAGTTAGAATTAAGGAGGCTTAATTCAAACTAAACTGGTCCCAGTCTATATTAGCCTTTCCTTAGTTTGAACTAAGAAATTCCTTAGTTCGAACTAGCGTGTACTGGCGCTTAGTTCAAACTAAGCACAAGGTAGACTCGAACAAACACTTAGTTCAAAATAAGGGCAGTTAGTTCAAACTAACAAAATGTACTGGTTTGAACTAACCTTTGTTCGAACTAGTCCATTTTGTTAGTTCAAACAAATAAGTTTGAGGTTAGTTCAAAATAACCTCAAACTTATTAGTTCAAACTAACAGGTTTGAACTAACTTTCACTAGTGGGGACTTAGCCATTAAGACCAGTCAGAATTTTACCTGCTTACATAAAGCCCAGTTGGATATTCAAAATGGCTAAATGAAGACTCCATTGCAGCTCCTGGGGCATATGGGATACACCAAAGCAAACATGGAGTCATTTGTTGGAGAAACAGATGAATGTATATTCAAGTCTGGCAGAATAGGAGGGGCAGAAGATTGATTGACATGCCAGGTAAGGGAAAGGACCATATAGGCAAACAGGGGTTGTGCAAGGCTTCAAAGATGAGGAAATATAAATTATCTCTGTATACTTAATTGTCATTTGGCTAAGATATTTTACTAAGAGGGATATGATAAAGATATTTGATGATCAGACACAACTAAGAATTGTTCAAGGCAGCCCGTCCACATGTGGGGGGATGATGACAAAGGATGCAATTGCCCATGGGTCTAGCAAGCTGGCTAACCTAGTCAGGAGGTTAAACTAGGTTCGGTGAGTTATGGAGTCCTAATCCCTGAAGAGAGTGGGGAAGGAGGACACTGGGAGAAAATGCAGTGAGGAAGGTGCAATGGGGGAGGCAATTGGCAGAGGAAAGTAGGGCAATTGGCCAGGTATCATGGATGCCTATACACAAATGCAAGGAGCCTCAGAAACAAGCAGGAAGAACTGGAAGTCCTGGTACAGTCAAGGAACTATGATGTAACTGGAATAACAGAGATGTGGTGGGATAGCTTGCCTGACTGGAGCATTGCCATGGATGGGTATAAATTGTTCAGGAAGGACAGGCAGGGGAGAAGAGGTAGAGGAGTAGCACTGTATGTAAAAGAGCTGTATGACTGCTCAAAGCTCCACTACATAAATGGACACAAATCTATTGAAAGTCTCTGGGTTAAGTTTAGAGGAGGGTGCAACAAGGGTGATGTTATGGTGGGTGTCTGCTATAAAGCACCAGATCAGAAAGAGGAGGTGGATAAGGTGTTCTATGGACAACTAGCAGAAGTTTCCATATAACAGGCCCTGGTTCTCATGGGGGACTTCAATTACCCTGACATCTGCTGGGAGGTCAATACAGCAGTGCACAGGCAATCCAGGAAGTTTTTGGAGAGTGTTGAGGACAACTTCCTGGTACAAATGCTGGACAAACCAACAAAGGGCCTTGCTCCTTTCAACCGGCTGCTCACAAACAGAAGAATTGATCATGGAAGTAGAAGTGAATGGCAATCTGGTCAGCAGCAACAATGAGATGGATTCTGATCAAAGGAAGAAAGGAAAGAACCAGAACCTAGACCCTAGACTTCAGAAAAGCAGACTTCGGCTCCCTCAGGAACTGATGAGCAGGATCCCCTGGTAGGTTAATCTGAAAGGGGAAAGGAGTCCAAGAGAGCTGGCTGTATTTTAAAGAACCCTACTAAGGACATAGGAAGATACCATTCCGATGTGCAGAAAGAATAGCAAATATGGAAGGCACCCAGCATTGCTTAGCAAGGAACTGTATGGTGAGCTGAAACACAAAAGGGAAGTTTCCAGATGGGTAGCCATGTTAGTCTGTGTACAGCAAAAACAACAAAAGTCCTGTGGCACCTGAAAGACTAACAGATTTCTCTGGGCATAAGCTTCCATGGGTTCCAAACCACTTTGCCAGATGCATGACAGGAAAGGGATGCATGACGGGAAAAGGGAACCTTACAAGAAATGGAAGCTTGAATAGATAACTAGAGAGGAGTATTAATGATATTGCTTGGGCCTGCAGGGATAAATCATGAATGCCAAAGGGCAACTGAAGTTGCAGCTGGCAAGGGATGTGAAGGATAACAGGAAGGGGTTCTACAAGTATGTCAGTTACAAGAAGAGGATCAGGGATGGTGTAGGTCCCTTACTGAATGGGGAAGGCAACCTAGTGGCAGATGATGTGCAAAAGGCTGAAATACTGGTAGGCTCAGCTCAGAGGCTACTGCACTGCACAACACAAAATGAGGAAAAGGAGAGCAACCCTTGATGATGGAAGGTCAGTTTAGGTACTACTTAGAGAAGTTGGACGTGCATGAGTCTACAGGGCCAGATGAACTGCATACGAGGGTGCTGAGGGAGTTGGCCGATGTGATTGCAGAGCCACTGGCCATTATCTTTGAAAATTCATGATGATGGGGGAGATCCTGGACATTGGAAAAAGGCAAATATAATACCTATCTTTAAGAAAAAGTAAAAGGAGGATCCAGGAAACTACAGACCAATCAGTCTCACCTCAATCCCTGGAAAAATCATGGAGCAGGACCTCAAAGAATCCATTCTGAAACACTTGAAAGAAAACAAGGTGATCAGGAACAATCAGCATGGATTCACCAATGGCAAATCATGCCTGACCAACTTCATTGCCTTCCATGATGAGATGCCTGGCTTTGTGGATGCAGGAACAGCCATCGACATGACACACCTTGACTTTACCAAAGCTTTTGATACAGTTTCCCAGATCGTACACTCAGTAATCTTGTGGATGACACCAAGCTGGGGGGAATGGTAGATACACTTTAGGGTAGGGATAGGTTTCAGGGAGACCTAGACAAATTAGAGCATTGGGTCAAACAAAATATCACAAGGTTCAACAAGGACAAGTGTAAAGTTCTGCATTTAGGACAGAAAACCCCATGTACTGCTATAGGCTGGGGACTGATTGGCTAAGTAGAAACACCATTGACAAGGACCTGGAGGTTATGGTGGATGAGAAGCTGGATGTGAGTCCACAGTGTGCCCTTGTTGCCAAAAAAGGCCAATGGCATAATGGGCTGCATCAGCAGGAGCGATGTCAGCAGATCGAGGGATGTTATTATTCCCCTCTGCTGAGCACTGGTGAGGCAGCATCTGGAATATTGTGTCCAGTTTTGGACACTACAGAAAGGATGCGGACCAATTAGAAAGAGTCCAGCAGAGAGCAACAAAAATTATTAGCTCCAAAGGGGCAGCCGTGTTAGTCTAGTAATGCAAAAAAAAGCTAGGAGTCTTGTAGCACTTAAAGACTAACAGATGTAGTTATCACATGAGCTTTCATGGGACAAAATCCAGCTGGAGCACAAGACTTACAAGGAAAGACTGAAGAAATTAGGCTTATTTAGTATGCAGAAGAGAAGACTGAAGGGGGATTTGAATAACAACCTTCAACTCCTTGAAGGGATGCTCCAAAGGGGAGGGAGCTAGGCTATTCTCATTGGTGACAGAGGACAGAACAAGGAGCAATGGTTTCAAGCTGCAGCGGGGGAGGTCTAGGTTGGAGATTAGGAGAAACTTTCTCACCAGGAGGGTGGTGAAGCACTGGAATGGATTACCTAGGGCAATGTTTGTCAACCAGTGTTCTGTGGAACACCGGTGGTCCTCCACCATAGTGCAGATATTCCATGACCCACCCCTGACGCCCCCAAAAGGGGAAGGGTTGATTGGGGGTGAGGGAATGCAGCAGTGCAGTGGCTCTGCTAAGGCACACCAGGGGCTAAAAAGGTGTGTGTGTGCGCATCATCAGACAGGTGGCCCCCATGCATTCGGGCCCAGGTGTAAGAGGGAATGGAGCCTTTTTCTGGGACTCAGCCTCATTTTGTTCCTCTTCTGCCAGCACTGCTGTCTGGGGCACTATCTCTCCTGAAGCTGCCCCTAATCTTCCTTAGCCAGACAGCTTTGGGGGGAGGTGAATTTCAATCCTTGTGTACTAGGCCTCTTAATGTCCTCATCAATTTATTCTGGTCTGGATCCAAGGGTGTAGCGAGGCTGTGTGGCTGGGCCTCACCTCCTTCCTTGCCACCATAAGTAGGGATAATGTAACCTGCTAGGGTGGGCTCAAATGCATTCACCTGCCCCTCTCCAGTGCCCCATAGGAAAAAAAAAAACTACAGAAAGCAGCTGGAGAGCCAGGATCCAGTCTATTCAGGGCTCACAGTAAAGACTGCTCAGAGTTCCCATCCCTCATTAAACTACTACTCAACAGAAACGTAACAATGAACTTTATTAACTAACTAAACACACCTTATCCTAAAGAACCATAATACATTTAAACAAAAGAGTAAGAAACCCAAGAGTCCCAAAGTTCAGGTGGAGTCACCCTTATCTCAATTGCAGTCTTTTAAGTCCTTGGGGCTTGAATGCAGAACAAAAGCAATCCTCATCCTCTCTAGCTGCAGGAATCTTCAGGCAGATGCCATGCAGTCCTTTCTTCCTCCTGTGCAGCCAGCACCATGCAATCAGGTCACTGGCCATCCAGCTCTCAGTTCCACTGCAGACAACTCCCCTGCAAAGCAGTCGAAAGCTGGGAGAAAACATCCTGCAGTCCACTCCTGCTCAGCTCCTTTCACTGAGTCCCTTAGCCAATGTCCTCTGCAGCTCTCTTGTTTGTTCCTCTCCAAGCTGCTCCTCTCAGGCTTCTCCTAGGGCAGGTAACTCCAACACAACAATAAAACTTGTGGAGCATGCTCAGTGTGCTCCCACACCCTGTTACCAGAAGGTTCTGGTTTCTGGGCTGCAAAATCTGCCCAGCAATGTAACCCAGCCATAAGGGTCCCTAAAAGAGATTGCACCTATTTAGGCACATGGGTTACAATAACAGGTGACAGCTTAATAAAAATACGCATCTCTCAACCATAAAGAGAGAGTGGCCCAAAGAACAATGTACAGGCTGAAGTAATGATATCACTGCTGTCACACATGGCTAAGGATGTTAGCTGTCTGCTTGTTTTATTACTTTCTCTCAGTGCACAATTAAAATATTTATACTCTCTGAGATTCAGGGCTTGGCCCGGCAAGTGCTGAGTGACCTCTGCTTCCATGGAAGTCAGTGGGGACTAAACACACTTAGCAGCTCAATGAGGTACTTGGCACAAGGCAGAACTGGGCTGCCTTTAGCACTGGTTTGTTCTTGTATTAAGCTAAAACAGATAAGTGAATAGGAAAACAGGTTAGGGCTCAATTAACATACAGGCTTTAAAAACTGTCTCTCATTTCTTGCCTTAAGGCTAGGTCCTGTTCTCACAAGTACAGCAGATCAGTAAAACTGCCCATTGATGACATCTTTATTATTATTTTTAGCTCCTCAGAGACCTAGTCATAGACCAGAAGCCTGTTGTACTAAGCACTGTACAAACACCAAACAAAAAGAGGGGCCCTGTCCCAAATAGCTTACAATCTAAGTATTAAGACAACAGCTAGATTCAGACA
This sequence comes from Podocnemis expansa, assembly GCA_007922195.1. Taxonomy (NCBI): domain Eukaryota; kingdom Metazoa; phylum Chordata; order Testudines; family Podocnemididae; genus Podocnemis; species Podocnemis expansa. Next base: position 24,937,333 of record ML681997.1, read on the forward strand.
GATACAGAAGGAAATCATGTTAGTCAGCATATATCGTCTTCCACTTTAAAAATTTTTATGAGTTTCAGAACACGTAGTCAATAAACACTACAACTAGGAGTGAACTAATCTGGAATAAGGGGTGCTCTTGTTATTCCAAACAAGAAGAGTATCCGTGAAGGCACTCAATCAGAGTAGCTATTTCAAAAGAACTGCCTATGTAGTCAGCTATTAAAGCTCTGACCCTGTTTGTCCAAAATACTTGTGAACATGAGCAGAGTCACAGTTTGGGATGGAGACAATATGAAACTGTAAATTTCTATTCCCAATCAGGCTGGGCTGTGGGGGAGGCTGATGGAGATTTGTGTAAGGTTTAATGTTCACTCAAACTCAAAATGAATTTCAAGATGTATGAGTCACACATGGACTAGACCTGTTTGCACAGCCTTTAGTCATATTTAATCATCTTCACTGTTAATTTATATTCCAATAGCACTAAAGGTGCTAAGTGCTGTGAGAGCCCAATTGTCAGCCCACTTCCTACCAGAGGGTAGAAGAAAGGAATTATACCTATTTCACAGATGGAAGAGAGACATTAAGGCTATGTCTACACTAACAAATTAATTTGAATTAAGGCGCCTTAGTTCAAACTAATTTGAACCCCGTCTACACTAGGCTTTGCCTAGGTCAAACTAAAAAGGTTAATTAGGTCAAACTAAAGTTAGTTCAAACTAAAAAAAAAAACCATGTTCAGTTCAGACTAACTTCTCAGCTACTCAGTTCGGACTAACCAAGTCTAAACAAAGATTTCAGGCGTAGACATAGCCTACATGACTTAACCAAGGTCACACAGGAAATGTGTTGCACGGGCAGTGCTTAGGTCGATTTAATAAAAGTACAATGTAGACAGGGAATTCCTTAAGTTGACTTAAGGAAGATTAAGTCAACCTAAAGCTCCAATGTAGACATACCCAAAGAGCTCAGTCTATTAGTTTAACAAAGAGAAGGTTTAGGGGTGAATTGCTTGCAAGGTAACAAATACATTGGTAAAAAATATTTAATAATAGTCTCCTCAATCTAGCAGAGAAAGATATAACTTGATCCAGTGGAATAATTTACCAAGGATCATGGTGAAATCTCTGTCACAATTTTTACATCATGATTGTATATTTTTTTCTAAAAGATATTTTTAAGGAATTATTTTGGGCAAGTTCTATGGCCTATGATATACAGGAGATCAGATGATCACAGGGGTCTCTACTGGCCTTAGGATTTATGAATCTGCTAAATTTCAGAATAACCTGAAGTTGATATCCCAATAGCTACAGCTGAAAGGTTCCTTCTGTTTCATTCACATTCCCTTTGGACAGTCTCTAAACCTGAATGATCATGTGGGTTTTATTTTCAACTCTGAAACTGAAGAGAGCTTAATGGGGAAATATAGATTTTTCTTCTGTTTTATCTAGTTTGCAGATGTACATTGTGTCAGGACAGAAAAGCTGTTCTAAAAGAGAACTACAAGGGCTTTTGACTAGTGAAATGGTGTCTATTTGCCTGTTACCACAGTGAATGATTTTAGATTATTGATGTTGGTGGATATTGCAGTCTTGTGAATTATACATAGAATAACTGATGGCCCCAGAGTGAACACAAATGATGTAATTTACTCAAGGGGCTTTGAAATGACATGCTAAAGAGAGAGCCCCGAGAGTGAATTCAGTCATGCATTCATGACAGGGCCATCAATTGTTATTTATCATACATAGTCTCAGAAAAATTTTTTTAATGTTTCAAAGGGCTTGTCTCACACAGTACAGAGGGCCTCACTAAACACTGTCATGACATCCAGGAGCTTGCCAAGTTCTTGAACACACTGTTCAAAGACTGAGTTAAGATTATAAGAAGGAGAAATGCATGGGTGGCTGGTGAAGCTACCTCTAGGAAAGGTTAGCTCCCCATCTCTTCTCTTCCACCCCAGGCCCCATTCACACTTCACCTATACTCCACCCCCAATCCCTCCCAGGCCTTCACTCACCACTGTGCAAGGAAAATCCCTGACTTTCTGATTCAGTCCCTCATCTCGCTTCCCCCCAGCCAGCGTGACCTGCTATGTACCAGTCTGCAGGTGACCAGGTACACACAGGATGGGAGCTGGCTCCTCTAGGATGCCTCTGTCTATTCCTCCCTCCGTGGCTGAGATGGTGGCTGTGGGAAGTTACCAAACAGACCCAAACATTTGTAGGGCATAGGGTGTGTTAAACAAACTTCCAGGAGGTTGGGCAGGACGCAGAAAGTTGGGCAGGAGGACAAAGGGGTGCAGACAGCCACACGAGGGGAGGTGAGCTGAGAGAGGGGAAGAAGAAGGCTCCAAATCACAGCAGCAGGATCTGGCTGGCCAGAAGACCTCCCTCTGTCCTAAGCTGATGCCAGATGCTCTCACATCTTCCTGCTGTGGTGCCACTGTTCCCTCTAAGCTGTGCACATGTACGCACCCACACAGGTCATAAAGCCTGCGCCCACAACAAAATAAAGTGTGCACAAAAAAAGTCAATAGTGCTAATATTGGTACTCACAAAGAAATGTTTTTGCGCACACAAAGAAATTGTTTGCACACACAGCCTATGAGTAATTAGAGGGAACATCGTGTGGTGCCACTCTGCAGCAGCATCTCCAGAGCAGCAGGGCATGGCTCTGTGTGAGCCTTCCCCACACCATCTCACATCAGGAGCATTGCTGTGGTGCTGAGCGTAAACAGCTCGAGCCCCAAGTCTCAGCGCCAGAGCCTTGGGTCTGCTGCGGCGGGGTGCTTATCAGGCTCAAGCCCCGGGTTTGTTCCTGGGCCAGGGGTGCTCCTCTCACATGCAGGGCTGGCTCTACCCATAGGCCAGTGAGGCACTGGCTTGGGATGCCAAAACTTAAGGGTGCCAGTGCCATGCCAGCACCCCTAACCTTTGGTGTGTGGCACCCCTGCTCTCTGCCAGCTTGCCCTGCCCCCAGGATGGGGAACAGCCAGCCCAGGGTTGGAGCAGGCCAGCCCAGTGGCCAGGATCTGCTCTCTCACCCCTCCCCTGGGCCGGCTGTTCTGCCCTAGGGGCAGGGAGGCTGGCCCAGAGGCACGGCAGGAGAGCACAGTCCAGCCCCCAGACCAGCCCGCTCCACTCCCAGGGCAGGGAACAGCCCAGGGGAGGGGTGAGAGAGTGGAGCCCAGCCTTTGGGCCAGCCCACGCCACCTCTGGATAAGCTGTTCCCGCTGTAGGGATGGGATGAGCCAGCCCAGAGTGGAGGCAGGGTTCTGCCTCCCTCCAAAGGGGGGTGCCACAGCTCCTTGAGCCGCCCCTGCTCACATGTTCCTTCTGCCCCCAGTACTGGGGCAAACCCCAGGCACTCTCTCAGAGCTGAGCGCTTCAGAAACACACTGCTCCTCCTGCAGAGATCAGCCAGTCTCCCAGAATGGCTACCTCACATCCAAACACCTTGCCCCTTTCCAGCATGACCCCAAATCATTACCCTAACCTGCAATCTCATCAGTGTACGGCTCCCAAAAGACCAGTCACCCAAAGCTCCCCCAGAAGGCTGTGTCCCTAAATGCTGCTCTGTCTAAGAAACCACCATGGTTACATTCACTTTTTTGGCCACAGCCTGGAAGCTCATATTCAGCTGATTAACCAGCATATCCTCTCAATCTTTTTCAGAGGCACCACTTCCCAGGATAGAGTCCGCCATCCTGTAAGCATGGCCTACATTCTTTGTTCCCCGACAACACATTTACGTTTAGCCGTACTTAGAAACATATTCATTTGCTTGAGTACAGTTTACCAAGCAACCTAGATTGCGCTGAATCAGTGATCTATTCACTTCATTATTTATAATTCTCCCAATCTTTGTGTCACCATCAAGCTATAACAGTAGTGATTTTATCTTTCCTGCCAGATCAGATAGGAATATGTTAACTGATGATAAATATTGACTTTTTAATTGCAACAGCTGGTATTATCATTGGTGTTTATTGTAAAGCACTTAAAGTTAAAACATCCCAAGTATGTTAATATCATGTTCTGAAAGTTCCAGAGGGGCAGCCGTGTTAGTCTAGTAAAGCAAAAAAAGCAAGGAGTCTTGTGGCACTTAAAGACTAACAGATTTATTTATCGCATGAGCTTTCGTGGGAGAATATCCCACTTCGTCAGATGCTTTGAAGAGGGAGAACAAAGCGTCTGATGAAGTGGGATATTCACCCACAAAAGCTCATGTGATAAATAAATCTGTTAGTCTTTAAGTGCCACAAGACTCCTTGCTTTTTTTTTATGTTCTGAAAGGTGGAATCCACAACAGCACTGTATCCCAGGTATTAGGATTTTGGTTCTGGTTGCAAAGTCACCAGTGCCACTTTCCACAGCATTCTAGGTTTTCTTTGCAAATCTCCCATTTAAATACCAAGAAATCTGAGAATATGTCCACCTTATACACATTACACTTCTGCTGTAATTCAGACACTTGCTACAGCAATAGAAGGGGCTTTCCATTACTTTAGCAAATGAACCCTTTCAAGAGGCAGTAGCTAGGTCAATGAAAAAATTCTTCTGTCAGCCTAATAGTGGCTACATCATAGTCTTCTAGGTCAACTTAAATTGTGTCTCTCAGGAATGTAAATTTTTCACACACCCCTGAGTGTTGTAGCTAGGCCATCCTAAAGATTTTAGTGTAGATCTGGTCTCAGCCCTGCACAGCTGATGAGAACACAGCCTAAGGTGGTTTGATTATAGGAATTAAGATTTTGATAATCTCTAGTAGCATGTAGATTCCCAAGATTTGATTGTGTAACACTTTATGTGCTGTTATTTGAACTGAAGGTTGACCAAGATACTTCTTTACTTTCCATTAAATTGCTAGAACAGTTTTTACACTTGTACCAAATGTAAACCAAAGATATACTGGAAACTACTTCAAGTCAGGGATACAAGAGCATTCCTTTCCCCCACAACCCACACCCCTGAATGCCTAGTTCCTGCACCTATAGAGACTTGTTTATTTCATTCCCTCTGCTGTTTATGCTGATAATATGGTTGGTTTCCTAGAAGTTCAGCATCTTGCAATATATCATTATCGTTCTCCATTATGAACACTGGAACCTAAAGCTCTTAGATATCAGCTGAAATATCTCTGAAAGCTGATTTAACTGGCAACATTACTTTAAACAGGTCACACCTTATTGATCAACACCTTCAGTAATGAACAGTGACTTCACAAGGTTCAGAAGAAGCAAGTCCCTAAATCCACAAAAGCAACAGTCTGAATGCAGATCAAAATCAATACAAAGAAAGATCAGGACTGCACTCTATTAATACAAATTCCTCCACAACATAATTAAATCCCACATCCTCAGGAAAGGAAATGGAGCGAGTACTAGCACTGTGACACTAAACTCTAGAAAAGAGCATTTAAAAAACAAAACGATGCTCATCAGAAAGATCATGCAGTCAAAAATGAAGCAATTCAAATCCTTGGACTGAGCATGGAGGCTACTTAGGAAGAGTAACAGAGTGGCAGAAAGCATACTAACAGTCAAACTAATACCCGCCAATGCCTCTGAGCAGAAGCCAGTCAATTTCCAATGTGCATACTTGTAGACAAATTTCATAAATTGTACATAAATTTTCATGATGCAGGTACTAGAAGGAAAGATTGAGAACAGAGCAGAAGAGAACCAGAGAGAAAGGGAAAGTGGCTGGGAAAGTGACCTTTTCCACCCTGGAAAGGAAGGGAAATGACTTCTGCCCAGTTAATCTAGTCACTTTCTCTTGTCCATTCAGTTCATTTCTGGCCTCCACTCTCAAAAATCACAGGTTCACTCCTTAGCACACCCCCACTCAATCAAATCTGTAATTGTCAACCTCATCTGCAAACACTTCATATTCTCAGTCCACCACTGCCTTTTCACTATCTGATCAAAGCCCAGAAATTTGTGGCATGGTGGGGCTCCTATGTGTGACAATAACACAAACACATCATTAATAAGAAGACTACCCAATGCTACCCCAAGTCAGCATATAATGCCATACCTTCCATACAATCTGTTGGGGCTTTCTATTATTTACCTCTCCAACAGTCCCCAAAGTTTCCTATCCACCCACCCCCATAATTTAATTTTCTTCCTACCCACTGCATGTAGTTATTTACCAGCCACACACTCAGTATTCATCATTACCACCATCACCACTCTGCCTCTATTATTTTATCCTCTCTAAAAACACCCCCGACTCACCAGCATTCTGTTCTCTTACTCCTATACCTGTAGATATCTGGTCCTCCCACTGAAGCTTGAATAGTTGGGATTCCTGGTAACTTTTCACTTCTTGGATCCTCACTCCTCATCCCACTCCCAGACCAGTTTGTGTATATATTGGACAGAGGGGAGTGGAAGCAGGCAAGAGAAGGGAAGATTGAGAACAGGGTAGGAGAGAACAATGAAGGGGGAGGCAATCACAGGCAACCAGAACAGGGCCCAGCAGCAGCACATTTTATCCCTTCAGCAATGGGTTGGTGATGGATCACTAGCTGATTCAAATACTAATGAACCAGGCTACCACGCAACGTGCTCAAGAGCTCTGATTGGTTCCCTGCCCCTCCAGAGCTGGAGAATGAGGAAACGGCAATCAGTCAGCTGGGATTTCACTATAGGCTAGTGGCTTGCTCTTTTGACTTGCAAGAGAGCTGGAAACCATGAGTCTGCAAGGAAAATTCATAAATTTGGCAGGTCTGATAAAAGAAAGAAGTAGAAACTCTCAGAGCCTGATCCAGCACCCCTACTTTGGCTAAATTCCCACTGATTTCAATGGAAGTTTGCCAGAAAGGACTGCAGGAGTGGGTTCTGAATGAGTTCTCATCACAAGTTTGTTCTGAGGGGGTTTTTTTTTGTTTTTTTGTTTTTTTGCAATTTGACTGAAGAAAATTATCTATGTTGTGCTCCAAGCAAAGGGCTAAAAGTCTTGCATTGTCCACCTGAAGGCCAGTAGTACACAACCACGGCTGGCCCAAGGTCTTTTGCCAGCCTAGGCCAACACGGATTTTGGTGTGGAAAGGCACCGCCTCCAGGATCCAGCTGCCAATGGGGAGCGGTGCCACTGCTGGGATCCAACCCCAGCAGGGGATCTGGACACGGGTAGTGAGTGGTGCCGCTGCCAGGGTCTAGCCTTTGGCACTCACTAATTGTTGGCACCCTAGGCAACTGCCTAGGTCACCTCTGTGGAAGGACTGGCCCTGTACACAGCCACGTCTATAAGCAATCAACACTCAGTCTGAACTGAAGAACCTAATCCTACTTCCGCTGAAGTCGATAGGAATTTTGTCACTGCCTTTAATGGGAACAGGGTTCCTAAGAGAATGGCCTCACCATGAATTAGACTTCTCACCTCCACCAAGTAGTTCATTTTTCACCTTTGATCAGTGAAATGAAGCTATTTACAGAAGTGGGCCAACGGCTCTCTTGAAAAGTGATGTGCAGGTCTATCTCCATTTCACAAGAACCAAAAAACATTTAGGTTATGTCTTCACTGCATCCAGAGGTGTAATTTCTAGTTCAGACAGACATATCTGCACTTGCTCTGTTTGAGCTCACATGCTAAAAATAGCAGTGTAGCAGCAGCTGCTCAAAACACAGGATGGAGTAGCTGTCTTGAGTAAAATTCCATCTGGAGCCCAAGATATGAATTCAGGATGGCTGGACCATCCCACCCCTGTGCAGCTCAGTCAGATGTAGCATGGCTATGGCTTCCCAAGCTGAAAATTAGGCATACCACTGAAAAATGGAAATTAGACATACCATCTGCACTGGTGAGGCCACATCTAGAATACTATGTTCAGTTTTGGCCTCCCCACTACAAAAAGGACAGGGACATTCTAGAGAGAGTTCAGAGGAGGGCAACCAAAATGATTAAAGGGCTGGAGCAAAAGCCCTATGAGGAAAGACTGAAAGCATTAGGCTTATTTAGTCTGCAGAAGAGAAGATTGAGGGGGCATTTGATAGCATCCTTCAACTACTTGAAGGGATGCTCTAAGGAAGATGGTGCTCGACTGTTCTCGGTAGTAACGGAGGACAGAACGAGGAGCAATGGTCTCAAGTTGCAGTTAGGGAGGTCGAGGCTGGATATTAGAAAAAACTTTTTTACTAGGTGAGTGGTGAAGCCTTGGAATGAGCTGCTGAGGGAGGTGGTGAAATCTCCATCTTTGGAGGTGTTTAAGCCCCGGCAGGACAAAACCATGACTGCGATGGTTTAATGGGAGTGGTCTTGTCTCTGGCAGGGGGTTGGACTAGATGACCTATAAGGTCCCTTCCAACCCTGTGATTCTGTGAAAACATAGGATACCAGATTGGATTGCCCACTGGTCTATCCAGCATGACAGATCCCATCCCCAACAGAAGCTAGAACCATATTTTTATAGAAAGGGAGAATAAACCTCAAAAACAAATGATTATATAATAACCTGCCTATAAAAGAAATTTTTCCCTAACCCCACAGTCAGTGGTGGCTTAAGGCCTGAGGCATGACTATACAAAACATTAGCCACCTCCTATAAAGAATATATCTTGGCAGGTTTAGAAAATGGGAAATAATTCTCTAACAAATATTTAAATGAATTTTTTGACATTCAAAAACTCATATGGAAAAATCCAAGGCACTTTCATGACACCTTTTACCATGGAACCTGAATGCCTTAAATAACATTCCTGTTATATTTTTTTGTTATAAGATTTATGACATCTCTGTAAGGTAGGAAAGTGCTATTATCTGCTTTTCACAATTGGAGAACAGATGCATAGAAAGGCGCAGGTCACACTGGATGTTGTAAAGACCAAGACTACAACAGGGTTCAAAAAAGAACTAGATAACTTTATGGAGGACAGGTCCATTGCTGGCCAGTAGCCAGAATAGGCAGGGATTGCTATTTGCTAAAGACTGGGAATGGCTGACAGGAAGGATCACTTGATGGTGACCTGTTCTATTCATTCCCTCTGAAGCACCTGGCATCGCCCACTGTCGGAAGACAGGGTCCTGGACTCGATGGACTATTGGTCTGACCCAGTAGGGCTGTTCCTATGTGTGGTAGAGCAGGAGTCTGAAGTCAGGTTTTGCAAGTCCCAAGATAGCAGCTTACCCTCTAGCTCATCCTTCCTCTTGCATGTAAAGCAATGGAAACCTTAGCGTAGCGTCACATCAATGTTCCATGGAACTTATTTGACTGGACAACATAGCCAAGCTCTCTGCTGCCCTTCTTCTGTGAATATTAATTAGCACTTGGCTTCTTCACTTTCTCCTACCCATCCTTAAACTGACAATGTGCCTATAAAATGATTTCCTAACTGGCATCATTGAACACTGTTTTTATGACTTATTAGCCTCTGATATATTTATCACAAACTGCTAATTCAGAGAGTGATATACAGCCTACGGAGAACAGCTCTAACAGCCGAATTAAAACAACACGTATTCATAAGAGAAAGCTCACAGTAATAACTCATTCAGTTTATACTAAAAGACTGAAATGCCACCATTGTTAAAGACGGTATGATTGTACCTGCATCATAATGCCAAAGAGATACACTAATAAGGGAGAAGAACGATACCATAGCTGTCAATCTTTTGTTTGGTCAAACATACAGTACAATACACAAAAAAATTTCCATCTGCAATGTACGTGAGCCCAGCAATGCTGGGGGGGGGGGTTTGGCAGGGAGCTGTAGTCATCCTGCTTTTTAAAATGGGTGTAGTTTGTGTAGGCCAGGGGCAACATTGCCCCCCTCCCATCTCCCCACACAGCAAGGCTCAAGCAAGCGCTGCTCTGTACCTACCCAAGGCTTACAGTTCAGGGGAGCAATACCATCCCCTGCTTCCCTTACTACATCTATTTTAAAAAGTAAAGGGAAAACCCCCCTGGCCCTCCTAATTCTGGCACTAGTGGCCCCCCACTTCGGTAAGTTTCCGGTGTCCTTGTTGAGCCCAAAAACAATCCTGACAAAAATCACAGCCATGATCCTTCAGTTTACTCAGCTATAAAATGCAATAATAATATCATCTAGAGGCCTGTGCGTGACTATTTCTAGATCTTCTTGTCCTGCCCCACAATACTACCTTCCTATCTTCCCCACATTGTTTCTTGCATTTTATCCTACTCCCCATTCACAAAAATCTTAGATCTGGTTCAGACAACTTTTATCACTAAAAGGATTGGCAAATCTTGCTTAAACATGTAAAAATACTGTCACAATACACATCTAATCTCGATCCTTCACTTCAATTAAAGTAGTAAAACCTTGATTTAAACATAAATCAAACATATGCTTTACACTATTGAAATTCTATTTGTGGCAAACCGACAAGAGATTTAGTGTTTTCCTGAAGAGTACCATAGATTTTTTTCTTTGCCAATCTAATTTCACCCGCAAGAAAGTACATCTTAAACAGTCCTGCTATTATGATGCCAGCAGGTCTTGCAGGACCCACAGGATTCCAGACCCAAAACAAAGTTCTTCTAATATTACATACTGTGCATTGTGGGGATGCTGCAAGTCTAGAGGTCATGAATGTTTATAATTCACTGAGGCTCTTAGATGGAAGGTAGTAGAAAAGTTGAAAGCATTATTATTAAATTTATGAGCAACTGATGCTTTTGATCCTAACATGCCAATCTCACTGAGGACTAAAGTTGTTAGTGATAAAATAAATAAATAAGGACATTGAAAGAAACATCATGTGCAACAATAAAAAAATTGAACATATGCTATTGAGATTATGAGTTCACATGCAAAAATATAGGTATTTGTATTTATCAGACCTGCACAAATGTGACTCGTGTGATAAACCTGAGTTCAGAAATGCCCTGTCTTTTGCTGGTGGTTCATATTCCAGTAACTACCTAAGACTTGACTGCTACCATTTTCTAGTATCTGCCACTACTCTGAATGCCACAGTGGCAGCAGGAATAGATTCCACACTGCTGCCAGTTATGTGAAGTAAGAATCTCTATTTATGGTATGGGACCTATTAGAAATGGATTAGTTCCGAGTCTAGCCAGAGTTCAGAGTCTAGCCAGTAAGGAGAAGTGGTTTTTACACACACACACACACACACACACACACACACACACACACACACACA